>OY744515.1:41407393-41437393 GCA_963556195.1 Sepiola atlantica
ACTATAAACAATCTTTCCGCTGGTTCACTAGAGATTATGTTTGATTAGATCAGTGATATAAAATTGGATATCATTGGTCTGTCAGAAATAAAAATTAAAGAATCCAGGATGTAATCACTGTCTTCTGGACACAAACTCTCTATGTCATCTATGAACGATGTAGGTTCAATGGAGTTGGCTTCCTATCAATAAATATTTTGTGAATGCTATCCAACAGTATGAACCTATTTCAGATTGATTGGCTTTTTTATCCTTAAAGGGGAATTTACCAAATTTATTTTTCATACAATGCTTCGTCTTAACTTCGTAATACACTGAAAAAAGAAATTGATAAAACATATGACCCAATACAAGAAATCTAAGATAAAACACAAAAATGATGTCATGTTTTTTTAATGAGAGACTTAAATTGTAAATCTCTATGACAAATATCCGTGATTACGACAACATTAATGTGGAACTTAAGATGCAGCTGTTCCATGTAAAATATGTCTATCAACTCAATCTTCAAAAGTGTTTTGCTCTTCTGCCTCAGATAGAGATGCACTGTTTGAAAGTACCCCCAAAAACATGAAAACTCTTCAAATTAAGTTATTCATGCAGCTAAGCTTTTATCTTCTGACTGGATGTTAAACAACACCAAACAAGCTATGGAGATCAAGCATCAGATAAGAAGAAAGAAATAAGACAAGCAAAAGCTGTGTTGACGAAGTTCATAAGAATGGACACACTATGTAAAATAGATGGGCATGCAGACTTAATCATTACACTACTCCTTCACAAAAAGTACTATGCTGCTTTAAGATTACTAAAAGAAATGCCACAAACTTTAAGCTGAGTAATTAAAGAAAATACAACAAAAATCCTATATGACAAAGATTAGATTTTAGAACGGTGGGCGCAGTTTTATGAAAAGCTATATATGGATGACTCAACTGACACCCCTCAAGTTGATGAGGATACGGAAGACACAACAAAACCTATTTTGAAAAGCGAAATAAAGCATTTTATTTCATCTTCAAAAGAGGGCAAAAGTCCCGGACTTGATAATATACACACCGAGTTCATCAAAGCTGGTCGTGAATAACTCCTACATATTCTTTTGAAATTGTTCAACACCATACTTTCAACTAGTTCTGTACAGCAAGCTGTAAAACCTGCACTTATCTTCGTACTGCATAAGAAGAACAGTCGCCTGGATTGCGGAAATTATCGGCTAATCAGCCTTTTAATTCAATTTTACAAAGTGCTTCACAAAGTAGTGACATAACGTATTAACAGATATTAATGCAACATTCCCAACTTCTCAAGCTTCATATCAAAAATGGAGAGGCACAATAGAGCAAATCATAGCCTTAGAGATATAATAATAGAATTCAATCATCCTGTGTTCATTGCTTTTATTGTTTTACTAAAGCGTTTGATAGCATCAAGTTTACATCTCTTTGAAAGCTTTTGGAGGAAACACATCTGAATAAAAAGTACATACACCTCTTCAAAATGACCTATGCTAATACGACTGCTGGAATTAAATCTGATATAGGCACATCACGCCCAAACCGAATCGTCAAGGGTGTAAAAATGGTAATATCTTTTCAGCGCTTCTATTCTGCATCATTATGACATCAGTTATCTGGAAAACATAACAACAATGTAGCTCTGTTTTTCAATTGGTGGCCATCTTTGGCCAATCGGAACTATGTAAATTACATAGCTGCAACCAGTAACTCCAGCTCTGATTTGCAGTTATTTCTTGATAAACTTCTGAATTACTAAACATGAGTAGGTTTTTCTATTAAAAAGCCCAAGACTAAAATCATGACCTCTGATAAATAAATACCCTCCTCTTCACATCAATATCAACGGCCAATACATTGATCAAGTTACAGAGTTAGTTTACCTTGGGTACACGCTGTATTCATCTAACGACGGGCAAACATCTGTAAATCACAGAATCGGCTTTAGTTTGGCCGATGCGGAAATTTAAATCAAATAAAATAGAGAACCAAAGACACAGGATGAGAGATCCAGTCTTGCTAAGCCCAGTATAAGACCAGAACGCTCCACGATATTATGCCTCGTCCTCTGGGTTGTGGCAGGCGAGGCGAAATGAATACTTTACTACCGGCAAAATGAACCATCAACATACGCACAACGTTCCTCGTCTCCCGAACACATTTTCACATGCTAACCAGTGGTAAACCTGATATCTCCAGAATGGTCAGTCAATCGAATGACTACTCATTTACACAAGTTCTCACATATGCACACAGATAAAGCAAGGCAAGCTATAAATACTCAATACCACAGTTCTATTATCCACACACGCATGTTAACACTAGCAAACATGAAAATATAAACTTACCAAAGTGAGCAATTATTCACTAAAATACATTTCATATTGTTGTAAAATAGTAGATATATAAATGCTATTTAAAAAAATCGTGTTTACTAAATCTTTTATTCAAAACACCCTATTGTTAAATATATTTAGCACTTGCTAAGAAATTACCCTTTTTTTCTCAATAATTTTTTCATTTTTTTTTCATATGCATGACAATTGCTGTTTATCAATTTTTCAACCTTCGCCACCATATAACATCATATTAATTGCCAGCTTGGCTCTTGACACATTCCAAAGTCATGCCAAAAAATATGCGTGTGTCGTTTATATATATATATATATATATATATATATATATATATATATATATATATATATATATATATATATATATATATATATAGTAAGCAATGAAAATATATATGGCAATCAAGCTACACAGAGGCTCCCGTGTTTCATCCCCGGGGGGGATCGTCAGGCTAAATGCTTGATTGCGATATATATTTGCATTACTTACTACCTAGCTCTACTTACGTATCGAGCACTGTTGAAGTAAATACTGAAAACTGACACATAAAAAAATTATATCTCCTTATAATATTTTATGTGGATACATGAAGTACTAATATATATATATATATATATATATATATATATATATATATATATATATATATATAAACATACATTGACTTTTACAATAATATTGTTTGGGTCTGCATTTCATGTTTCCTGGACTCTGAGTGGCAATACATTTCCCTAAATTTCCAGCACTCTTAGTTTTTTTTTCAGAAATCGTTACAAAGCAATTTTCATGGTCACAATAGTTATTTACTTTGGATTTTTCCCGAGCAACGGTAGTTAGGCTTTCTCTGTAATTCGAGTGGCAATAAACCTGCCAAAGGTTCAAGTACGCTTTGCACTCTTACAGTGGAAGTCTGGTCGGTACTCTTCCTGCTCTGCTTTGACATTTTCCATTACGAGCATTTTGTATATTACCGACCGATGCTGATGCAAGCACATTCTATTTACTGTCGGTGTATGAGATTTCTAGCAGTTTCAGTTCCCTTGAGCTCGTGTAATGTTCTTTCTCTATACTTTTTCTATTTTTATTTCAACTTACCTGTGGTTAGGGTTAGCGTTCGTTTGTTATGTGTCGTGATTTCCGGTATTTGAGAATTGTCCTCAAAACTATTACTGTGTTCATGTATACCGTGCTTTTTATGATCCCAATTCACATTTTGATCCAAATTACTCCTAGTCTTTTTCCCAGATTTTTCGGGATTGGTGCTAGTAGTTATGCAGTTATTGATATTACAGTATTTTTCTTCATGTTTCATATCACTGTCAGTTATTCGTCAAGTTCCATGTATTTGCTTTGTTTTAGTTCCGTCTCCACCCCATTAACTGCTGGGACAGCGAAATCTACGATGCGGCATGTTTTTATCCTTCTTGTTGACTATTATAACGCCCAATCTCCTTGCTTGTATTAGTTACTTTCTGCTTACACCTCCATGTATCAGCCAATTATGTGCGTTTACTTGTTCAATACTGTCTCTAGTTTCTCTCTCTCTGCTATTTTTCTTCATGTTCGAAGTGCAGACGTTTGAACAGTTCCCAGTGGATTGCCTTTTTCATACATTCACATCTGTTTGTTGTATTATTTGGGTCAGCGTTACATTTACTTATGTGATCTACGGTGTTGTCTCTTTGTTCAACTATTCTATATTTACTCTTTTCTTGAGTTCTGCCCATTTTAGCGTTGTATATACTTTGTTCTAATCGTCGCGTTGATCTATGCGGCTATCTGTAGCGATTCCGTTTCTATGTTAAGGTGTCATTTTCGTAGCTATGGCCAGTGTCTATGTAGCTACTTCTCTTTCCTATTTTGATTTTGATCATTTTTTGTTTTCAGTTTTGCAGTTTCCTGCATTGTCCTTCTTTCTTTGTTGTATGTTATGTATTTTTCGAGTTCTTTTTAGTGTCATCTGCACGATTTTCTATACTTACGAGTTCTTTTCCCCTTCATCCTTTTTACGTAGATTCGTTCATTAGTCTTCGAGTGTATTCTAGCTCTTTCATTGTTTTCTGGTTGAGGCATTTGTGTTCTTTTTTGTCTCCAGTCCACGAAGGGTCCAGAATGTCTGACTTTGTTTTCTAATAGTCTTCTGGTTTTCTAAAAAATTCTTTTCCAATCTTCTCTTTAAGTTATGTGTATCTGGTAACGTCTGATTGCAGAATTTCCAGATATTTACAGATATCATGTTCGCTAGGAGCTCTCATCGCCTCTATATAATTCGATGCTCCCCGCTGTTTCGAGTTTTATAATTTTCATCTTTAGTAGCATGTATTTTTCTATTCCGAAATCCATGCGAATGTACTGGCTTTAGAATAGTTGTTATATCATATTTGCTGGTCCCATTTTGTTTCTTTGCAAATTAATTCATGTTATCTATATGCATAAAGTGGTTAATGGTTTCTTTTCTGCTCATAAAATTATATCCGGCGTTGCAGTTTCTGGGTATGTCGTTTAGCGGTTATGATAAACAGACGCGGTGATAGGAAGTCTCTCTGGAAGATGCCTCATAGTCGTCTTCTTTTTCTTCTTTCTTGTCTATGTATACTGGTATGTAAATAATGACTTTGTCTTTAATTTTCCAATACTGGCTCCGGTAAATACATGTACCATTTGTCTGTATTTTCAAAGTGGATTAACCTTTCAAATCTAGTCATGTGTGTATTTTGTATTTCGTTGGGCTAGTTGGCTTCATTAACTTATGATGTTGGTTCCTACTTCGTCTATTCATCTCCGGTTGGCGTTTACTATTCCCCTAGGTTTTCTTTCTATAATTGTGTTCTCATTGCGTTGTCTTGTGCAGCTGTAAATAGCTATTTCTTTTATTTGTCTAAGTGTCCTTTTTGTAACCATACTAATATTCCTTCGGGCGACATTATTTTCGTACGTCATATCAACTCAACATGTCGCTGCTTTTATTTCTATTTTGTGTGTTATAAAAAATATCCATTTGGCTACTCTTCGTATTTTTCATTTTATTAGTAATTTCGGTAGGGGTCATCAGCCTTTTTGTAATTTTTGTTTTGTACATTTATCGTTTATTAATCTTATCGTCCAAACCGTTTCCATACTACAAGTACTGTATTCGCTTATTCTCTTTGTTCGTAGTCTTCCACTATTATCCGTCGAGTGCAATGCATTGTGCATTAGTATACTGGTGTTTTTGTTTAGATACTTGCGATCTTTTTTGTACAGCTGATGAAGTTCGTTACAAAATGTATATTGTGCGAAATTATTGATTAGAATATAAAGCAAAGATATTATGTATGTTTGTGTGTGGAAAATTCAAGCGATCTTCTGTGAGCAATTGTGACATTTACTTCAAAGGCGCTCACTGTCCGGAAAATTTAGTTTTGCTATTCCGAGAAAGAAAAACATCTATACCTTTTAAATAAAATAAAGTGTTACGTTAAATCTAAGTACTGTTTTTAGGTAGAAAAATGTAGAGTGGCTAACAGACAATAGCCAACGGAAAAAATTAAATAATAACTTGCTGCGCAGATATATGTGTATCATGAACAATTCTCTCTGCTAAGCAGTTTTATTTGATCTGAGTGAGAGTTACATTTCCCTCGATTCTTAGTATGGCTGACTGGATTGGGAGAAGGTGTCGAGCCGGATAAAATGTAAGAAAAATTAAAAGCGAACGAACCGAACGCCTATTCTTTGAAAGGGTGCATAAAAAATTCACCCAAATCGGTGTTGAAGTAGATTAGCATATTCAGCTGTTTACTTTAGATTAAATAAAGAATTTTAGATTTTGGGGAAAGACGTTGATGAGACAGCTAAGTAAGAGATTGAAGTACAAAACGAAATGATAAAACAATAGACATTTATTCCCATATTCATATTAAGCGGAAGCGATGAGGGAGCATAGATAGATAAATAGATATATGGATTGATTATATATATATATATATAGAGAGAGAGAGAGAGAGAGATAGATAGAGAGAGAGAGAGAGAGAGAGAGAGAAAGATGGAAACAGAAAGAGAAAGAGAGAGAGACCGATGTGTCTGTCTTGACTCATCGGTCAAAGAAGAGGTTTTCTTTAATTCTCGTAATTGTGACAGTCACACGTTATTCGAGTATCCGATGTCCAACTTGCCTCCGATACTTAGTATATAAACCGTTCACTACTTTATATTTATACTAACTTTTTATTAACATTTTAAATCCTGCATTTATTTACGCTGATTATACTGAAATATGCATTTCTGTCTTACATTTATGATTTTTTTCTGAAAATTTGACCTAAATAAACAACAGAGTAAATAACGCAGAAAAACAAGTTATTAATCTTATTTGTAAACAAATAATTTTTTTGTGAACACATTCAAACTTAAATTACAGATAATATTTGCAAGTGTAACGCATTCATAGTTCAGTGTATATGCATATATATTGAAATACACATATACTTTCTTGCTCTCTCATAGCACATTCTCTTTCCCTCTCTCATATATATATATATATATATATATATATATATATATATATATATATATATATATATATATATAAGGAAATTATACTTTGTTTGAAGCATTGCTGGTAAATAGAGATGTAAGTTCGTAATCCGAAGCAGGAGCAATGCGATATAGGTACGGGAAGGTGGAACAGATGAACAAAAAAAGATTAGAAGAGAAAATATGAATGGAATCTCAAATCAATTTAGTAATATTTCACAGTTTAAATACCAGAACAGTAAATAGAAAAAGGTTTTCTGTCAAGCAATTTAAAAGGTCCGAAAAAGGGGTAAACTTTGAACTTTAATTTTCGAGAGTGACACCTCTCATTATCAAAAGAAACAGATCAAAAATATGACCGAGTGGTCGAAAAGGCGAGATGGACACAATATATATATGATATAAAATATACTTGTATTAGGCAAACTACACAGAAACCTGTGTGTTTAACTTGAATAACAATTTCGTCAAGTTTACTAGTGGTTAACCTAGCAAACACTTAGGGGTAGAATGTAAAAGATTATGTGTAACTTTCCCACTATAGTTCTTCCATAACACCCAGCAAGGGAAATGTATACATTTTATATCCTACTTTAATCTATGGCTTAAGTAATAGAGTAGACTAGCCTTCAAACTTGGATGTGTACAAGTCTAGGAGAAGGAAACTGGAAAACAACATCAATCTCTCTGCTTTTTTGCCATTGTCTCCAGTCGTTCTAGACTTCTTAATTTCCTTAACTCAAGCAGCTTTTGTTCAGTAACTTTTGTTCCGTTCTAGTCTCACAGCACAGGAACAGCGGGTATCCAATGTATATTTGGATTTAACAGGAGTATTTTCAAGCTTCATTTATTTATTTCATTGCATAATATAAACCATTGTTGTTAATTCCTTACAAATTTCTTTTGATCGACGTTCTATAAGTCAAACAGTAAGCCTGGTGCTGACAAAATGCCGTAATTGTAAGAGATTGTAACTATCACAAACAGGTGTAATATCGACGCAAACTATCCCTCTTTAATATTCATTCTAGTACATATGTGCTGACCATTTTCTAGTAACAAAGATGAAATTATCGTTCATTGTTGATCGATACTTCACTTGACAAATCATTGTGCAACAGTCAAATGGAAACGACGGTCATATATACTGATTTAGACACTTTCGTAAATAGTGCTACTTAGGACAATTTGCCAACAGATAAAATTCATTGAAGCAACCCTAACACCTTTCATGAAAAACCGTCTTTGTTCCGTTGTTTTGTCAGACTGTAACTTAAGAGCAGAAGTAAGAATTCATCTATTAAGTACATTAAACAGAGAACAGGTATGGTAGTTTTGTTTTACGGCATATCAACCCTTTTTGGGTTATTTAATGCCGAATCTGGTCATTATAGTAAAAGTTTTTATGCTTCAAGTTCTTTATATCTTCAAATGTTTAATCATCGTTTTTGGTTTGGTAGTTTTGTTTTACGGCATATCAACCCTTTTTGGGTTATTTAATGCCGAATCTGGTCATTATAGTAAAAGATTTATGCTTCAAGTTCTAAAAATAAAATAAAAAAGGGGAGGGAGAAAGGGAGAGGGGCTGTTGTTTTTGTTTTTGGTTTTGGTTTTGTAGAACATAATTAAGTTTTACAAAAAAAAAAAAGAAGAAAAACAAAAAACGTCAATGTAGGTGAATTTCGTCTCAGGGAGCCACAGGGCAGCCTGATCTGGTATCACCAGAAACAGAGAACAGCGTTGTTTACTAGATAGTAATAAACTGTAATGTGATATAGTGCGTTACCGCAATCCACATGATCAAGTTGCAAGGCTTTTACTAGCCAATCGTTGTTTTCGGTCAATCTGTATATTACTTATACCAATTCTGTCAAGAAAAATATAAATCGCACACAACATGGTGCAATATACACAAACAGAGAGAGGAAACCCATAGAAATTGACACACGAAAACTGCTCTAATATGGATCGAACATACCAGATTGCTCCCACAAACTTCAATAGGTGTCCTTGTATTAATGAAGTCAAACAAGTCAATGTCTCATCAAATAGTATAAGATAGAGTCGTAGTTGACGTGCGGTAATTTGACTAACATATCATCGGCGGGGATGTTCCAGGCCAGGTAACATTATGATACAGGATGTTCACCAACATTTTGACTCAGTGGTTGAAACAAAACTGCATTAAGAGAAAGTATAAGATGATCTCAATTGCTGGACTTTTCAGAATTAGACGACATGCAGGGATCGTCAGTCCTAGAAAGCAATGGTACCAACCTCATCATCACTCTCACTAAAGGACACCTTGACACCGTTGGTCTATCTGCCTATCTTGAGACGTAATAATGGCTCAGATAGTACACCTTCTAGCGGTTTTACATTGAATATATAAACCTAGTAATTTGACTCAACAAAAACAAGCTAATCGACACGGCTATATGGCACGAGGATTATACTATGTAAGACTGACTCATTTAATAGATACATTTTATTAATCGGTATTTCTCTATACATAAAAGGAGTAGAAGATATCACTATTAAACCATGTCAGATGCAGAACTCTTTGCTCATATACCGTTCATGTTATAAACGATAAACAGGCGTTATCACGCATTGATGCCAACATTGTCATCACTATAAAGCGAGAACAGGTCTTCATTAATATGTAATTGCACCAAGTCAGTTAGGCGACTAGCGCGAGATCTAGGGGAGAGCGTAAATTTTTTCACTTGATTTTCCCCTTATTCATAATCTTGATCTTTTAATGATGAATGTTAAGTATAGAAACATGAAGCACAATTTTCTGAGGCTTTGATATTTACATGATCGAGGATTTAATTCCGATCTCTTTTCCCATTAGCCAACAAAAGAAAATAATTATTAAATATTAAAAATAAATTATAGACGTATT
Organism: Sepiola atlantica; assembly: GCA_963556195.1. Classification (NCBI taxonomy): domain Eukaryota; kingdom Metazoa; phylum Mollusca; class Cephalopoda; order Sepiida; family Sepiolidae; genus Sepiola; species Sepiola atlantica. The sequence continues at coordinate 41,417,192 of OY744515.1, forward strand.
TCTACATGTCATGGATATTCTGAGCATTAAAATATTTTTTTCTGATATTTGTTCGAGTGTTCTACATATATGACGCAATTCTTTGATGTTATATAAATATTTTAGTAATATATCTAAATAAATAGTTAGTGCGAACACTGGCGCAGCATAATTTCGTCCCTCTCATTTGTAGAATAATTATTAACTGATGTCTAAAAACTATTTTGAAAATTACACAAACATCAGATTAATCTGAATTTTCACGAAGAACTTTCACTTCCTCTTTAACCCCATTTGCATGCAATTAAATTAAAATAAATATATCCCACGTTATGCCCCTTTACACCTAGAAGCGGTGTTACAAAGTTAATAATGATCGGTTTATTAGTTAAGAAGTGAATCCTGTACATACAAATGAATAAATATATACACATACCTAACTGAATATAAATAGAGATATATCTCTATTTATATAAAGTTAGGTATGTGTAAATATTTATATATTTGTATTAAGCGGGAACACGTCTTCGTTAATATGTAATATAGTGGATTGCCTCCTTAACTACTGATCAAATCATATTATTTACCTTCTTGCCAGGAGGTTTTAGCACATGGTCAGGTGTGGTTTAGAAAGCGAAAGATCTCTTGCCTACCAAAGGTGCCTGATCAGCCCTGTCGGCATTCCCCGGTATTGACGCCTTAGCCGGTTAGTAATAAAATAACCCCTTCTCGTAGCGAAGGTAAAGTATCGGTGGGAGGACCTTCTAAGACTGAAGAGAACCATACCTCAGCTAAACAGCAACAAAGCAGCTGTCGGACTAGAAAATAGCTGCGAGGTGCAAGGAGTTGTTGTCTGGCCTTTTACTCAACGAACTAATTAACTCTTAGACTTGAGTGGCTTTGAGTCGTGATGAGCGGTGAATCATTAGTCCAAAAAATACCAAATGAGTTGTACCATATGTATTTGTAACCGTGTCTCCGATGTAAACTCAATTAGTCCTCTGGACGTATATCGAAACATCATGAGAAATAAATAAAGCTTATTTGATTCAATGATATTTTCCAGTCATCATTTATATATATATATGATGGATTCTCCCGTCGATTTCGACGTATTGGTGCCCCGTCAGTCGGCACTGAGTCGGCACTGCTTGATTCCAATGGCAAGTAGTTCAAGACGACTGGAAACAATGCCGAAATAAGCAGAGAGCACATACAGCACCTGGTATTCTCAAATGGTCACCCATTCAGTACTGGGCAGGCTCGACGTCGCTTATATATATATATATTTACTCTCTATTGCCACTACAATTCGTGTCGGTCACAGCGATTAGCGCTCCCACTACTAAGTCAAAAATAGCTTTCGTATTGGGGTTTGACTCATGTATCCGGCAGTGATTGTCTTCTCACATACTGATGATTGCAAGTTTGGATGAAGTACATGTGGGTATAAGTCAATTTGAAAATAATACAGGGTGTTTCAAAAGTCTTGGGAACATTACAAATGCGTATATCTCATGAACTATTCCAGGTAGAAAAATGAAACTGGTGCCATTTTAAAGCTTGCTTAATTAAGTTTTTGGTCATACTAATGATTTTCGTGTTATCTTTCCAGGTGCAGTAATGGCGTTCTCTAAACAAGACAAGGCATTTTGCGTCCTCCAATTTGCAAAGACTGAATCGTGGACATGTGTTCAGCGTGCATTTCGCAGGAAATTTAAAAAAGAAGCCCCTGAAAGGAAATCCATTGTCAGATGGCATGTTAAATTTATGAGAGATGGGTGTTTGTGCCCAAGTAAGCGAACAGGTCGCCCTTCAACTTCAGAAGATGCAGTTGAGAAAGTTCGGACAGCCTTTCAGCGGAGCCCACGTAAATCAGTGAGAAGAGCCAGCAGGGAACTTCAGCTTGCTCCAGCAACTGTCTGGCGTGTCTTAAGGAAACGACTGCAAATGGTACCTTACAAGCTCAAGTTGGTCCAAAAGTTGAAGGACACTGATAAGCCACTTCGCCGTGACTTTTGCATTGCAATGCAAGAGAAGTTGGAAGATAACGGCTTTGATGACCGGCTTGTTTTTAGCGATGAGGCGACCTTCCCTCTGAATGGCAAAGTTAACAAGCATAACACTCGCATATGGGGTACTGAGAATCCTCATGAACTTCTTGAGCACGAGCGAGATTCACCAAAAGTGAACGTGTTTTGTGCAATTTCCAAGAAAGGTGTCTATGGACCGTTCTTCTTTGAAGAGGCAACTATCACTGGTGAATCCTATCTCAACATGCTGGAAGACTGGTTAATGGCTCAGTTGGAACAAGCAGAATCTGATGACTTCATTTTTCAACAAGATGGTGCACCACCACACTGGAGTCTTAGAGTAAGGAAGTTTCTTAACACAAGGCTGCCTGGTAGATGGATTGGGAGATCTGGGCGAGGTGATGACGTTCTCATGCCCTGGCCTCCTAGGTCTCCAGATCTTACCCCGTGTGACTTTTTCCTTTGGGGCTTTGTCAAGCAACAAGTCTATGTGCCGCCCCTTCCAAGAGATATTGATAACTAAAGGCTCGAGTAACGGCAGTTGTGGGAACCATTGACGTCAAGATGCTGGAACGCGTTTGGCAGGAAATGGACTATCGACTAGATGTCTGCCGTGTGACGAATGGTGCTCATATTGAGCAACTTTGAAGATTCCCCACAAAACTTGAAACTTTAACCTTTCCAACGGTACCAATTTCATTTTTCAACTCCTAATAGTTTTTGAGTTATTAAAAATCGTTATGTTCCCGAGACTTTTGAAACACCCTGTATTATTTATGAATAATTGTTCAAAGCTCTCGGTAGATGGAGCACTTTAAGTAGGTTGACGACAAGCAGTCATGTATAGCATGATGCAATACTTAAGCCCCGTTTATTGAGTTCTGTTAGACAGGTTGAAGTTCACATTCATACGTTGATTTATCCTTTCATTTCGACGGCAATGCTTGTTCGCCGCAGCGCTTAGTGCTGGGACTACTGAGTCAAGAATGACTTTCGTACTAGAGTTCGAATCGTGCGACCGGCAAATGTTATCTCTACCCATACTGATGATTGCAGGTTTGGCGTGAACACGAGTGTATATGGGTCAATTTGAAAATAATTTGAAAATAATATCCGTATATATACATACACACACACACATATATATATGTGTGTATGTGTGTGTATGTGTATTCGAAAAAGAGAGAGAAAGAGAGAAGTATATATATAGTGGATTATCATTCGATCTGTTGCATGGGTAACAAATGTGATAATAATCAATAAAGCAAAAAACAGAGGATTTGGAAGAGAAAAAAATTAACGCACAGTCACGAATTTAATCTAGATCTTGCCAGGAACTAGACTTTATCAAAATGAATGATGTAGCAACTATTATTATATACAGTTGTCTAGTGGTAGGTGTAAAATACTCTGAAATGCGTGATAGGCAGTATAGATGAGTTATTGTGTGTAAGTTAAGGGTTTTTCTGTGTGAAATAGTTGGTGTGGTATGGCTTCTATGGCATATGAGTGTATGAGTCACGAAATAGGCATATAACAGATTATTTAAATATATTTTATGTGGAAATAGTTTCGTATTCATTCTTATGTAATTAGAAAAAAATGATTTAAATCGGGAGTAATAACTAAATGAATAAGGAAGGATAATTCAAAAGATAAAGAAAAAGTTAATAAAAACGAAGGCAAGAAAAGCGAATATAAGTTTTTCATGAGAGGAAGTAGTTTACGAAAAGTAAATAGGTAATAAAAACGGCATTTTAAAGCTCTTGTGAAAAAATGTGAAAAAATGAGGGGAAAAAGAAGGTATAAAAAATAGAGGAATAAGGACAAAAGGGAAAGAGTATAGTATGTTTTCCTAAAACATTTCTCTCTCTCTCTCTCTCTCTCTCTCTCTCTCTCTCTCTATATATATATATATATATATATATATATATATATATATATATATTGTATTTTTTTTTTTAATTAATAAATTTAATGACGGACTTTTTGAAATAAAAAAAACATATTTTAATAATCTAAATATAGCACTGGCGATTTTTACCACCCGAAGGATATAATTATAAATACTTCCTATTCGTCTACAAATAAAACAATGGACAAATAATATATATGAACAACTTTAAATCTTGTTTATTTTGTTTTTTTGCGTAGTTGTGGTTGTAACATAAGTTAACTGATTTTTTAAAACACTTTTGGTTAGCAAGATTTTAAACGAGTAGAAACAATTGTTTGAATTAAAATATCTTTTTAATAAATTCAGAACATTTACGGAATTGTATATATATATATATATATATATATATATATATATATATATATATATATATATATATATAACGTAATTTCTGTGCGTATGTGATTTGTGTGTGTTCTATATGGAAATAGCAGTTAGAGAATCTATAAATCAATAAATGTATTCATATGTAGAATTTACCGACAAATGAAGCGTTTCCGAATATCTAAATGCATACCTAAGTGACCGTGAAGGAATAGCCCCCTAAAACTTTAAATACACTATATTTAAAAAAAAATGTAAACCTTATGTATAAAAGTTTTTGGAGAAGACAATGGAAGCGGTCCAAAATCTCGATGTACTCTCCTAACCTGAGCGAGATATGGGGCCGAACCTTCTTTTAAAACTTCAAATATATCCTATTTTCATGAAGTTTCTTTTATCTGTAAAAAAAAACTCTCGAGAGAAGACAATGTAAGTAGTCTCTAATCGAATCTAATCGTTACTCTTTATGTACGTGCCTCCACCTCTAAGTAACCCATCGAGACAGAATCCTCTTTACACATTAAATACGTATATCCGATTATTTGATGAGCGTTATTTTAAAGTCGACTTTACAAAATCTGAATTGTTTAGTTGGGAAGTATCAGAATGATAACCTTACTTGTGTGATTTCGATTTTGCCCTCAACATTGATTAAAAACCGCAGCGTTGCCCGGGAGAACCAGCTTCTCTATATTTTGTAACTCGGTGTTGCCCTGGAACCTTAAGAGTAATAATACACTGTGATATTGGGGCAGTTGTATGAGTTAACCCAAACTGTTCAGTATCATAGATAGTGCAAGTGTATTTACTCGGAGTTGCCCGGGAGTCATCAATATTTTAGATGGAGCACTCCGACATAGAGCAGGTCTTTTTAAACGCCGAGTGGCCGGGAAGAAGATTTTCACTGTATTTTGTTATACTATTGTCTATCAGGAAACGTCCTCTGCGCTGCTTTGGAGTCAGTACTCAATATCCTAGATAGAGCAGGTGTGTGCAATAATACAGTAGTACATTTTCAATGTGAAATAGGATTGACTGAGAAGGGAAAGACAAGAAACTCATCATTGCTCGAAGCCACACACTTGATGTTTTCAGTTTGATATTTTCCAAACTAAACAATTAAGACATTTTTAAGTCAACCTTAAAAAACACTCATAGGTATTCATAGACCCCTTACGGCTGTATGGAAAACAAAGTCAGCATTGTACGGAAATACACTGATCTAAATATAGGTTTAATTATATCATTAAGAAATAGTGGGAAGATAAAACACAGCATTTCCCGGGAATACACTAATATAAATATAAGTTCCATTATATTATGATAAGGGAGTGGGAAAATAAGAAACTCGGCGTTGCCCGGGTATAATTTCAAACAAATATAGATTGAATAATATTTTTAAGCAATTGGGTTGGGAAGCAACTCGGTATTGCCAGAGAGCAATAACTTTAAAACTAAAAGCTCAGGTGTATGACTTACATTATTATTATTTTTAATACATAAATTAAGAGATAGGAAGGGGCTACTAAAAGATGAACGCAGGATGTGAAAGAGGGATGCAGGAAAATGGGGAAAAGAGGAAGAGAGACAGATAGAGAGTAAGATTGAGCTAGGTAGAAAGATAGGAGTTATAATAGAAATATGTTGCACACAATTTTTAACCTAGCCGAATAGACATGCTAGTATATATATAGATAAATCAATCACAATATATCTGTGCATATATGCGTGATATGATGTCTATGTGTTCCCTATAGAAAGAAAGGTTAGAGGATCTACATAAAATTTAAAACTGTATTCTCATGTAAAATTCACCGCGGAAGACAATGGAAGTACTCCCGACTATTTAAGTGCACCCGTCAGGGGTCACTGAAGGTTTATGAATGTTTTTTTAAGGCTGATTAAAAACATGTCTAAATTGTTGACTTAGGAAAGTATTTGAATGAAACATCGAGTGTGTGGCTTCGAGTCTACCCTCTCCCTGATATTTAAAAATACAATTATTTGCAATCAAAGACTATATATATTTCCTTTTTTTGATTTAATAACATGTAAGTGAATAATTTGCAGTGTATTTAGTATGTAACGCCTCTCCGTCCGCCTATTTCTCTCACTCCCTCTCTTTCTCCCCCTCTCTATCCATCTCTCTTTATACCTAGATACCTATCTGTCTGTGTACATGTCTGTCCCTAAAAACTAAAACATACTAGGGAGTGTACCTAAATATAAGCGTATTCACATATTGCTTGGCCTTTTGGCTGTAATCAAATGTGTAATATCTGGATGGATGCTACACCCCTTTATACCGGTACCGTCTTGACGTTCGGGTCCTGATTCCGTCGGTCTTGGGGAGTCTCCTGTGTGGTCCTTGGAGGTTCATCTTTCCAGGTTTTGTCTTCTCACCCTTTGAGAAGGGGATAGTTTATTGCTAATCGCATGAGGCGCCCCTACTGGGGAATGCCGACGGGGCTGTCAAGGCATTATTGTAGGCCAGATTGCTAATTCTCTCTGGCACTTGCTTTCCAATCTCACTTACATAACTTGTGTGACATCTTACCCCTATGGGAGGGAGATTAAAAAAGTGTATTGACATGTACAATTTACATGTGACCATTATAGACTAGTTACGTGTCTGTAGCATCTCCCTTAATTGAGGTAGTGACACTTTTCTAACATGTGACACATGGAATTAATTTATTTATAAGCATTAGATTAAGACTTGTTAAGTATATCTGCATAGCACAGTGGCTAAAATATCTTGCTGACAACACAAAGGTTGCTGTTAAAGAAAACTCTTCTTAATATGAAGTTATATATGATACTATCCCATACTCTAACCTGACCAACGCCGGGTACTCCTTCTAGTATATAAATAAAAGGAGGGAGAGGTGAAGATAGTTATAAATAGATGGAGAAAAGGTGAGAGAGGGGCACATTCCCTCATAGTGAGTGACACATAGTTTTAAAGCAACCTCTCCAAAAGAATGGATTTTTATTAATGTTTATATTCACAATTTGGATCCTGGTACTTTTAATCCAATTAAGTACCATGTAAATCTGTATGTATATCTGTGATCGTGAATGCGTTTGTCTGATTGACGCATTTCTGTATGTGTGTGGCATTTCTTCTCAAGTGTGTGTGTGTTATCAAATGATCAAATGTGTGAAGAATTGTCTATAAGTAAATTGTATTCATTGTATACGTGCGCCTGTGCGGTTGTACATTAAAAAAGTGTCTATATTTATGCCGTATCTGTTTGCTAGTGTGTATGCGTGTAATTATGTTTATATATGCATAGCATATATTTTCTAGTTAGTGTGTGTGCGTATGCGTGTCTATGTAAGATTCTGCGTGTTCTGCTTGAAGCGCCCTCTATTAATCTGTGCGTCTTCTATATATGTTTGCTTACATTTTTAATTTGTCGATCGCAGACGGCCGTTCCTGGTTACTACCGGCCATTGTCCGGTTTGTTCGTGACCAGATCAAAAAATGGCGTGACTGAACATCTTCAAAATCCTGTTTGAACTGCTGCACGGGCAAAGACAATGGCCTTTTTGGTCCGAAATCTTGCATTCGGTGACCATCGGACTGATATGAAATAATCAGACGCCATTTTGTTTACACGCACATATTACGACTTACGTGTGTATATATATATATATATATATATATATATATATATATATATATGTGTGTGTAGAGAGACAGATAGATAAGTAAATAGATAGATAGACAGATAGATATATGTATATATGCATATATGTATATATATAAAAGGGAGAATTCGTGTTTTCAAATATGTTTCTCTTCTAATATACAGGGTGGGCAAAAATAAGGGTCCTATTTTTAAAAATTCATAACTTTTTTATTTATTGATTTAAAAAATTTTTTTTTTTAGAATAAGTAAAGGACCCCTTCCGAAGCAAGAATGAGCCGTATTAGCCCTAAGGAACGTATCCTCATTTAGAAAACATTATTTTTGCTTAAAAAACTCAAAACAGTGTAAAAAAACAATACTTTAGTTTTTGTAAGTTTTAAGAAGTGTTTTTCGGCTAAAATTTGTTTTGTTTATTTCAAAAAATCTCGGAAGGGTCAGTCTACACACACATAAAGTTTGGTGAGTTTAACTTTTATTTTGTGGAAGTTATTCAAATTCAAGTTATTCAAATTTAAAGATAGGACCCTTATTTTGGCCCACCCTGTATATATATATATATATATATATATATATATATATATATATATATATATATATATATATATATATACTGTATATGTCATAGTGTTCATTCATTATTTTAAAATTCTAACAGAATTCAAAATGTAGGCTAAATAACATGTTTCCAAATATATATATATATATATATATATATATATATATATATATATATATATATATATATAATTATTTCCACAATCAGACAACGCCGCAGCCCACAACCTGTCTGATTGTAGAAATAATTATATATATCATCTCACATTCAAGAAATCTAATATATATATATATATATATATATATATATATGACATTTTTGTTGCGCACTCAAACTCACGTGCTGAATATCATTCAATTTGTTTTCCAAATATTTTGCTATGTGATTTCAGAGCAATTAATTTAGGTTCTGATAAGGCTAACAAAATTGTATCAACTAAAGTGATTTTATTCTCAATTTTTAACGGGCGTGTTTGGTTTGATTGTATGGCCATAGTGACGAAAGAACCGTACAAAATTGAGAATCAACCTATTTTGCTTGAGAATATATTATCAGACTAGTCGGAACAGAAATCAATACACCCCCCCACACACATATATATATATATATATATATATATATATATATATATATATATATATATATATATATATATATATATATGTAATTCTTTTTCAGATATTATAGAAAAACATTACTTTAAAAACGTGTTTTCAATGTTATCATCAAGTAATACTAACACGATAAAGATATTCTCAATATTAGGGATAGATCATTAATATCTTAAAGTTAGAGTGAAAGTTACACACTTTACAAATATAATTATTATAACTTGAAATAGTACAACAAATCATATTCTAAATCTAAAAAGAAGTCGTTAAAACTAGGTTTCCAAGCAGACACCGGAATGAAATAAACAGAACTAAAACTCTACTCTACTAGTCACATGAGATGATAAAAAAAAGTAAAGATGCTGTCTACAATAGCATCACAGTCAGAACAGCAAACCAGTTTTGCATGGATCAAACGGAAATATGCGGTGTCCTCTTCTGAGTCGACGGAGGAGCAGACATCTATTATTATGAAAAGCACCGACTTAGTGGAGGATGTTGAGAATGAGACGAAAATAAAAAAAAGTCGAAAAGAAGCAACAAAACAAAGATGTCTCACTATCTTAAGTAGCAAAGCACATTGAAATGACGGAAGACTCTCCCCAACTCAGAAAACCATAAACGACAACAACGAAGTAGTCAACTCTTCACATTGTATTAAACCCAACGTTCTTAAATAGTAGTTCGAGCTGGAGCAGATACTATATCGTTCGACGTCCCCTTTGCCAACAAACCAGACGAAAAGTAAAACATATATGTTTAATAAATGGGGGCCGCATTTGTGAAGTAGACCTTTTACAGGATCAGAAGGAAAACTTGAATCCTCTGCTATTACAAAACTGTATCCGGAAGAGGAACAGCTTCATGAAAACATGGTTCCTGGGATTCAAAGAGGACGGCCACCTTGAGGTTCATTGGTAGATATCAGAGACCACTTATAAGGAATTTTCGAATATGAAGCTTGTGCAGGACGAACACTCTAGTCTGAAAGGTGTCGGTGTAAAATGTGGGAAAGATTCTTTATTTATGCTCGCATATCTTTTTATACGTCGTTAAAATTAACTTTTAAATGTCGAGAGTGATGTCCACACAGATGAATGTCGCCTGAACTATTTAGGAGCAGCTCTTGACTAGCCTGCAGCATCCTCAAGCAAAGAGGAATTTAAAGATGGGTATGATACTGAATACGTTAACGTTCACGCACTTACACTTGGCTAGCTTGAATATGACAGCATTGACTCCGAATAATGCTGTTTGCGTCTTGCTCTGTTGTTGCTAGACGAGCTGTGAATATTTTACATGAAGAGACTACTTATTGGAGCACAGTCGAGCATCAACCATGAACATGGCGATCTTCTGCCTTAAAAGAGATGTGGGGAAAATTATATCATACAGCACTAGATTGCGAAGTTGTTTCTTTACACTGGAAAGTCAAGAACAAGAGCTCCAAGCGACACCTCTTCAGACATGACAACAATACTCCACCTTAGGAGTATCTGGCTTTTATACAGGAGTGAAGCATTTCCTGGACCAGTAGAATGATACCCAGATTTTTACTGAATTGTTATTCTATATCGCTCGCCGACGATAGTCGTGCTGTAATCAGTATTACGCGATTAAAGTTCTTCAGTTTCTCATTTGGAAGAGCAAAAGTGTCCTCTATCGCCCGTACTTTATATCCTAGCATTTGAACCAATACTTCCTATGCCCGAATACTTAATACACGGCGACAAGTTAGGTCTATGTGGAATGACTTTACCAAACGAGAATTAAGCCACAGTTTATGCACAATATGAAAGTGGCACCGGGGTCAACATCCAAATCAGCTAGGCGAACAGCTTCAGTTTCTGTGCCTGGGGCAGTAACACTTTAGTTTCAGTTTGCTTCTGTTGGACGGATGGTCTAATTCAAATCATCCGGAATTTCTTCGGACTAGATCTTCAGCTAGTCAAAAATTGGTCGAACATTCCTTGATGGGTAGAACTGATGTTTGTTCCCCATTACATTTTTCCTACACCCTTTACAAGACTGCCTGTACTTCCTTTGTCTGAGAGCTAGTTAACAGTTGTTAAAGCATTCGATTCTCGCCTGCTTGGAGTGGGATCGTAGACAGGCCTGTACTCAACGTCTAAGGGAGGCTTAGGATGTTTGACTTGCATAGTTATCGCCACGCCAAGAGGCAAGCATTCTTGGATCGAATCCTGATAAAAGAATCTGTGTGCAAACATGAGGTAGAGAACGCCTTTTCTTGCCTTTTTCTAGCATTTTTTTCCAGAGCCTATGTAGCATGGAAAATAGACCCTGGGTTTGCTTTCGACAGCCTCGTAACTCTTGCTTCCCTTATTTTGTCCTTTGGTCTTCACGTTCCATGTGCGATGTTTCTGACAATGGGGGAAAAATTGCTGTTTTCTGTGCGGAATCTATCCATATAATACTTATCGTTAGCTAGTTTTTGACCTTAAGTAGTTTTAATTTTAGCTGCTAACATCAGGTTGCTTTATGTTATGTCTAGAGCGACTTCCATTAAAAAAGTGCGCTCTAAAAGCCTCCTCTCTCCAATGACCCTTCCCGATCTGGGAAAGTATATATCGAGACTGTGTGACGGATACAGCTTCAGATCCACTTGTGGTGTAAATGAGATGATTAATGGAGAATACCCGTTCTCAATCGAGTTTTTTTGTTAGGTTCTGGATATCTCAATAACTCTGAATTCTGTCTGATCTAGCGATTAGCTACAATATGTTATCCCTAAATGCCTTATCGTTTAGTTTTGACCTGGCAGAAATGTTCGATTTTCAGCATTACAATAGAACTAAAGAGGTGACTGATGGGCAAGCCTTCTTCCGCTCTAGAGAACTCCAACGTTTTTGGCGATACATCAACGAACTGACAACTCGCATCGATACCGCGAAGAAGAAAACTGCGTACGGTATGAACAATATTGACCGACTCTGGTTTAATGCGAACCGAATGGCGTTTCTGGCGATACTGAGTGTATCTGGAATAATGATGTAATCGATGCGACAGAATAGATTGTATCAAATTGAATCATTTTCGCATCAGGGTCTGAATTTAATCTTAAAGAATCAACTTACGGTTAAGATTAGATGACATGGGAGGAGATTAAATGCCAGAAAATTCAGAAAAAAGGGTGGCTTAAAATTGCAAGCCTGTGCACACCATTAGGGTCCACGTACGAGCATTCTTCGCTATGTCGGCATCGTGCATGCGATTCGTGATGCTGTTAACACCGACCGTGATTAAGTTTATAATTGCCTTTGATATGAGTGATTTAATCTTATGACTTCATACCTAGTTAATATGAAAATGTTATATTTTTTAGGAAAATTAATAATAAGATAAAGCGATGCATAATTAGCCATAATTGTTATTGTTATTTTAACAACACGATGACTCAGACAAATCTGATTAACATTGATATGAGACAGAATTATTAACTTTCACAAGTCGTGATTTAACATAAAGAACTATTTCAAACCGCTTACCTATCCCGAGATCTACGGTACAATCCTTTAAACACTTTGGTACGGGGAACAATTGTCACCGGAAATTATGCGAAAGCTATGTTGCAAGGTGATTCTAAACCGAAAAGTCGTTTCAGAAATATATCGGCAAAAGTTTGTATACGATTAAGTAAGAGCGTCAGTACTCGCAACATAGAACTTTGTTTAACAAGAAATGGGTTGTAAAACATTTCTGGCATTTATTCCTGAATTCTGTTTAAAATCGATAGAAAAAAATAAAAGTTCGAATAAATCATCAGTAAATTAGGTTTAATGATTAGAGAATTCAAGAAAATAACACTAAAGATTTGTTTAAATATCATAAAAAACTTCATGAAAACGAGAGCAGCAAGTTATTAATATGATAGATCCTACGATTGCCTCTGAATCGATTAAACACCTGTTTAGTTGTTTTTAATTTATTATGCTGTACAAATAATTTGATGTGTTTTCCCTTTTGTTTATATTTAATCTCATAATTAGTAAATAATCATATCCGTCTAAGAATTGAGTTTCATATATTTTTTTGTACTTAGTCTATTATTTTCGACGGCTGAGTTGATCAAAGTTTATTGCCTTGCATTTGTTTGCCCTATATATTTCGTAAACAGAAAACACATTTCAATTGTAAACTGGCAAAATATCAAAAATCGATAAACTGTAAACTAGGAGGACACCAAATAGTTAAATCATAACTTTTGAACGACATAAAAATTGTTAAATAATACAGTAAAAGGACATCAACATTGTTAAGTCATAAACTAGGATCTTTTCAAAATAGATAAGTTGTAAACACGGCGGAAACTAAACTCAACAATTAAGTAAATCGATCCTCCAAGAAAATGCAGCATCTTTCGAAAGTTGGTGCAAAATATCATCAATCATGATGGAGACATTCTTGTATAGCGAATAATACATCCGTTCTTTGATATCACATAATTTTTAATAAAAAAAGTGACATCCTAAATAGGGTATTAAATATTCGAGTCTTAAAAGTTCACTTCCTAAAAAAAATATTCCCTACATATCTTTTTCAATATGGCTACGGCAGTGACGTCTATGTAGTCAACAGAGACGTGCTTTACTCATTGATACATACTTATGCACATGCGCCAATCTCAAATTCAATATATTAAAATTCGCGAACATCTGCAACCGCGTATAAAATACGTGTGTAGGTATTACATGGTTGGCTTTTAGTGAGTACGAGGTTCTGGCCGCAAGAATCAGAGTGCGGGCGATGGTCACGTGCTATATAGCCACTGTTTTGGTGTGGTCCTGCTCAGATTAGCGTGGGTTAGGTGTCTTTTCCTGAATAAAGATAAATAAGACATTTTTTTTTGTTTAACGGCCATTTTCGTTTTTAGTAATGCAAGTCACGTGCCCTTTTCATTATGCGATGACTTCGTGAATTGCAAATATGGGTATTGTGTGTAGGGGCGATCACGTCAGTCATGCTCTGAGTTGCACATGCGCGAATACAGAGAGCAACAAACATGCATTTACGCAGGGTCATTCATGAATGTTTATAAATGTTCGCGCGTGATAAAATATACATTACCTGCGGGTAAATATGATATATATATATATATATATATATATATATATATATATATATATATATATATATATATATATATATAATATTTGTTTTGTTTATTATCTATGTACGTATACGTTTAGTCCTTTATAATCAGGACACATCAGCATAGAGATGTGACTATTCACTACCGGTCATGAGATTCGAAACCCCGGACTCCGAGTATTCTGCAACTCAAATCCCAACACCCTGAACAACTCGGCCTACGTTGAAAAGCGAATAAACAGTTATAATGTTAACATTTTATCTGGCGACTTGACGACATAAGAGCGTTCTACTTAATGAAAGGAATTATATATATATATATATATATATATATATATATATATATATATATATATATATATATATATATATATATATATATATATAAGAGAAAGAAAGAGAAACAGATAGAGAGAGAAAAAAAGAGAGACAGATACATGGATGGAGGGGGAGAATAAGAATATATATACAATATATAGTTAGTTTAACAGAAACGTTTTCGTTTCATTCCTTAAGAAAATAATGAGACTTAAGACATGCATTTATATTCTGTGTCCAATTTTATGGTCAAGCAGCGTACATAAATACATATCAACCCTATTTAAAAGATAATCTCAACCCAACATTCTTACACCTAAAATACAACCATTTTTCATTTATTTTAAAGAATATTCGTAGTTCTAATGAATGTAGGCTCAGTCAAACTCTACTAATGAAAAACGTATTAAGAATTTAAATAATGTCTTGCTGCAATTCGTAAACAATACAGAGTATCGAAACATTGCAATTAAATATGAGGAGAAGCTACAAAATATAACACAAATAGAAGAAATAGAAAGTTGTAAATCTCATCCATAAACAATTTTCTGTAACTAGTCCTTTATATAAAACATTTCAGAAAAAATATTTGAAATTGAGTTACAGTTGTTGCGAGAATATAGAATTTATTATTAGGGGTTCACAATAATAAGATATTAGTGTATACTAATGAACACAGCTAGATAGATTGACAAATATATAAACTAAAACAACAACTTCAACAACAACCACAATAATAATAATAATAATAATAATAATAATAATAATAAATAATAATAATAATAATAATAATAATAATAATAATAATAATAATAATAACAATGTTGCGATACCGCAAGGTTATTTACGGTGGTGATATAAAAGATGTGGAGATGACTGAAACTCTAGGGAGGCTTTTTGTCACTCATACTCCAGGGAACCCCACTGGTTGTTGTCGGTGAGCAATCACTTACGATAACTTGTTTTAGAGCACCTAGTGTGTACACAGAAACATAAGAGAAAATTATATAAATAAGAAAGTTAATAATCAGAAAAAATAAATGTAAGTGTACACATTTTAATGCAAGTGATTAATTTCATATACAAAAAAAATATCCAGAAAGAAACATAATCTATCATAAACAGCATATAATGCTGAGAACTCGAATAATGAAAATATTAGGAGAAATATAATTTGATACTTTAAATATGACCACAACTATTTTATTATTACAAAAAAAACTGATATACCACCTCCTGATGTGGAAGCTACCCAAGGCGGGTTGAGCCGGTTTTCTCCTTCAAGGAAAAGTGTGCCAAGGAATAGTAAATAGTACATGAATATCTGACTATTTTTCGGGACAAAATGATATAGAGTTTGTTAGTGGTAGTTAATGGACAAACTTAATGTAGACTATGATATGTGCATTTTTAGACGAATTGTGTTATATTTGAGGGAAACACTAGAAAGCTTAAAGTTTTAATATGTAAATATTGTACTAAATAGCAGAAGTGAAATAACCACCACCTGTATAAATAGACAAATATACTCTAGGATTAATAATAATAATAAAAAAAACTAACGCAGAAAAACTAAAAATCTCATTAAAGTATATTGAGAATAAAATTAATCGAAACTTTTAATATAAAAAAAATGAAATCAAATGAAAACTAAAGTAAAAACTGAAAGCTTTTACCCGAGTTATGCATATATATATATATATATATATATATATATATATATATATATATATATATATATATATATATATATATATATATATATATATATGATGAATAAAAGAAAAATAGAATAAAGGATAATCAAACCAACAACTAGCAAAAATAAACTCAAACACACATATTGAATAGTACTACCAAAATATTTCAATTGTTAAAATACAATTGTTATATGCTAACTGCTGATTTTTTTCTTTCTTTTTCTTTTTTAATATTTCTTTCTTTCTCCCTTTCTACTGTTTATTACACGTGACTATTTTTTCTAAATGGCGTTCCTTGTATAAATTTGAAACTTTTCGGTTTTTAATTAAAGTTCTGCTACCAACTGATGATGATTGTATTTTAACAATTGAAATATTTTGGTAGAACTATTCAATATGTGTTTTTTAGTTTATTTTTGCTAGTTGTTGATTAGCTTATTCCTTATTCCATTTTTGTTTATATATATATATATATATGTATATATATATATTAATTCTTATATATAATTGTATACAAAGATACATAATAAATATGTTGCTATAGTTTACAAATGTAGTACGTTGTTGCGTTGACGAGAGAGTGCAACTGTTCCTCTGTATCAAAGTCTATTCTGTTTGTTTGATACAGTTATGAATGAAGAGAATCAAAACATTTTAAATAAAAAGAAATGTATTTATTCATTGGCTGATGAAAACTAATAGGGATTGCTGTTTAAATGAGGGCCAGGAAATAAACGAATCTAATGAGATGGGAGTTAGAGTAGACTCTACTTGAAAATAAAGTGGAACTTAGAATGCATTTGTCTTCTCGAATGAATTATAAACATTTCTATATAGCTGATATGGCAGGCGTATATTTTCTATTACTACAAGTAAAATTTACCCATGCTAGAATAAATACTAGAAAAACATGTATACGTAATATATTGTTTCATAATATAAGTATATATAGGTAACAGTTATATACAGGTTTATCAAATCATACCTATAAATATAGGATTCAATAACAAAAGATTACACAGCATTTTACCTACAAACAATTGGGTTCATTTATACCTTTTTCATAACCCTCTATATACTATATAAAAGAACACTTTCGATAATCAACATATTCGAGGTTCTATTATAAATTAAATATGTATCATTAGAATTATTGAGTAATAATCGTAACTCATGTATATTAATACTTTACTAGGATTATACAAAAGCAAAAATGGGATCAACAGTGCACGCAAGTACTACTATGGAATATAAAAATCACCGACAATTCTTCGACGCTCTGAATTGAGTCCCTACCCACTTTGTAGATGAGTTAGTGGATAATAGAAAAGTATTTTATCATCAAAACTAAGTTTTATATGCAAACCAGTAAACGATGAATAAAAATGTAACTTTAAGCATTGCATTTCTCTTGGAATTGAGTAGTTCTGTTTTCTGTATTGAGTATTTAGTGGGTTGGGGTTACGAACATCATTGATTTGTGGCATCTTAATTAGTAATGATAGTGTAGGATGAGGGTTTGGTTAAACTCAATACATCGGGGGATGGGTTCTTTCTATGTTCCATCGGAGTTAAACATGGATTTGGGGAGGGATATAAGGGTAACTTAAGTAGGGTGTTCGCGGTTTATTTTGCATCTTAATTCCATCCGTGTAAATTGCATTAGAATTCATAGGATTACTAAATAATATTAAGATCACTACCGTATAACAAGTAGATTAACTATTTAGCAAATTAGAAACTTAGTCTGTTGATATCCGTCTGGAGTTGATTTAAATTTCTGAACAAGGGGGAATAACCATTTAATTCTAAACACAGAAGGTACCCCCCCTTTCTTCGTGTGGCTACAAATCACTATGGATTGATGAGCGATCTCGTTATGAATCCAATTGAATATAATTTTGTTTTTTCTTCACTTAAAATAAAAATAAAAATAAGATTAAGAGAGATGTGTTTTGGAGACTTTAATTCCCTGATACTAATGTGTTTACACAGTTGAACATGATTTGCTGCGAAGCGGGTCATTCTCATATTTTAGCGTCAACACAATTGAGTTTTCCCACTTCATATCTGGTTTTGAGAATATCCTTATAAGACACTTTAAGATTTTAAAGAAATAATTAATAATAAATAAGAGCTACATTTATTTATTGATAATACCGGGGGTTTGGGGGGTGTCTTTTCATTTAATATATAAACTTCTATTTACTAGCAGGGATTATTTAGGTTAGTTTCGAAAATATTAGCTTTGTGGCAATCGTTTAAGAAATCTGATTCCTGTGTTAACTAGAGTGTGACAATCTTATTGAGGGTGTAGAATTTTTCTTTCTTTTGTCTTTTTACGCGAGTGCTCACCTTTCCCCAAGTCAGTGTTTTGCCTTTATATACTTCAATTTGCCGATATTTTATCAGAAATCAACTTGAGATATCACTGGATATCCCCACAATGATTTTATTCTGATATAGTGCAAATCAGACTAATTTAAAAATACACAAATTTAAATCTTACAATAAAACGCGCGTAAGGGATATGAATAAATATTAAATTTTAATAAATTACCTTTTTGCGTAAAATGAGAGATGTAAACAATCATCGAAGTACAGAAATAAAGAAGTTGTTAAAACCAATGAAAATTATGTTTTTTGATTAATTCACCATAGTCTACATATTGAATATTTATTGAATATATATATATATATATATATATATATATATATATATATATATATAACATTTTTATTTCCCTTCGCTGATGAGAGCCATAAGCTCAAAACAATGTTGTACGTAGATAAAATATTAGAAATAATTTGATATTATTAATAGCTCCTTCCTATTAAAATTGAAAGTTGAGCACTGTCGAAAAGATTAAAAATAAACATCCACCTAAATGATTCAGTCGTTGAGTTCTATCGAATGTTTTAATGTCTATGCTCGCCGTTTTCAGTGTTAATATCAGTTAATTTATTTGTTATTACATGACAATCTCTCATGGCTTAATGGGACTAGGTGAACGCCTACAGATTCAAGATGTATCTGTGAACCGTGTTCGCGCATTATGACAGTCTGGGATTGTTATTTCCCTGCGCTAATGAGAGCCATAAGCTCTAAACGACGTAATACGTAGGTAAACTATTAAAAATAATTGAATATTATTATACATATATATATATATATATATATATATATATATATATATATATATATATGTGTGTGTGTGTGTGTGTGTGTGCGTATGTATGTGATAATATAACACAACACAATTATTTTATATAGTTCACATTGATTCTCACTAGAACCAATTTTTAAACAAAATGAAGCTGAACATTCATTATCTAAACCTTTAAATACTTATTTAAAAATTGCAATAAAGCAATCAATATATAAATGATCCATCAGATCTGTACTATACTGCGATTTAACCTTACCTACGGAATAAAATTAAATTCTACACGTGATTCTAAAAAAATCAAAACACCCCTTTTAATAAATTGAAGATGCCACATAAACCTCATGTCACCACAGTAAGCTACCAGATGAAAACCAGGCGAGAATTCATGCGAAGAAGCCTTTAAAACAATACGAAAAGTTTTCACTGGCAGCTGAGTTTGCGAAAGTTGCACTTAATCACTCCAGAACCCCATGTAAAACCTCCGCCATTCTGTAATTGACAAGATTATGGTATAAATCTGATCTGTTATGTATTATGATAATTATTAAAAGGGATTGAACATTTTCTGCGGTTTCAGGATAAATACGATAATCAAACGTGCATGTATATCTCACACGTATCTATGCAATTGAATGCCAGCTCAAACTAATAAGGATCGACTTTCAATGTTAAATTTCGAACGCTTTTAAAAAAATTATTTGGCATGACGTGATATTCTATTAGTTTATGAACTTGTCACTATTAACTTGGTATTCATGATCATTTACTCCGGATGTTCTGTATTGT
>OY744515.1:41442393-41464893 GCA_963556195.1 Sepiola atlantica
GACAGAGAGACAGAGAGAATGTAAATATTGAAAACAAAAGTATTATTTACGTATTTATCAACGTTTCGTCTTAATTTGAAGACTTTTTCGGGATGATTAGTCTGAAGCAATAACACACAAGTACAAATATTTGAAACTGTAGCAGTAAGAAAAGTATATATATATATATATATATATATATATATATATGTATATATATATATATATATACTGTTATGTTTTCAGCTGCACTATCTGTTGATGCTATTGTTTGCGCGGATAATATTAGTAAACATGCGATTATTGAGCCGCTGATCCTGATATAAGCAAATAATTACTAATTACCGTATCATTGGGTTAGAACAGCTTAATCCATAATATTCTGTAAACTGTCGAAAATACATGTCTTATATTAAACAACACATAAGCACATACACACAAACACACACACACACATACATATATATATATATATATATATATATGTATGTATGTGCATATGTGGTGTTTTAATATATATTGTTATAATCTCATATATATATATCAAAAAACACACATTCCATTTATATGAATCAAAATGATACCCGAAAGGATCAAGTTTCAGTTACGATACAAGCTAAATATTTACTATTATACTCCGTCCCAAATGCTCAAAAAATGTAATACATTAACTAATATGTATAATGTAATATATTGATTAAAGAAGAACTCTAGTGTTTACATCTCAGAATCAAATTAGTTTTGATTTGCACCCTTCTTGTTTATTGACTGAATATTTTCATATCTATCGTCTATCTTCCTTTTAAATCTACTTCTCCATCTACCTAATTTTTGTGTTCACATCATGGCTCTGGAGATATGAATGTTTGCTTTACAGTAGACTACATGCACGTTTCGTTAAATACGTATATTTTTAAACAATTGTAAACTACGATACTTGGTTTGAGTATAAATAACTATGAAATTATATGATAATAATTATATATATATATATATATATATATATATATATATATATATATATATATATATAATAAATGTATATATATATGGTATTTTTCCCCCTGAAGAGTTGGTTAACTAAATATGAAGCATATAATTATTGGGGCATATTTAAATCAAAAACATTTCATTTCACAAGAGGAATGAACTTAAATTTTGCCGTTGAAATTCGTTAAAACCTGATAATATCCAAGACGCATTTGCGAGATATAAATCCTTGTTGATTTAAAAAAAGTAACTCTCTAGGAAAACCGACTGTCAATATAAACTTTACGCATGACAGACCAAAGTAAATTCCATCTAAATGTTACGCGTGACAGAGCAATTCTATTTGAAACATTAGAGTAACTGACTAAAACAAAATCTTTTTTAAACCTAATTCTAGCAGAACTAAGAAATGCTATTTGGAAATTAAGTTTAACAGACGGAATAAAATGTTATTTTAAAATTAACTGTGACAGACTAACGAAAACGTAACAGTAAAAGTAAAAGACCACATAAAATGCTATAACATTGGTCTTTCGCCAATCGCTTGAGACGCTCATTTCCGGTCAATACCCCTTATACATTGGCCTTTACCTGCGATTA
Organism: Sepiola atlantica; assembly: GCA_963556195.1. Taxonomy (NCBI): domain Eukaryota; kingdom Metazoa; phylum Mollusca; class Cephalopoda; order Sepiida; family Sepiolidae; genus Sepiola; species Sepiola atlantica. Next base: position 41,443,963 of record OY744515.1, read on the forward strand.
GATGAAAGTTAAAATACTATCAAATAAAATGATGTGTTGAAATGTTGCGTCATAGATAAAAACAATGCTATTTAAAAAGTATGCGTAGCAGAATAAAACAATGGTATTCTAAGAACTTTAGCACTATAAATTAAGTTAGAGTTTGTTTTAAAATTGTGCATGATAGTCTAAAGAAAATACTATTTTCATCTCACTTGTGACAGATCAAAGAAAATTATATGATTGAATTAAGAATAATAGACGAAAAAGGATATTTTTAAAATAAGCGCAACAGACAAAAAAGTTCTATATCAAGCCTAAGCACAAAATTGCAATGGTAATGCTATTTTCAAAAAGTATGGTTAACAGCCTAACATAATAGTATTAAAAATTTATAAAAATATCAAAGTTAATAATATGTTAACCGAAGCGTGAATGAAGAACATAATCTATTAAAACTCCAGCGTGGCAAATGAAATAAGGTAACTAGGAAGTAAGAGTAACATACTAAAAATAAAATGCAATTTTACCTTCAAGCGTGACACACCAAAAATACTTTTTTTTATATGTAAGAAGAATAGTCGAAATACTGCTTTTATAAAATAAATAATACCATACCAAATAAAATGGTATTAAAAACTAAAGACTGAAACAATACCATTTTAAACATAACCGTGACAATCCAAATATAATTCTATTAAGTCTTAAGACTTAATAGAATTACATTTGGATTGTCACGGTTATGTTTAAAATGGTATTGTTTTAGTCTTTAGTTTTAATGTGTTTTTATCTATGACGAAAATTCTATAATAAGATTAAGGTTAACATACAAAGGAACATGATTCGACAAACGCCGCTGAAGAAGGCCCTAAGTTACATCAACCAAAACGTTCTGAGAAGACTAATCCGAATAATGCAAATAATACAATTAGTAATTCTCATCAAGAAAAATAGCGAACAAAAAAAAGAAGATATTTAAAAGTTAAGAGTAACAGAGTCAATAAAATACTGTTTTAAACTTTTTTATATTTAAGCGCGAGCAAAGAAAATGCAGTTGTAAAATTAGCAAAATGCTGTTTTCAAATTAGGCTCGCTATTATTAATGAAATCCTATTTCTATTTCGGCTTGATAGACCAGACAAAATGCAATTTCGAAAGTATGAATAACAGACCAAAAAATTGCAATTGTGAAAGTATGAATAACAGACCAGACAAAATGCAATTTTGAAAGTATGAATAACAGACCAGACAAAATACAATTTTGAAAGTATGAATAACAGACCAGACAAAATACAATTTTGAAAGTATGAATAACAGACCAAATAAAATGCAATTTTGAAAGTATGAATAACAGACCAGACAAAATACAATTTTGAAAGTATGAATAACAGACCAGACAAAATGCAATTTTGAAAGTATGAATAACAGACCAAATAAAATTGCAATTTTGAAAGTATGAATAACAGACCAGACAAAATGCAATTTTGAAAGTATGAATAACAGACTTAAGAAAATGCAATTTTGAAAGTATGAATAACAGACCAAATAAAATGCAATTTTGAAAGTATGAATAACAGACCAGACAAAATGCAATTTTGAAAGTATGAATAACAGACCAAAGAAAATGCAATTTTAAAAGTATGAATAACAGATGAGACAAAATGCAATTGAGAAAGTATGAATAAAAGACCCAAGAAAATGCAATTTTGAAATTACGAAAGACCAAACATTATATTTTAACATTAAGCCTGATATCTGAAATAATATGTGATGCACAACCTTACATGATAGGGCAGATACAATGCCGTTTGACAATTACGCGTGACCGACGAACAAACATTGCCAATTGAAAGCTAAGCTTAACAAATCACAGACAATTCTATATTAAAATTACGAAAGACCAAACAAAACGCTATTTTCAAATAAGGATTGACAGACCAAATAAAATGTTACGCCCTACTTAAGCGTGTCAGAGCAAATAAAATGCTATTTTAAAATGAAGAATAACACAACAAATGCCATTTTAAACGTAAAAAGAGCAGACCAAATCAAATAATACGTAAGTTGGTATTTTAAAGATTAATGGTAACAGACCAAATATTTTTATCACATACTTTAAATTAAGAGAGCAAAGAAAATTCTATTTCCAAATGTAAAGTAACAAACCAAACAAAATGCAATTTTAAATGTTAGACTAAATAACATTCTCTTTTACACTTAACGCTAATAGATCAAAGAAAATGATATTCTATACTTAAGCTTTACACACCAAAGAACATATTTTACACTTAATAATAGTACTACTACTACTACTACTAATAATAATAATAATATAGTAATAGTAATAATAATAGTAATAGTCGTAATAATAATAATAATCTTAATAATACTAATATAATAATAATAACTGACAAAAGAAAATTATATTTTAAAATGAAGAATAACAGACTAATGAAAATATTAAGATGGATAGACCAATTAATATTTTACACTTAATAATAGTAATACTACTAGAAGTACTACTATTACTACTAATAATAATATTAATAGTAATACTAGTAATAATAGCAATAGTCGTGATATTATTATTATTAATAATAATAATACTTGACAAATAAAAATGCTATTTTAAATTTATGAGTAACAGAGTAATGAAAATCTTCAGATAGATAGACAAATAACATTTTACTTTACATTTAAGCGTAACAAACCGAGGAAAATGTTATTTCCACTGAAGCGTGACAGAGAACAGAAAATACTATCGTAAACGTAAGCATTTACAGCCACAAAAAATGCTTTTTAAACTTAAGACTAAATAAAGAAAATGCTATTACAAATAATCGTGACAGACCGAATAACCGCACGTTTGATAAACGGACGGACAAAGCCACTCATAGAATAACTTTAATACATATAAAAAAAGAACAGAAATCACAATCAATATAATTATACTTCGTTTTTGTTTTTTGTTTTTTGTTTTTTAAGGCTTCATCAAATTTACATTTTACTTCAAAATCTTCTAATGTTGGGTCTCTGGAATTTCATCGATGTTTGTTGAACGAACACACGCGCACATCATTCCCGTGTCGTGCGCACCGAACGGGCAAGCATAATTATAGGTAAGTTCGATACCATCGTACAACTCGCCTTAACACCGAAATGTAAACTACTGCTTCGTGCCATTTTTCGCGCCACTTTTCACCGGTTTCGTGTGTTCTATCTCTATAAACTATACCCCACACAGAAACATATTTGCCTTTGAAATATGTTATAAATAACAGTTTACCTCGGTTAATATTGTTATCTGCTGAGAGTAGAATACTAAAGTACATGTCAATAGAAAAACACTTTGTACTGATCAGCGAGTTACGATGTCTTTACTATTTTCCTCAGTAGTTGGCATTCGTTTCTCTTATCTTATTCTATCATAATAGGAAAGAACACGTGGAAGTAACGAACAGCCCCGGTGCAATAGTCCAACCTCAGAACCTGAACTCATCAAAGCAAGCTATTCGTGGCTGGTAACGAATGGATTACTGCCGCTTCCCAAATGTATCATTTTTTTAAATATCTGTAACTCTTTTTGAATTTATGCAAGATACTTACCTGGCACACGCTAGGAAGTAAGTGTAGTATCTGTTCCGATGGATACTGCACCCTGTCCTGTGCAGTTCTAGGAGGTCCACCCTCCCAGGCTTCGCCTCCCCTCTTTGGAGTGAGTAAGTTTATTGCTTACTGCTTGAGGCGTTCCTACCGGGGAATGCCGACGGGGCTGCCCAGGCAATTGTTAAATGGCCAGAGTGCTCACCTCTCGAGCGCTGGCTTTTAACCCCACTTACTCGACCCAAGCTGTGGTCACATCTTACTTGTGGGAGTAAGATAAAACTGGCCTTGTGCCTAACTCCTGCAGAGGAGTAAATAAATATGCAAGATACTGGCTCGGCCTTTTGGCTTAGATCAAAGTGTAGTATCTGTTCCGATGGATACTGCACGCCTGTCCTGTGCAGTTCTAGGAGGTCCACCCTCCCAGGCTTCGCCTCCCCTCTTTAGAAAGGAGTAAGTTTATTGCTTACTGTCTGAGGCGCCCCTACCGGGGAATGCCGACGGGGCTGCCCAGGCAATTTTTAAATGGCCAGAGTGCTCACCTCTCGAGCGCTGACTTTTAACCCCACTTACTCGACCCAAGCTGTGGTCACATCTTACTTGTGGGAGTAAGATAAAACTGGCCTTGTGCCTAACTCCTGCAGAGGAGTAAATAAATATGCAAGATACTGGCTCGGCCTTTTGGCTAAGATCAAAGTGTAGTATCTGTTTCGATGGATACTGCACGCCTGTCCTGTGCAGTTCTAGGAGGTCCACCCTCCCAGGCTTCGCCTCCCTCTTTAGAAAGGAGTAAGTTTATTGCTTACTGTCTGAGGCGCCCCTACCGGGGAATGCCGACGGGGCTGCCCAGGCAATTTTTAAATGGCCAGAGTGCTCACCTCTCGAGCGCTGGCTTTTAACCCCACTTGCTCGACCCGATCTTGGGTCACATCTTACTTACTTAATTTTTTTTATTTTTATTTTTTTTAATATTTGAATTGTTTAACTCCTTAACGTGTTAACTCTTTAACTTTAGTTTCTTTTATACGACACGCTACAGTATGAACATTTCTAATACGTACAAATAAAGAAAACCTTATCTCCTGCGCAAAAAGAACGAAACAGTTCTTGTTTTCACTTTTCACATCAGTTTTGCATATATTTGTGTCGATCATATGTTTATAATTTCTCCTTCTATATAGAGTAAAGTATGTGTGTATGTTTAAATATATATTTCTATGTATAGAGTACACTCTTAAACTAATGAACCGATCATTATAAATTCTGAAATATTTATTCCACGCAATACATTGTGTACGCTTAAGCGTACATACTATGTATGTGCGGGGTGGTAAATTCCTACACTAATCGAACTTGTAGAATGCATATTCTAGGTAACACGGTGAGCATCAGGCTCACCGGTTGTTGTAGACTTTATCATTTACGGGTGTTCACCCTAATCATACCTTACCCTAACCCAACAAAAAAGGAAAGAAAATAAAATTTTTAAAAACTAATACTATACATATAGCTTATATACACAGATATTCATCTGAGTAACACTTATTTAAATCACTATTCTATCGGCTACGAAGATACCCTAATTTTTATTGCTTGCTTACTATTATTAATGTAGTATTCATGAAAAATGTTATATTATTCACATTTTAACTCCCTACATTTTCGCACTATTTATCTCTTCATTCGGTCTGCTGCTGGCTGTTCCTAAACACTTTAGTCTTTGATTTTTGTTGTGTTTTTTTCCTTATCAAATGCATTTATTGGCGGATATTTTAGTATCTATTTACCTGTCTCTCAACGATAGCAGAGTTAGACACAAGATCGATTTTCATTGTACGAACATCCAGCTCCTCCAAAAGAGGCGCTCTGCGTTTAGACAAAAATAAATATTGTCTCAATCTAGAAGGATTTCGTCTTCTCCGAATAAGGACAAAAAAGATGAAGCATAGTGTCAGAACATGTACTACACTCTGCACTAAGTCAACATTTCACGTATATACTAGTGTCAGTTAAGTAAATATATATGTTATGTTTACATTCCAATTGTCACTGTTCGTGCAGCATTATTAGACTGGGTTCCTGTTCAGGAGAGATATAGTTGCATCAGTTTTCTTATCTCCTTATCATCTGTATTGTTTGTTTTTCCCGCCTTTTAAAACATGTCTTTATCACACGCGTTGAATGTTTTCATATGTCGTATATGCATTTATTTTTGTTCCTTTCACATTTTTCTTTCTCTCATGCCTAATATTGCGCTAATGGATATTCGCAGACTCTGGAATCGGTTATGTCGAATAAAAATCATATCTGATATACCCTGGGCTGCTACTGTTACCGAAGCTATTAACACGCAATTCAACTCGAGCCATAGATAAAATAGCAACTTCAATTTAGTAAAAAACTAAAATAAAGAAAAATGAGTCGTATGCAATAAATCGTTTACAGTGGGTGTTGTGCTTCGGCGTAAATAACCTAAAATAGGGTTGATATGCCGTTTAACATACACGACACATAATCTTCCTTTATTCTTTAACAAAATGAACCTTACAGTGATTAAGCTAATCGATTACTTACTCTTAGGAATTCTCAAATTTACTCCCAATTTATGCTATAATAAAATAGCAATTCGCATTCGATTAATTGTTTACAATCTTTGAGAATAACTATTATTGGAAACTGCACAAAATATCACTAACATGGTTGATATGCCGTAAAACCGGCTAACTAAACCAAATACATTTATGTGTAAATATTTGGACTCATTATTTCTTGAGTTTAGATTTTTCAGTTTCTTTTTATGTAGTTTGAAGATTTTTCCACCTTTATTCGTTTATTATTAATGTTCTATTCCTGCGTTACGGATATTCGTTTATTAATTAAGGTTTATTTTAACTCACTATTTCAATATGTTTTTTAAAAAATTTTTTCTCTTTTTCGATAACTTATTTCATTTTTTCCATTCTTTTCAATGTTTTCCTTTCCTTTTTTATTAACCTATTCCATTATTACACGTATTATATCTGTCTTTATTTTACTTTCGTTTATTCAATCACGCTAAACTGATTCTGATCGTGTATTCTTGATTGATTTTTTGAATTCGTAATAGCTATTTATTATTTCACTAATTATGCATTTATTGATTATTCTAATACATTGATGGGATGTTAATTAATTTCAACTAATGAAAATGTTATTTTACACTTTAACTGCCAGATCAAAGACAATTCCATTTTATACTTATGAAAATAATGTTTAAAACTTAAGTGTGGCAGACAAAATAAAATGCTATTTTACAATTTAAAAATGAAATGCTATTTTACAATTTAAAAATAAAATGCTTTTTACAATTTAAAAATAACATGCTATTTTACAATTTAAAAATAACATGCTATTTTACAATTTAAAAATAACATGCTATTTTACAATTTAAAAATAACATGCTATTTTACAATTTAAAAATAACATGCTATTTATAACCTATGAGCTAATAAAACAATCATTCTGTCTGTATTAATTTTACTTTCGTTAATTTATTATTCATTCACAACTTCGTGCTAATTTCCTCATTGATATACTTAATTATTTATTACTTTCTATAATTCATTCAGGCTTAATGGGTTTCGTTCTTGTTTTATTTATTTATTTATTTTCTTTCGCTTATTCTGCATTCATATATTTTAATTATTTAATTCAATATTAATTTATTTCTACTAATTCCATCTTTATTTATTTTATTTATTTCGTTTATTTTAAAAATCTAATTAATTATTAAATCAATTATTTACATATAATTTCATTTTCGATTTGTTCATTCATTTTATTCATTATATATTTATTCTTTCATTTTCATTTCATTCTTCATGCGTCAATTTCTTTCATTTATTCAGTCAGCATTTTTTTCTTAATTTAATCATATTTTTTTTACTGTATTTTCTGTTTTCATTATTTTTTATCTATGTACTATTTATTTTTATTTTTATTTACATACTTGTTTTTCTCCCATTTTATATTCACTTTCATTATATTTTCTTTTGTTCGTCAAAATTCGTATTTTCTTTATTTTTACTTATTTTCCTTTACTTTATATTTTCACTAGCTTTTATTTTTCTTTTGTTGTTTCCAATCATTGTATTATTTCTTACTTTCATTCATTTCTAATTTCTTGATCTAATTGTTTCATCGCTTTCGTTCTTTCAACTCTTACCTTCATCAATTTTATATTTATAATGTCGTTCATTTACTTTTCTTAAGTTGTTATTTCAAATTACTTATTTCTTACTTTCATCTAATTTCTTTATTTCTTATTTTGTTGCTCAATTTTCCTGTTATTGCATGTTTCTTCATTTGTGTATTTTTCTGTTATATTTTCAATTTGTTATTTCTACTTCTATTTTTAAATATTTATTATCTTTTAACTTCTATCATTTCCATCTCTTTCTACAATGTTTTTAACTAGTTTTTTTTTCAATTTATTAATTTTTATTTATTACAGCCGTTTTTCCTAAAAAGGAAAAACGGCTGTAATAAATAAAAAAGATTAATAGTTCTTTTAATTTTGTTCTTTCCTCTTTTACCTCATCCATTTACAGTTTTTCTATTATTTTCAATTTCACTTTCTTTATTTTCATCCCTTTTATATTATTCTCCTTTCATTATTTCTATCATTTTGGTCATTCATTTTCATACTCCGTTCTTTGTAATTTTTCTTTTTGTTCTATTAGCTAAACATTTTTAATATTTTATTTCACTTCTCCTTCTCTTGTCCTTTTCTAATTCTTTCGTTATATTTCTGTTTTTACAATTATTTTTACAATTATTATTATTCAACTTCCGTAAACATTATTTCTATATTCACATGCTTTAATTCTTACTTAATTTTAGGTTTATATTTGCTTCATTTATACAATTAATTCGCCTCAGTTGTTCAAGTAATCAACTATATAAAGTGATTTGATTAAGATTCTCACAATATTCTATTCTCTGAATCGAGTCTTTTTTATGTATTCAATTTTATTAATTTTAAGTTTACATGTTTCATTATTTTCATTATATTTTGTTTCGTTTTTCGTCACTTTGTTTTCTTTGTTCAATTTTGTTTAAACATTCTTTTAATTATTACTTTTTGATTTCCTACCTAGTTTAATGTATCCTTCGTTTTTTCTTTGTTCATTTTTTTTAGAAATTATAATTTGTAACTGTTATCTTCGCTTTTCCTTACGTTCCGTTTCATATATTTATCTTTGTATTTTATTGTTTTCGTCTTACATTATTAGCTTCGTATTTCATTCTTTATCTTTTACATCACGACTTTTTAGGCTGGAGCAATCTTATTTCAATTATTCTCTATTTTCTATCGTCTCCTATAATTAAGACACTACATGAATAGAAGTACATGTATAGCAGATGCTGATACGTCTGCTACTAAGGATAGTATCTGTTCCGATGGATACTGCACCCCATAGACCGGATTGTCCTGGCCTTCGGGGCTTGATTTACGCCGGTCTATGGGTCGGTCCTGTGCAGTTCTAGGAGGTGCCCCCTCCCAGGCTTTGCCTCCTTTCTTTGGGGAGGAGTAAGTTTTTTTGCTTACTGCCTGAGGCGCCCCTACCGGGGAATGCCGACTGGCTGCCCAGGCAATTTTTAATTGCCAGAGTGCTTACTTTCTCGGGCGCTGGCTTTTCAAACCCCACTTTCCCGACCCGACCTTGGGTCACATCTTACTTGTGGGAGTAAGATAAAACTGGCCTTGGGCCTAACCTCCTGGAGAGGAGGTAAATGAATACTAAGGATGTTGACTCCCTCTACCAGACTAGTGCATTTCACACCCTTGTCAGTACCCTGTATATATAAATAAAAACTACCTTCTGCCAATGTAGGGAGTATTTATGCTATATCTCGACTAGTGCCCTAACAACTAAGTCCTCCTTTTTCGGCAGGACGCAAAAAAGACGCTAACCTAATACATCCCGCACTGTCTAGCAAGCTTCATCCTATGCCCAATCGCCGCAATGTTATATCTCTTTTCTTGTTTTACAAGTATTTTCATGGGTGTTGGTCCGATTAACTTACTTCCATTGTATCTTTTAAACGTAAATACCCCGACAATTCTGACTAGTAGCAACTTCTCACTCTTTTATTGTAAAGCTCCACATATGCTGGAAACTTTCTACCTAATAGCTTATTCTCTTGGGCCGCTTGAATTTTGAATGCCCATCCTATTCCATGTTTCCACTACCGCACCAATATGCAGAAATGTGAGTGTAATGTGAACAAACATCTTGTTTTTTTGTAAATAAAAGTAAAAATAGATATTTTCATATTTTTTATTCAATGTGTTTTTTTAATTGATTTTCATTGCTTCGTAATGCCTTTCTTTTTATGTCTGCTAATTTTAACTGCTTTCTTTTAATTCTTGTCAACCTTGTTTGCGCATTTGTTATGAGTATTGTTTTTTTTTTTGCTTTGCGTTTTAATTCTTTTCTCTTCTTGTTGATCATGTATTCCTATCGAGTTTTCTTTTTTATTCATTTCTGTTTTTATTGTGTTTTATATTTCTTGTTGGATTTTTTTTTTCAATTACATGATTATGTATTCCTATTGTGTTTTATATTTCTTGTTGGATTTTTTTTCAATTACAAGACGATATTTTAGTGTGCTATTCAACTTTTTCGACTGGAGTAATTACGTTTTCGTTATTCTTTTTTTTTTTGCATTGCCTCCTCTTACCAATGTAAAGTCAGTTTCTGGCGAAAGAATTATTAAGTCAAGAACTATCTCTATTAAATATATAGAGATATAGCTGTATTTGACCACCTAATAATCTTCAAAACATTATTTCTCCCTAATAAATTATTGAAACATTCCAATAAATTATTTTTCCCCGATAAATTATAATTCAAACATTCCAATAAATCATTTTTCCAATAAATTATTTTCCAAAACATTCGCTACGCTCTTCTAATCTAATTTTAAGCCTAAGCCTAACATTAACTTTACGATTAATTTTTGTTAACTACCCTTAAACGCTAGAAAAAAGAGATCATTTAACATTAAATTCATATACGCAATTAATACGACTATTAATTAAAAAAAATGATCTTTTTTTTCTTTTTATCGACGAGTTTGTCAGTGTATACACGAAATCGCCTATAAAAGTAGACTCTCATTTTGCAGGGAAGAATTCAGCGCTGGATATTATTCTATAAATGTACCAAAAATATACTTTGCGTCAGGATCTTATCTTTTATTAAGGAAAATAAAATCACTTTACGCCATTGTATTAGACAATGGCAAAAAAAACCCGACAATTTATCCGAAACGAACTTGCTCCAGTCAACTAGGTTCAGAAGTACCGTTTTAAATTTTTTATATCATCCAAACTTTCTGTTTTTCTCTGTCTTTATTTATTCGAGGTACCCTCCTTTGCACTTCCTTGACAATTATTGTTTGTTTCATTCATTAAAAAAACGGCTGTTTCATTTCTTTCTTTCGTTCGTGTCGACATTGTGCACACCTTTATAAACGTATTACAACTCATAAAATACAAGTATATATCTAAATGAATAAATGCGAAAGTATTTTTCATTTACACATTCTACATTACTATTAATTCGGCTTATTGTTTTTTTAAATTAATAATACAACAGAGTACTTTTCAATACCGTATATATAGTACTTCCAAAGACCTATACACCTTACAATATCTGTATAATTTGCATTACTTCTTTTGAAACAGTTTATAATAAATTAATGTTTGCTTTTATTAAGTCATATTATTTTGTTCTTATTTCCTATATAGATGTAATAGTTTCGTCGATATTAATAGTAATTGATTATAGTAATTCAATTAAAAAATAAATTGTGAAAACCTTTCTTAAAATATGCACATTAATTATAGATATCAACGAAGATACTTCAAATTAACCTAATATGTATTAGCTAGCTAGAAAGATATACCGACCAGGGGTGGAAGTTCAAACAGAAGGAGAGTGACGTCTCTCGTTCTATCTCTCTCTCTCTCTCTCTCTCTCTCTATATATATATATATATATATATATATATATATATATATATATATATATATATATATATATCTTTGTAGAGTCCTTTTTTAAAAATAATAAATAAGAAAAATTTCCGTCGTTTTCTCTCGCTCTCCTTCCCCATCTCTCTATTTCCATCCTCCTCCCCTCTCTTTCTGTAGCGACGCTATTTTTTTCATCATTTTCATTGAAACTAATGTTTTTATTAACGAGATAAAGGAGAAAAATATATAAATAAACATTCTCGTAAATATGAATGTATTTTACTTAAAATACAAACCAATGAAATTGAATTTTCTGCTCAAATTGTTAGTTTTTCTTTTAAATTTTGGTTAATTCTTTATAAAACTTCTTATAAACATGTACCTCCCCCTACCTAATAATATTTTTTTAAAAAAACAGCAATGCTGACCTTTGTTGATTAACACCTTCTCTTATTTTAGTTTTGTTCAACTTATGAGACTGAAATAGGAATCCGAGTGTCTGTCAGACTATTCTATCGACAGTAGTCTGAAAATACTTATTTTATTTAGGGTTAATTCCTATTTCAGTCATGTAAATATCTAGAGAGAAATAAATTTCGGCATTACTCATAATGAACTTTCGTTTTTTTTACCTAAACAATGTTTTAGTAAAACAGCAGCAGTAAACACATAGCTTATCCTAAGTTATGTAGAGGTTGGAATGAAAATTGGATGTAAAATATAGTCGCCATCTAAACAATTTGAGAGACAAGCTAAGAAAGAAAGATAACTCAAGGTTATAAACATGTCTTTTTTAAATAGAATTTAAAAAAATCAAATTTCGTTTCTTTCCGTTATCAAGCATATTTCCATTTGTTTCTAAAGATTGCGATTAAAGTTTTCCACCCCATTATTCATGTAAGAATTTAACGTGAACAATGAAGCTTACCATAACTTATGTTTTAATGTTATTCACATGAATAAATGGAAAAGTGTTTCCATTAGTCCTAACAATATTAATTAACATAAAAAACGGGTTTGTATATATATATATATATATATATATATATATATATATATATATATATATATATATATATATATATATATATATATATATATATATATATATATATATATATGGGGTAAGGTACACGATAAGTCATGAAAATGAAATGCCGTGGTAGACATTGTTTTTGTGCGATTTTTGGTAGGTGGCTGCTTAGGGTATCAGAGTGCATTGCTGAAACGTCCAGAAACTTAAAATCTAGCATATTCGAACACAAGCGGGACCTCAAACACGACATTTCCACTAACGCTCTAGTGATACACAGGAACGCTGTCACCCACAATCTAAACTTTTCAGACTGCACTCTTCTCAAAAGCGAACACTCTCTCTCACACCGCAAATGCATTGAAAGCGCAGCTATACTCCCTTCATCAGCATCGAACATCAACCTCAGGCTCGGATCTTATACCCTAAGCAGGCACCTAGCAAAAATGCACACTAAAACAATGCAATATATCACACCACGGCGACCCTGATTAAATATCTATCTATCTATCTATCTATCTATCTATCTATCTATCTATTATATATATATATATATATATATATATATATATATATATATATATATATATATATATATATATATATATATGTGTGTATATATATAGGATCAAATATAAACCAAAAGTAAAACTTTTAGTAGATGGAACCTATTGTGAAGAGATATAGCTCAATATACGAGATAGAGCAATTGTAGAGATAGAAGAAAAAAGAGTGATACATTTGCGACGATTGTCCAAATTTATTTCAAATTTCAATTGTTCAATGCAAGGTGTATTCAGTAATAAACTAGTGTTTATTATTCTTTCCTTAAGCTTGGTCCAGGAAGTATATCAACAATTGCCAGCTTTTCTCCTTTCAATTCCTTTTAAGTGCGTTTGGATTTACTTATAATTTTGAGCACTTTCTCCACACTGCTCCTACGCAAAGATTTTTTCGCGTTCTACAATTCATCGGACTTCTTCTCAACGGAAATTTACCACCCGGACAAATCACATATCTTTTTTACGGAACTTTTCTTTTCTTTCACTGCATTTTTTAATAATATTTTTCATATTTTTCAAATATTTGAACTTTGGTTTTTTCGAAAGCCAACTTATCTATCTGTATTTCTCCTCTGATGATAAGATCTCGATCTTTGAAAAGCGTTCGCTTAAGGAAAGAATAATAAACACTAGTTTATTACTGAATACACCTTGCATTGAACAATTGAAATAAATTTGGACAATCGTCGCATATTTATCACTCTTTTTTCTTCTCTCTCTCTCTCTCTCTCTCTCTCTCTCTCTCTATATATATATATATATATATATATATATATATATATATATAAGCAATAGTTTCGTCGATAGTAAAACGTCTGATGTTGCAGGATGGCTGAGAACAGACACTTCACTTTGATCTTCCAGAGAATTATGAAAAATAAGGTTTTATATCTAGGCATTTTTTAAATGAATGTAAAAACTGATCTAATGTATTATTGTATAATCTTTTTATTGCGGTGAGTAGTGTAGTATCGGTTCTGTTGTCCTTAGACCGTCTTCCTTTTTCTTTAAGAGGATGAAGGTAATCCTCCCAGGTAAGACATTCTCTTTTCAGGGAGGAGGTAATGCAGTATTTATTCTGTTATGAATTAATTTTCCCAGGGATCACCTTCTATTTTTTGGGGAAGAAGTGAGCAATGTAGAATATTGTCTGTTGGCATGACACCATACTCGCAGGCATTACCTTCTCCATTTATAAATACTCCTTCCAGGAGTTACCTCCTCTATTTTGGAAGGGGTATTCTAGTTATTTACAGAAAGACTCACGCAACCATATGTATTCGAACACTATATTACCTTAGGTATTTGGATAAGTAACAGATCACTCAATAGGCCCGAGTCTGCCATATAGATGGCGCCACTACTAAAAATATCGATACAAATCTAATTAACTACACACCATAAAATATCACGTGCCAAAATACGACCCCAATTAGATTATTAGTTTACAAATTACAGTTATTTAGGTGAAGATACTGTTGCACATTTTAAAACAATGAAAGAATCTGAATTCCGTGTGTTGATAAAAGATTGCTTTTTCATGGGAAAATATTTTGCTCAAACAAAGCTGTTCGAAGCGATCGCAGACAACAACATCAGCAGGCATGGTTTTGGCCACAATATTAATGAATGCGTAAGATAATTGATTTTTGTTTCCTTGTTTCCGCACTCTATCGTTAATCTATTTCGACCCATTTCTTCCTTTATCTATTATTTTTTAGTTTCATTCTTTCCTTTCGGCTTGGTTCTTTTTTCTTTCTTTCATTTATTAATTCTATACTTTTTTCTCTATTGATTTTTTTCGTGTTCTTTCTTTCTTCCTCGCTTTCGTTTTGTTATCGTTTTTACTTTACGTCTTACTTGTTATTCTTCATTTTTTTTCTCTCGTTCTATTGTTTGTCCTTTCTTTCTTTTTTCATTCCATCTTTCAATCCTTCATCTTTTTGGTCGGGGGATTTATTTTTTTGAGGCATGTCCGTTCGTCCGTCCGGATCTTTCTCCACAACCATTCATTGAATTTCTCTGAAATTTTGCATGAAGTTGTAACTTTGGTCAGATTAGAAAGTGACATTCTCCGATTTTTGAAAAAAAATCTGGTTAGCCCCCAGGGGGTCAAAAGGCCTCAAAATGGCAAACAATGACATTATTCCCCATAACTTTTCATCCATCCATTCAATTCCGCTTAAACTTGGCCAAAATGTGGAAGCAATTGTTCCTAATAGAAAATAAGTATCGCTGACCTTGATGAAAATCTGATTCGCGCCCCCAGGGAGTCAAAAGCCCCCAAAATGGCAAAAAATGACTTTTGTCTCCAATAACGTTTGATCCATCCATTCAATTTTTCTCAAACTTGGCCAAAATGTAGAGGCAATTGTCCTGGATATAAAATGAGCATCCTTGATCTCAGAAAAATTCTGGTTCGCGCCCCCAGGGGGTCAAAGGGGGTCAAAAATACCCCAAATTGCCCAAATTGCCCAAATTTATTGCACTTTACACTCGCCACATCGAGTCACATACAGAGGGGGACCACGCACGCGCGGCTTGTTTCTATTTGACTTATACCTTCTTTTTTGCTTCTCTTATTATTCGTTGTCTTCTTTCCTTTTTTCTTTATCGAATTTTTTTTTACTTTCTCCTATTTTACTGTTTTATTTCACTTTATGACTTTTTCTTGTTTCCTGTCTTATTTCTGTTCATCTTTCTCTTCTTCCTTTTTTTCTTCTTTCTTCTCGAAATCTTTTGTTAACCTCTTCCTCTTGCTTTCCTTTATTTCCTGATTACCTTTGCTGCCCTTTGTCTTGTTTGTCTTACCTTTATCAATTCTCTCTCTCCCTCTCCACCACCTTCTCTCTTTGTTTCTCTCACACATACTCTCTATCTCTCTCTCTCTCTCTCTCTCTCTCTCTATCTATCTCTCTCTCTCTCACATACACACTTACTTTCTCTTTCTCGATATCCCTCCATCTGTATACCTCCTATTTCTTCGATTTCTTTTCCGTTATTCATTTTATTCCAATACATCTTTACCTTTCACTCCACTAACCACTTCAATGAGTCTGCGTTTTTATGATCCCTTACTCACATATCAACAGCCATGTTTATTTTTGGTTCGAATGGGCAAAAATCAGATCCTCCTGCCTACCTCTACGCTCCCCATCAGCCTGTGACAAGTACCGTCCCTCCCCTAGTTCGTGTTAATCTTACGCCGAGCGTTTATTAAGAAGAATTGATTTAGAGACTTGAGTCTATCGGCGCAGACGTATTTTCCTAAAGAGGGCTGTGTGACCCAGACTCCATAGCGCGGATACATCCATCGAAGAGCAATCTCTTGTTATTGTTCTTTTTCTCCATCTTATTCTCTTTTTCTCCCTCTCAATCTCTCTCAATATCTCTGTCTTTCTCTCCCTCACACACAGATTGTGTCACTAGGTTCCTTTCTCATTTTCTATGGCTAACTTAATGTGTAACTCTCTTTCTCTCTCTCTCTCTCTTTCTCTATCTCGATCATTGTCGCTTTTCTATCTGTTGTAATACAAATATAAATTGCACACAATTTTAAAAATATAAAAGGTAGCCCTCATAATCTAAAATAAGCTAACATTTAAATGTTGTTCACTCCGCATATTACATATTTCAATATAACTTTAGAAATGTTATTCGAAGCCTAATAATCCATGACTTATCTCCCTTAGTTCATAACATATTTCGTAAGAAATATTTCATTAAGAAAACAATCTAATATTCGTTGAATTATCTCTCTTACTAAGAACTCTGTAGATTGCATACAGATTAAGGGTTGATAACATCTTAGATCGTTTTTGTTTGATGTAAATGTTTTCTTTTTAATGTAATGTTAAAATGACGGACTTTTCCCCTGGAATGTTTATTATACGGAACTTTTTCATCTCTATATTTTTTGCTTCAACAAATATTTGCTGACAGAATGATGTAACTATTTTCTTATTTTAAGGCTGTGATGACTTTGAGGTTCTGATATTTTATATTAGGAGAGTATGATTGCTTGTCTGTTAGCTTTATACAAACCTGAAATAAAAACTCCGACAAACGTGTACGAATCCTACTTTCTGAAACTTGACTTAAACATGTTTTATTAATACACCTCAACAAATCTAAAATAAATAAAATATATATTAAAATATATATTTTCACATTAATGTTTTTACACACATATATATATATATATATAAAATTATATATATATATATATGTATACATAATTATATATATGTGTGTTTATATGTATATATGTATATATATATATATATATATATATAAAGATAGATAGAAAGATAAATATACATAGATAGAAATATATAGTCAGCATAATCTCATGCGAAAACAAAACACAAATATTTATATGTAGCTTGTTTGTAATGTATATACGTAAATAATGTTACTATACATTGAGCACATTTGACTAAAATACTATAACAATATATATATATATATATATATATATATATATATATGTATATACGTACACAATATAATATAGTATGTTCTTATATTCAGAAAGCAATTGAAATATTGATACAAGAACTGCCAGCTGGAGAACAACACTAGCTGAGATCCATATACAGAGAGTCATTTTACAAGGAGACTCTCGATCACAACTACTGTTAATAAAAGCCATGATGCCACTCAACTACATATTCAGAAAATGTGATGCCGGATACAAGTTTAAAGACACAGAACAAATAATAATCTTCCTGATGTAAATGGACGACTTGAAACTATTGGCAAAAACAGGAAAAACTGGAAAAGCTGATAAATACGACCAGAATCTTCAGCCAGAACATTCGAATAGAATTCGGAATAGAAAAGTGTACATTGCTACAGATGAAACATGGGCGACTGGAGACCATGAAGAGATTAGGGCGCTAGGCGAACAGGAAAGCTATAAATATCAGGAAGTTCTAAAGGCAGACACTAAAACATCTACAAAAATGACAGAGAACATTGGAAAGTAATATTTGAGAAGAATATGAAAATGCTTAGAAACGAAATTATAGAGCAGAAATCTAGTAAAAGGAATAAACACCTGGGCAGTATCACTAATAAACTTCACTAGACCGTTCATAGGCTGGACTAAAGAACAACTCAGGCACATTGATCAGAGGACTAGTGAGTGAATGACAATGCAAAACGCACTACAGCAAAAATACGATACATACAGACTCAAAATCAAATGAAACGAAGTGGGAGGACGACTAGTAAGTATAGAAGATTGTATGGAAGATTAAAAAATTGATGGGGAAATATATAATTCAGTACACAGAAATGCGTATCAGCGCAGCAAGAGACACCGCCCGAACGAACAACTCGGGAATCACCTCAACCAGACAGAAAAATACAAGAAAATAAAAGTGAAAAAAGAGACACCTACATGAACGCTTTATAATACTTACAAGAGAAGAATCCTACGAAAATAAGTAGACATAGCTTAGAACAGGACACTTGAACAGGGAAACTGAATTTTTACTGAAGGCCGCACAGAACAATGTGATTAGGACACATTATATTCAAGCTTCATTAGATAAACCCCAGTAAATGCAGACTGTGTGGGCAAGAAGACGAAACTGTAAACCCTATAATAAGTGAATGCAGAACACAAGCTTAAAAAATGCAAGAATAGACATGACTGTGTGGGGAAAACAGTACGTTGGGAATTGTGCAAACAATTGTATTTTGAACAGGTATGCAAATGGTACAAACATAAACATGAGACGGTACTAGAAAAAGAAAAAACACAAAATCATCCTCGGCATGGATGCACAAACAGATAGGCTCATACAAGCAAGGAAGCCGGACTTCATAATAATCGACAAGAAGGAAGAATCCTGCCAAATCGTAGACTTCTCCGTTCCATAATGAAGATCAAGGAGACGGAAAAACGAGCAAGTACATGGGACTATCCAGAGAACTGAAAAGGATACTGAGCATAAAGGAAGTTAAAAGTATACCAATAATAGTTGGAACACTGAGAACAGTCCCCAAAAAACTGGAATAAAAAAGTGTTAACAATTGGAATCAAATGGATAACTGAGCTCATACAAAAGACAGCGATGATCAAACCAGCTGTAATCTTAAGGAAAATCCGTGAATGCGGAAACCAACACATGGAAGTACAATAAGAGGAAAGCTAAACCACAGGAAGAACACCACCACACGAACCAAAGGAACCGAAACTGCAATAAACCTCATAAACTGCCCCCTCCAAAAAAGTGATAGCAACAGTCTTGGCTGAGACTACAAAAAATGTTCGTGAACGGCCAAGGAAGATGGGAGCACCGAGGAGGAAGAACACTAACCAGACCTCCACTCGAAGAATTTGTAGAGTACTGGGAGTTTGGGGGTGATTATTTCAACCCAACTTCCAGAGGAGACAAATGGTCGCTGCCAGCGAGAAATAAATAGTAGGTGACTGTTGCGATACCGCAAGATCATTTACAGTGGGTATCGAAAAGAGGTGGTGAATACTGGAAATCTTCGGAGGCTTGTTGCAACTCAGACTCCAGGAAACACCACCGGTTGTTGTCATTGAACAATTACTGATGATGACTGATGGTATAACTCCTATATAATAATAATAATAATAATAATAATAATAATAATAATAATAATAATAATAATAATAATATATTCCATATTATATTTTGGAAGCTAGATTATGATATATATATATATATATATATATATATATATATATATATATATAAGTATATATATTATATATATATGTATATATATATATATACAATATATATGTATATATATATATATATTTATATATATATATATATATATATATATATAGAGAGAGAGAGAGAGAGAGAGAGAGAGAGATGTCTGTGCTTCGAGCATTGTAAGTAATAAATACATAGACATTGTATATAAGGATATTTATGATGCGGAACACATGTAATGTATATATATATATATATATATATATATATATGCATGTATATATATGTGTGTATATATATGTGTGTGTATATATATATGTATATGTGTATATATGTATGTATAAATATATGTATATGTATGTATAATTATATATATATAATATATATATATAAATATATATATCCATATATAAATATATATAAATATATATATATATATATCCATATATAAATATATATATATAGTTATATATATATACATATATATATATATATATGTATATATATACTAACAAATGCATGCTTACTATACTACACTATCCCTCAACACCTTTGAAGGCCCCCTAAAATGAGAAGGCAATGTCTGCGAGTATGCTATCATGAAAACTGAAAAGATACCCCACACACACTAAATAGTGTTATGAGATCATTTTCCTAGATATTACTCTAGGAAGATGATTTCATAACAGCAAAACATATACTACATTACCCACTTTCTTAAAGAAAGGTGTAATACATCGGAGGATTACCCCCACACCCTTAAAAAAGGAGAATGACTCACCTGGGAGGACTGTCTCATGACAATGGTACTACATTACTCAGCCACATTAAAAAATAATATAAAATAGATTAACTGAAGGTCTTATTGTATTCATTTCAAAATTTACCTATAAAAACATTATTGTTCATAGTTCCTTGTCCTTTTGGCTGAGATAAAACTGCTGTTCTCCCCTATACAGCGACAGCTGACGTTTTACTATCGTCGAAAATAAAAGCTTTTGGTAAATTAATATTCTGTAA
>OY744515.1:41472393-41479893 GCA_963556195.1 Sepiola atlantica
CTCCATTATTAATAGAAATAATAGTATAGTTTCGGCTTCAAAAAGAGTAAACGTGCTACCATATCAGGCTGTCTGAAGAAATCAGCTTCCTGTCCCAAAATCCACAAAACATAAAGGCTATTTTTTCTTTCCCTTTGCAAAACTCAATAATATTCTGCCAAGTCAAAAACAAAAACAACGCTTTTCTTTTACAAAACAACCCAACCAAACAGCATGAATAAATACTTTAACATACAAAGAACTTAAAGCATAACACATTAATGACCGGATTCGACATTAAATAACCCGAAAATTGTTGATATGTCGTAAAACAAAAACAACCACACCAAGCACCATGAATAAATACTTGAACATATGAAGAACTTGAAGCACAAACACTTTTACTCAAATTACATGATTCGCCGTTAAATAACCCGAAAAGGGTTGATATGTCGTAAAATAAAATAACCAAACCAAACACTATGAATAAATATTTTAAGATATAAAGAACTTGACGCATAAAATCTTTTACCCAAATGATCAGACTCGGCATTTAATAACCCGAAAAGGTTGATATGCTGCAAAGCCAACCAACCAAACCAAACAGCATGAATAAATACTTGAACATATATAGAACTTGAAGCATAAAGCTATTGCAAAAATAACCGGATTCGGTATAAATAACCCGAAAAGGGTTTACATGATGAAAAACAAAATAACAAAAAAAACAAAAAAAAACATTCATAAATACTTAGAAATATAAATAGCTTGAAGCACAAAACATTTAACCGGATTCGGCATTAAATAAACCGAAAATGGTTTATATGCAGTAAAAAAATAACCAAGCCAAACACCATGAATAAATACTTGAATATATAAAGAACTTGAAGCATAACAACCTTTGCCAAAATGACCGGATTCTGCATTAAATAACCCGAAAATGGTTGATATGCCGTAAAACAAAATAACCAATTAAGCAGAGGAATACGAAAACTCCATTAATAATAGATTTGTAATTTCCTTTGTCCCCTAAAAATATACATTTTTAGCAATGGGCCAGAATCTCTCCATATAACATTTATAGTTGGTTAGTATCTGACCTTGAAGTAGTATTTTCTTAGCTTTTTACAACAATTGGCTTCATGCCTTGTCTGGAGCGACTTCCATAAAAAAATATTTTGATTTCCTCCAAAATATATCAAAACTACATCGGACACCTGTTCATTTTGTTATTTTTAAATGATTAATTAATTTGTGTGTTTCACAGGAAACAAGCTGTCCTCTAGTTTAGCAGGTTGGAAAACAGCTGTCTTTTTACCTGATAGGCTAGAACACTCGTTCTTTGTGTGTCCGTGTGTTTACCCTTCTGACATGATAGGATATTCGAAAGTCTGTGTGCATGTGTGCCCGCACATACGTAGCGAATGAGATAAAGGCTACATTAGATCAACTGGTCTTTGGTACTTAACCTTTTCTTAAATAGAAATCTATATACTTTTAAATAGTTATCGTATTCTTTGTGTGTGTCTGTTTGTGCGCGAATAGAAACATGTGATTTGTAAATAAAAAAGAATAGGCAGAGTACACATTACTAAGCCAGTAGTGTTACGATACAACTACCTGAGTTCGAATCTCTCGTAAATCCAGATAATTTAAAACTGAATACTTACTTCATAAATTTTAAGAAATTAAATAACATAATAACAACAAAAGTATTACATAAATATCTGCTTAAACAAAGTACTGTTGTTTAAGTCCGAAAACATGTAGACATGAAAGTTATGCAGAATTTGTTCAAAGCAACTTATTTTTTCTTAAAAGGATAAGTTCTAAAGTCTCATGCCAATAAAAAACAATACGTAAATACTTTCATCATATTTTCTTACTCACTCATTCAAATACTTAATACGCATTTTTTACATGACATTTCACAAATATCTTGATTCGTTCTAGCTATACAGCGATTACACTAGGTAAATATTGAAATTGACATATCCAGGTCACGTATCAACTATAAACTAGTCTTTGTTTCTAACATTATAATTTCTTTTTTTCTTATTAGAAAACAAGTGCTAACTAGTCACACTTAGTGTAACGGTTTCCCTTATTAAAATTTAGTTATACATAATTTCTTCAAAGCTCTCGCGAGATAAAGCACTTTAAATTAAGTTGACAACAAGTCGTCATTCTGCGTAATGCATAAATCTTGGCTCCGCCTACTCGGTTATCTCGACTGCTTGCTGAATAGCCGCCGTCTTTGCTATTTAGGTATTAATTTACTTCCCATTTCTAGATAATGTGTGGGGGAGCGTTGGTACGTGCTTCGGCTATTGAGGCTAACATGACTTTCGTATTGGAGTTCAAATCGTGTGACCGGCAGGGATTGTTTTCTGCCATGCTGACGATTGCGAGTTTTGTATAAAAAACACGTATATATGTGTTTATTTTAAAATAATATTTATTTATACATACTTATACATACTTATATATATATATATATATATATATATATATATATATATATATATATATATATATATGCATAAGTATGTATAAATATATATATATATATTATAATATAAAATGAAGTAATAACATATAAAATGAAGAAATATTATAATATTAATGCTCTATCCAGTATATTGAGCTTCAGTTTGTATCCGGATGTTTCACTAATTATACGATATTAGTTGACGCTTATATCTTTTGTTGGAGTGCTTCATATATATATATATATATATATATATATATATATATATATATATGTAGAGAGAGAGAGAGGGGGATGTAAGGAAAATATATGTTTTCTATTTTTCATAGACCAATCTTTTAATAGTAAAAGCTCAATTATTGCTCACATATAACAACAAAGCAGATAAAATAGACAATATTTTGCTAAATTCTAATGACCAAGATTTTATTCATTTTACTGTTCTTTTTTTCGTTTCAAAAGGAAGTGTACCGGTGACCTGTTGGGACACATTCATTACCACTATTTATTTTACTTTGATTTTATTGGAAAATGCATATTTTTACAACATTCCTCTTGCCTAACCGAAATTATTAAGACTGTCCATGTCTATATTATTATTATTATTATTAGTAGTAGTAGTAGTAGTTGTTGTAGTAGTAGTAGTAGTTGTAGTAGTGTAGTTGTATATAGAATGAAAGAGACTTATTTCTTTGTTATCTAATTTACAGACGTGTTGGTGGCGCGTACAGACACATGCACGTAAGTTACGTGATGGCATAGGAAAAGTTCACTCTTTCTTTAAACACTCAAATAGATGTTTCACACTATTAGAGAGTGGTTTACTGAAAATAGAGGGAAATACACCGATATCTAAATAAAGGATTAGTGACGTGTTCAGTTAATTATTATCACGACTAATTATAACTTTTAAAACATACTTGCTTTTCAAACATAACTCAATCTCAGAAATACACTATATTTTTTCCTGTTTTTGTTTTATTAAGTACATACGAAAACAAACTTATGGAAATAAATATTCATATAGTAGTATAAGAAGATGATGATGAAGAAGTAGAAAAAAGAAAAAAAAAGATGATGATGATGATGATGATGATGATGATGATGATGATGATGATGATGATGATGATGATGATGATGATGATGATGATGATGATGATGATGGAGACGATAAGATCACTTATTAGGCGTTGGTGAGAATGCAGTAAATTAGTGTTATTTTTATTTTTATTTGTTTGCCTATTTTAAATGTTACTTAGACAATTATATTATCTTGTTGAAAATGAGTTACTCCCTTGCTGATTTTTATTTTCAAGTGATTATATGAAAATAATTCATGTTAGCACGCTATCTCATGGCATGTGTTTGACCCCTTGCTCTTATTTCTATGAGCATCGCTTCTCTCCCCCTTTTTTTCTATATCTGTATTTCTTAACAGTTGACGGTAACAAAGAAAGGGATTATTGAAAATATAAGAATATTCCATAAAAAATACATAAAATATCATCGTTATGTAACCCATAGCTAGAGAGAGAGCCTTTTCTGTATTTTGTCTGTATATTTATTCAAGTGTATCTTATGATGTCTCGGTATATTTTTCAGTTATGCAAGACTTATGCGTAAAATGAACCAAAACGTGTCAAACTCTAGTATTCTTAAGTTATGCATACGTATATTAATACCACTTCCATTTAAATATTAATTTTATTCACTCTGTCTATAAGAAATCCTCCCCTATATTTCGACCCTTACTTTAACATACACACTCATTTTGGATGGAATATTTGGCTTCACAAGATATCGGCTATCTTAAAGTTCAGCGGAAATATGTTTGCACGTATGCATCCAAATGTGTCTGTATAGTTCAAAATGTATACTAAATAAATACACCGTTCTACTTGTTATTAAGTATTATAATATACACACGATAAGGATTCACATGATTATTTACACATTATCTGTAAACAAAACTGAATTTGAATGTATATATATACATACACAAACACACACATATATATATATATATATATATATATATATATATATATATATATATATATATATATATATATATTAGTACTTCATGTATCCACATAAAATATTATAAGGAGATATAATTTTTTATGTGTCCGTTTTCAGTATTTACTTCAACAGTGCTCGATACGTAAGTAGAGCTAGGTAGTAAGCAATGAAAATATATATGGCAATCAAGCTACACAGAGGCTCCCGTGTTTCATCCCCGGGGGGAATCGTCAGGCTAAATGCATGGAGTTATTTTTGTCAGGTGTTTTTTTTTTATATACATGGCTTGCTAGTTAACAATCAGATTCTTTGTTGTTCCCTCAGCCAATCGTTGGGCTTCACGCGAACAAAGGCTTTGTTGATGACGTTCCTATGTCTATCCTATTTTTTGTTAACAATGGAGTTTCCTATATCCTGTTTCATTTGTTTTGCCAATGCAGTGTGCGAATTTATTTTAACACGTGGTTTCTTGTATTTCTATTTTAAATTTTAACTTGTTCAGTTTTTTATTTATTTATTTATTTATTTTTATTTTTTATATTTTTTTTAATTTATTATATATCATCCTAAGGTCAATTTATTTCTGTGTAAACAGCTGTTTGCTATTTCACTTCTAGAGTTTAATAGGTTTTAGGGATCTTAAAAATTTAGGATTTCATATTTTTCATTCAGGCATAATCTACACGGGTCGTCTAAGTTTCTACATGTACTGGCCTGTCTTACTATTTCCCATTCAATTATTGGTGAGTGTCCATTTTCTTTTAGCTTCCAATAATGGTTAGCTAGTACTGTTTTAGTTCGACGTTCTTTGTTTTTAAATGTGCTTTTGTGGTCATAGTATCTGGTCTTAAAGTCTAGGGAGGTCATACCCACGTAGTATTTCTTGTTATTTGGTCTTTCGTCGGCAAATATTGTTGCTTGGTATACAACACTTTTAGTTAGGCATTTATTTTGTAGTGGACAAAGTGTACGATTTATGCAGTTACATCTTTTCTCTTCATTACTAACTTTTTCGTTTCTATTCGGGTGGTTATTATTAGTGTTTTGTTTATTTCTATTAGTATTGTTTATATTTTTGCTCTTCGTAGTGTTATTTTGTGTATATTTTCCACTTTGTTTATTTTTTCTTCTCTGTTGTTGTCTTTTAGTATTTTGTTGTTGTGTGCCTTAATTATCATTTCTAGGTTTTCACAGCAGCTGTAGGATAGTTTTAGATTATTTTTATTGAATATTTTATGTAGAAGGTTCGTTACGGGGAAGTGTTTTTCAATCAGATTTAGGAATGTTTTGCCTAGTTTAGTTTTTAGCATCTGGTTATAGGGAGGGGTATAGTAGATTATATTTCTTTTTCTTTTGTTTTTCTTTTTAATTTTGTTGTAATTATTGGTGTCCTGTTTTTTATATTTAATTTCGGTATTATGGTAACCACTATTTTTTAGAGCTGTATTGTAAATGTTGATTGATTTTTTAAAAACGCTTTCGTTGCTAGAATTTTTGATAAGCCTACTTTCGATCGAATTCGGGATATGTTTTATGATTGATGGGGGTGATTAGACTTTGGGTGTACGTATATTGGGTTGGCGTTATCTTTTAGGTATGGTTTGTAGGTGTTTTTACTTAAGTTTAATGTGACGTCTAGAAAGTTCGTTGTTTTTATGTTAGCCATTATTTCTACTTTTAGGCCTAGTTTTTTCATTTCTATATGTATAATTTTCTTGAAGTTTTCACCCTTGACTTTGTTGGAGTCTCTTATTATCGCTTATCCATCATCTCTATAAAGGCCGATATCCGTATTATCGAATAAAACACGGGACCCTCTGTGTAGCTTGATTGCCATATATATTTTCATTGCTTACTATATATATATATATATATATATATATATATATCGATTTGACTTCAAATTATATATATATATATATATATATCATGAGTAAAGTAGAAAATATTTAAAAAGGCTAAGGCATCTAAATATATAATTACAGAGTGTTACTTATGTCTAAATGACGAATTAGAAATCATTAGATTTAGTGATCGGGAACAGTTGCTTAATCCTAAATTTCTTTTAACTGCAGATATGAAAAAATATACGCACGAAAATAGTTTTTTAATGTTTTGTAAATGTGGAACTCGTAAAATTTAGAACACATGCAATATACATTTCAATGTTTTATGACTTCAAATAAGATTTAAAAAGTATATCTGCGCAGCGTACTAAATGTGTTTCTAACCTACAGTTATGTACCATTTGGGTCGGCTATTAAGCCGCATACATATATATATATATATATATATATATATATATATATATATATATATATATATATATCATGTGCATATATTAGGGAATTTATATGTCTATGATTTATATATGTGGGTATTCAGAGCATATTCATGTGTTTGTATTTATCTATGCATTTATTTATGTATTTATCCAAGTATATTTTTTATACTTGACAAGATATGTATGTCTGTATTTTTGTTTGGATATACGCTTGTCTATATCGATATTTTGTTGTTATATACACGCGCAGACACACAGTTCACTCGGATTTACAAGGCATGAATACAAAAATATTGCATAAAAATGATTGCATACGAAGCTTCACAGACACATTTTGATGGTTAATTTGTGATATTGGTACAAAATGTATGTATATATATATATATATATATATATATATATATATATATATATATATATATATATATATACATTTTGTACCAATATCACAAATCAGCCATCAATATGTGTCTGTGAAGCTTCGTATGAAATACTTTTTATGCAATATATGAGAGAGAAGAGAGAAATTTGTGGTGTCTGCGAGAGTATAACATAAAGCGAGAGGGAGAAAAGAGATACAGGGGAAACATGATGTGAAATTCGTTCATGTAAAACCATATATATATATATATATATATATATATATATATATATATATATATATATATAATGAGGATGTAGAGTAATAGTAAGGCATAGAAATAGATGTAAATAGACAATGTCG
>OY744515.1:41484893-41534893 GCA_963556195.1 Sepiola atlantica
TTTTTCGGCTGCTTACGTAACGTGCCCGAAAGCTGCCGATGCTCGGTTGCCGGAGTTTGGGTCGTATTCTGGATTAGTACCCAATATATTATATCACCTTATATATATATATATATATATATATATATATATATATATATAGAGAGAGAGAGAGAGAGAGAGAGAGAGATAGAGAGAGAGAGAGAGAGGCAAAAACAGACATTTTCAACAACACCAGGAAGTAAATTATGGAAAAAAAAAGGTTATACCTTTATTTGTCTTGGCTCTGTCGAAGCTTGTTTTTGTCAAGCGAAATATTAGCTAAAAAAAAAAATCAAGATGAAGAAAAAAAAACGGAAGGTATTTTGAAATATTTTATTAAATGTTTCGAAATATTTTTCTTTTGCTTTTGATTTAATTACTCGCATCTAATACATGGTTTTTGAAGGCATTTTTGCCTCTATATTTATATTAATTTACAAAAGGGTGCTTTATAAAATGAACTTTCCTAATTTATATATATATATATATATATATATATATATATATATATATATATATATATATATGAAGAGTATAAAAAATAATTTTCAACATTTTAATTTTGTAATTGTTTAATTTTTAATTTAAATTTTGACTAGTTTTTTCATAAGGCTTCTTGCAAGCTCTATATAAACTTATTCCCTAAACCTTTAATAGATAGAGAATATAACTTTTAACCACCTGTATCGCTATAAATTATCTCACATTTGAACTTTTTGCAACTCTTCTCACTGTGATAGCATATTTCTAATTGATGTTTTATTCTTCCCATTCAATGAGGTGTATTTTTAATGACCTGTAATGTAACAACTGTATTTTACCTTATTAGTATCCCTGTGGTTTATATATTCAATCTGATATGTCCTCTGCCTGATATGTCCTCTGCTTTACAACATACGCACCCCTTTCTAATTTGCTGTATATTTGGAAGTGTTCAACTCTGTGGTCGTGATGCTGGTTGTTGCCTTCTGAGTTGGTGTCTATATCATGTGTTGATGAAGAGAATCGATATTAATTAAAAAAAAACGATCGTAAACAAATTATTGTTCCTGTTGAATTCTCGGAGTGTAAATAAAAGAGAATGACGTTATTAAGTTTATATCTATCTATCTATTTCTTTCTCTCTCTGTCTCTCTGTGTGTGTGTGTGTGTGTGTGTCTCTCTCTCTCTCTCTCTATATATATATATATATATATACACACACACACACACACATATATATATATATATATATAATTACTGGAGAAAATGTGAACCATTGGCTCAGCCATTGAATAACGCATGAAGTTCGCCTTAGCTAGTTTCAACTAGAAGAAATTGAATTTTATAAGCCATTAAAATTTAGGAATTAAAAATACATAATTCAAAAGTATCCTCTTTCTGGGCATTATCTCTTTCTCACACACGCTCCCTCACCGCATTTTCTCTTTCTATGAATCTCTTTTACTCTCCAAGTACGGATTAAATAGTATTAGCTTAATCTCGTCCTTCTTTGTCAATATAAAAAATGATGGCAGATGGAAGAGGATGAAACGACGATGATGAAAAATAGATAGGAGCCTTTACTGCGAAGAAACAGAGCAAGATGCAAGCAAGAGTGCTAGACATCGTATAAAATGAAATCGGGAGGAGGGGGTCAAGCAACATACAATAAGAGAGGGCGAAATTTAGCGACAGTAACATAAACATGATGGGTCATGGCAAAGTAAGAACTATGGAAATGGAAGGTATCCAAATATAACTCAATCCCAATACGGAAGAATATTTTAGGATGTATTTTACGTAAATATGATATATAGTAAAAACTAAAACTTTAAGGAAACAAACGTTGATTAACGCAGCTTTAATATAAGATATATATATATATATATATATATATATATATATATATATATATATATGCATAGATCTTTGTGAACGAATTGAACATTGCCGGCAGTCTATAATGAAAATGGAAAGATATAAGTAAGAATTTATTATAAAAAGAAAACAAGTGTCTAGTTGCAGTACATTCTTGGAAGAAAACAGAAAGAAAAAGAAAAAAAACTGTATAATCAAAACAAACTTTCTTAAATTTGAATGTTATGTAATGTAATATTTATGTATTTTATTTTGAATTGAATACAAAGTTTACCATTGTTATTATTTCTACCGATTTTATGTGCTCTGGAAAGACAGTATGAGAAGAATTAACTTGATTAAAATCTACTAAATGGCCATGAAATCCAAATGATAACAACCAAGGTCCCATGTAACATTTTGTAAGGACAACATACTAACTCGGTTTTCGTAACGAAATTATTGTACCTACAATAATTTATACCCAGGTAAGTTTGAGAAAACAATTTGTTAGTAATCTATTTAAAGAGTATGTAATTGTTTTTTTTATCTGAAGTTGGACACATGAACGGAAATGTATAACACGTTAGTTATTCATTTTCGGAAGCGAATCTAATCATCAGAGGGATACAGATAGATAAGTTGGTAAGGGAATAATCAACATTAATGAATTGAAAAGATATAAAGATAATATAAGCGTAATACAAGTACACCAGGTGCAGAAAATGTCCAAGAGGTATAAAATATATGGAAAATTCGTCGTTGAAAGCCTCACGAAAATGGTAAAAGAAGGTTCAGAAATGGAAAATCCAGAAAAAAATGGCGTCTTAAAGGAAAAATAACTTGTTTTGAACAACCGATGACGTAATAGATTTAGGATTTTTACCATCTTTATTCACATCTTTACTTGTCTATGAAATTGCTTTAAATTTTATATCGAGCACCAATTCTTTCACGATAGGTTCTATTTTAAAGGTATATATTATTTCTTTATTTTCTTGTTCTTTACTTCTTTCTATAAAAATACATATATATATATATGTGTGTGTATATATGTATATATATATATATATATACATATATATATATATATATACATATATATATATACATATATATATATATATATATATATATATATATATATATATATACTAAATTGTGTTGATTCACCAACAAAACGTTTCCTTTGTTAACATCGGTAAATAACTGAAATGTAGTAAAAAGACGTGTATTCAACCATCGAAAATTGACAAAGATACTGCACTGTAAATATATAGAAAAAAGACTGGAGCGCCTATCAAAAACGAAAATGCAGATTGACCGGAGAATTCAAGAGCTTTCTAAAGCAGATCGAATTCTGACTGTCGTGAACATTTACAACCAATTTTCCGACAAAACAAGCAAATCAGTTTCACACTTCAGACGGTTCGTAATCGTTTGAAAGTATTCAGAATATTCAGGCGAACAGCTAGAAAAACACCAAATATTTCGGAATGGAATCAACTCAAACGTGTAAAATACGTAAAGAAACACATTCGATGGACTGCTGACGACTGGCGTGAAATTATCTGGAGTGACAAAACATGCCTGTACGTTTACGGATCACATGGAAAAACTTCTGTCGGATGTCGCCTAACCGAGGAATCCTATTTGGAATGTATCAAACAGATGACGCAAGCGGGGGTAGATGCGGGTGATTTTGTAGTTCAGGTATTTGTTCAGAAACTAAAATTGATGGACGCGGAATCAGCGTTTACGATATGCAGTTTGTAAAAGATAATGGTCTGTAATATTTGACTGACCATATGCAACCGAAACCCATTCATGAACAAGATAACTATCCCATTTATAAAGCAACAAAAAATAATTTCCATCAAAGTAATGTTATCGAATGGTCCCCAAAGATTCTGGGTTTCAATCAAATCGACAATTTATGGAATTATGTTTAAAAAGTTGCACGTTAAATAATAAGTACTTTTACACAGTTATATGGTCATATCAAGGAAGTATGGCAAATGATACGAAACGTGTTCTGTACTCGATGATCCAATTCCATGATTAGGCGTTGTGAGGCAGTTATCGAAAGCAAAGAATATGCCAATGGCAAACCGTCCATTAATAAAACCCTTTAAAGCGTACGCGTTTAATTTCTTACACAGGACGAATAGTTTTTGCATTCTATCAGTTGCAGTAAAGGCTAACACGGCTGATTATCAGATAACAACTTAATTGCATCTTGTAGAATATACTGTTTAACTGTTTACCACAGGGATTCTGCTATTTAGCAATGTGTAAGTCAGTATAAGTTTAATTCGTATAGATTTTTGAATATATATCTTTAGTGTAAAAAGTATAAACAATATTTTTCGTTGCGAAATATTCACTAATATTTGAGAAGTTTGTCTACTATTTCTTAATTATCCTATATTTTTCCTAAACTATTATTTTTTATAAATTCTTAAATATTATGTACCACCATTATCGTAGTTGTCGTCGTTGTTATTATTATTACTAGTTTTATTACTATTATTATTATTATTATTATTATTATTATTATTATTATTATTATTAATTAATAACGTCGGCATTTTCTAGTTATTCTTTAGTTATATTTATTTTTCTAGTACTTTAAAATTAAATTAAACTATTATCATTATTTTATTATCATACATTATTATTTTCATTATTTCATTCCAATTATTATGGGTGTTTATTATTATTATTATTATTATTATTATTATTATTATTATTATTATTATTATTATTATTATTATTATTACTAATCCTGTTATACTTAACTAATATATTTATTCAATTTATTAATTTATTAATGGTAAGCTAATAAACTCTAGACAAAATATAAAGATAATATAAATTCAGAATTAGCGACACATTTGATTACCACCCTCCCCACCACACCAATTACACGCGTCTACTCGCTACTAATGCCGATTATAGCTGATCGGTTTGTCCGCACGCACGCATACACACATATACACAATATTGTAGTTCACTTGAAAAATACATTTATCCGCTCGACTTGAAAATAACTGTCGTTTTTTCAACACTTGAATTTGGCATGTCCACCTCCCCTTTCCTATTTTCTATTTCCTATCTCTTCTCTCTCGGTCTGAATCAACAGACGTTTTCTTTTCCTTTTTCTTTTCATTCTTTTCCTTTATTTGGCTTACCTTCCTATCACTTTACCCTACTCCCTTCATTATAAGTCTCTATTTATTTATTTATTTGTCCTGTTTGTTTCAGATTTTAGATTTTAGATTTTTTAGATTTTTTAATTCTTTATTTTTAACGTCCCTAAATCACGTGACCCCCCAATTTTTGAAAGGTTAAATTTATTTTATTTACTTCTTCTCTTTATTTATCTCTCCATTTCATTCTCTCCAAATATGATCTGAGGTTAAGATCAGATTCTAACTCTGCCTGATGAGATATCAGTTAATAGTAACTGTTGATCGATAACATCGACATGCCAGTGTCGCAGATTTTGTACATGTCTGTGTAAATAAAAATAAATATCATATATATATATATATATATATAAATATATATATATATATAAGGTGATGTACCAACAAAAATAACTATGAAAACGCTGACATCCATCTTTAGTTAATGACACTGCAACTTTTCTTACATTCAAATATGTACTCGGATCAAGAAGAACATTTATCATAAAGTTGAAAGATTTTTATTCGAGAACATGCATATTAACATTCTATGATATCAACTCCAATACCTTACTGCAATAATTAGAACAATGTGTGTTAAAATATAGAATTGTGTATAATATGCGACCATTTGGACATTCTAGGATTTTCAGGAAAATATCTTGTGTTTTGGGCAAGTCAACGGACACTTGAATTTAAAAATCTATTTTATTGGATTTCTTTGCTCATGTTATGTATTATAAAACCTGACATGAAGTGAATTAAATTACAAATTCACGCTTTTACACTATGGTTTTTCGAATGCACCCACTAATAGTAATTTTAACAAAACTAACGATTCTTTTGTAAAACGGTACATTTTTCACCTTTCAGTGTGAATTTAATCAAAGGATATTTACTTTTTAATAAAACAAGTTAACGAAAAGTTATACACAAAGTATACGTCTTAACGTTTGGCTATAGTTGATCTTTAATACGGACATCGTCTTGAGGGCCGTCCATAGAAATTGTTATTCAACATTTTGTGAGGACACATATCTATGTAATTGTTGTAAGTACGGGACGCACTAAGGAAAAAATCACGGATAACTTAATACTTCTACCCCGTTATGACTGACGGGACGAGAGCAACTTATTCCTAGAGATGAATTAAATGTTACCGTTCAAAAGTCCGTACAGATTGCCGAGTTTGGCAAGAAAGGTTTCGAGTTCAACAAGATACCCCTAGAAAAGTTCGAATGCTACATCGACCGAAATGTTCTAATCATTTTCTATTCATGGAATAACATATGGTTGCATAAGGTGAGGGTATGTCTCCAATATTGTCTTAATATATACACACACACACACACACACACATATATATATATATATATATATGTATATATATGTATGTATATATATACATATATATATACATATATACATATATATATATATGAATATATATATATATATAAATGTGTATATATATATGTATATATATATGTATATGTACATATGTATATACATATATGTATGTATATATATATATATATATATATATATATATATATATATATATATATATATATATATATATATTGAATAGTAGTAAACTCTGGTGTTTTTTTAAATAACTTTAGTATTTCATGTTGTAAAATGCGCTGTGGTCCTTAACACTATAATGCCAAATAAAATATGTTCAAATTGTCTAGGAAACGATCGTACGGTAAATAATCGTTAGTTTTGGATACTTAGAGCAATGTTCAAATTTTGTTTATCTCAACTCACCCATTCAAATTATATATATATATATATATATATATATATATATATATAGTCCCCATTCAAATTAGTTCAAGTAGGCAAGAAAAGTAATTCATTAAACACATCGAAAATTAACAGTACCTATACACCCTTACCTCGACCCTGTTTCCGTCAAGTTACACACATTTTAACAGTTTCCATTAATTCCTATTATTTATCCCATACGACTTACTCTCCTTACTGCATACTCCAAAGAGAATGTACCACCTTAATTTCTCTCTACGAATTATGAACTTATACACTCCTCAAACATCGCTTTGCGATTATTTCACGCGCACATGCAATTAACTTTCACCGCTTTAGAATTTGTAAAACAGCTAATCAGCGATCAGTTTACATAGGAAAGAGATACATATCATCCCAACAGCGTCGTGCATTGCTCAAAGTCAGTCATTTACATACATCCCTTCAAAACTTTCAGAAATAAAATTACCATCAAATACATACTTCACAACATAATATATATTACGCGCTTTCAAATAAAATCCATAGCCCAAAAAACACAATTTAATTTCATATTTAGGACACTGAACACTGAACACGTACATAAATAATTTACTCCAGAATAATACTTCGATAAATGAACGATTTACTAAAAATTCAACAAATAAGCATTTTTTTTTTAATTCTTACAACCCTGATGAATCGTAGCATTTCATAAAATATAACTGATTTAATGTTTTACACGTAACGTAAATACATTTTATTTTATCTTTTTTAAGAGAAAAGCGCCGTAAATACATATTCCTATTTTTGGTGTTAACTTTGCTTATATAATTACGTTGTCGACTAAGAACCTGATAAAACTCGATTATTAATGTTCTTACCTGCCGTAAAGTAAGATATGATGTTTATGAGGCAGGTATGATGATCCTTCCTAACACTGTGTAAAAAACAAATGAAACTTGTTTTCTGCAGTTTCTTTAGACGTTTTCTATTTTACTGTCCCCATTTACTTTCGTCCCCACTAGGACAGAGTCAGACACAAGGTCGGTTACTAATGTGAGGAAAATGCATCTCAATACATACGTACATTGGATTTAGACAAAAAATAAATTGCATCAGTCTAGATGGACAGAATACATGAAGCGTATAGCACAATAACTAACAAAAAACATTTCTTTCAGATGAGACAGTAATACATTTTCTATTTACATTTTCTTCAAAATAAAGTAACTCAAAATCTGTACTCATCGAACTAAACTCAAGACACTTCTACATTTTGGAACCAAAAGAAACCCAGCTCAAAACAAAACAAACAGTGCCTCAACACAATTTGCATCGGCAAAGTGAGATAACCTCCTTTGACCAAACTACACCATAGGTTATGCTTAGTCTACGGTAAGGGGAATACAAAAGGCCGCAATTAAAACTCGAACACACAAATATATTAGACATATTTGGGAAAACTTGAGGCTCGCATTCACAAATATCTGGGGACTTAAAACCAACATAAACGACGTAAAAACTTTTCTCCTGACAAACTCCCCGGATATCCTAGCACTAAGTGAAACGAACCTTCAATCCTCAATCCCTTCTCACCACTTTGACATGACTGATTACCTTCCACTCTACCGTAAGGATACTGACAAACATATGCACGGGCTAGGAGTGTATGTTTGGAACACTCTCCCCTTGACTAGAAAACATAGGTTAGAATCAGATGGCCAAGCCTACATGTGCTTTAGATTGACCTCACATCAGAGGGTTAGTTACTTTTATTTACTATACCGTTCTCCTTTGACTCAGAACGGTACCCTGCTTGACTCTGTCTCTGACAGCTTAGCTAGAGCACTCTTACTCGACTCGAATGACCAACTACATGTATGTGGGTTTTTTTTATGCACACCACCGTGACTGGTTGGGATTCTCTAGCGTTACTGATGCAGCTGGGAACTCTACCTTTAATTTCTCCTCAGCTCACGACCTCTCTCAGACCGTCACTTTCCCGACCCGCCTACCTGATCGAGCAGACCAGCAAGAATCACTACCCGAGGTTTGTGTGGTGAATGCCGATAGCCCGCTTGGGTACCTTGTTCACAGTGTGGTAATGATAAATATCACTTTAAAACTCGCCCACAAGCTGAAGAACCGTTGCTCAAAACGACAAGAAACTATGAGCAGGCTAGTTTTGAATCCATCAGAGATCACATCAGCGACGTCCCATGGTGAGAAACCTTCTCACTCCCTGCTGATCAGTGCGCAAATGAGTATACCAAATGGGTCAAAGCAGGCATTCATACTTATGTCCCCACTCTCCTCAATGATTCACTTCAGAATTATCAGCTGCTATTGCTGAGAGGCCGAAGGCATTCTGAAAATTCAGCCGCCAAAAGTTAACTGCGAATAGACAGACATTTATAGAGGCAAGAAATGATTGCTAAGTAGTGATAGATGAAGCAAAGAGAAGGTATACAGAGATACCCAAACACGCTTTCAATGACAGAAACTAGGTACTCGCGGTTTCTGGAAAATCTACAATAGTGTAATAAACAATAGACACTCAACAATTCCTCCGCTATCAAAATACAACGATGTTGTTTACCCGGCAACTGATCAAGCTGAACTACTTGCTCAGCGTTTCGCCTTAAACTCCACTTTGGACTCAGCAAACCAATCCCACTTTAAATTCCCATTGCGAACTAAAGCCACACTTGAGAACCTGGTCATCACCCCATCTCAGGTAAAATACATCATAGAATACATTGACACCTCGAAAGCCTGTTGGCTTAATCTGATACCAGTAATAGTAATAAAGAAATGCTCTGCTGAACTGGCCCCTGTCCTCTCCAAACAAATGCCTTTCTGTATCTTGTTTCCCTGATAGTTGGAACATTGCCTCCGTTGTACCAATCTCCAAGAATTCTGAAGATAGAACCGACCCTCTAAACTACCGCCCAATCAGTCTACTCCCAATCGTTGCAAAAATATTTGAATCATTAATCAATCTAGCGATAGTCCGACACTTAGTTAATGCTAAACGTCTTTCTGATATTCAATACGGATTTAGACAAGCACGATCAACCGCAGATATCATAACGGGCATCTCTGAACACATGTATCATACACTGGGCAAGGCCCGTGAAGCTAGAGCGGTAGCGCTTGATATATCGAAGACCTTTGACAAGGTCTGGCATGAAGGTCTTTTCCTAAAACTTCACTCATATGATATTACTGAACACATATTAAATATAATTAAATCCTTCCCAACAAAAAGAAATATTCAGGTTGATCTCGATGGC
The DNA here is from genome assembly GCA_963556195.1 of Sepiola atlantica. NCBI lineage: Eukaryota > Metazoa > Mollusca > Cephalopoda > Sepiida > Sepiolidae > Sepiola > Sepiola atlantica. The sequence goes on from OY744515.1 coordinate 41,494,996, forward strand.
CTTTCATCAAAGTAACATGAAATAAATGCTGGTGTACCATAGGGATCCATCCGTGGGCCTCTACTGTTCCTGATTTTCATAAATGGCCTCTCTGATGTCATTGAGACAGAGAAAGGAATCATTGCTGACGACACCACGCTCTACTCTCATCCTGTGGGCAAAACCGACGCGCAAATATCTGAGGTAATGGTTGAATCCTTAGAAAATGACCTCCAGTCTGTAGTGGATTGGGGTAAAAAATGGATGGTCACTTTTAATGCCGCTAAGACAAAGCTACTTTACTTCAATAACTACAAGAAACCTCTTCAACTACCGATTGTCATGACAAATTACACCCTACCTGAGAGTCCATCATTCCAACTCCTCGGCCTAACTTTCATAAATAACATGAATTGGAATAAATACATTGAAGACATTGACATGGTTGCTAAAAATAAGTGGTCTCTCTCTACCGTGCCAGTAAACTTCTCACATCTGACATTATCTTATATCTCTACAAAGCAACCATCCGCCCATGCATGGAGTAGTGTTGCCAAATTTGAACTAGTGCATCATCCACTAGTCTCCTCCTCTTAGACAAGGTCCAAAAAAGAGTCGCCAACTTAATATATCTCTCACTATCCACCAAGCTCCAGCCTCTGTCCCATCGCTGTAATGTTACTTTCTTTGTACCTGTTTTACAAGTAGTTCAATAGATTGTACTCTGATGAACTTGCCGCTCTGGTACCCCCCTCCCCGACGAAAAATCACTAGACCAACCGACAATCTGATAAATTCATTCACTGTTGAAGTCCCCAGATGCTGAACAGCTTTCTACTCCAATAGCTACTTTCCTCGTGCTGCTGGGCTCTGGAACTCTCTCCCTGCGCCCTGTTTTCCTGACGGTACTGACATGCACAAATTTAAAAGTAATGTAAACAGACATCTCGCTGCACAGTTCCCAATTTAGGTTGACCGTTTCTTTAATAAATGGGATTAGCTTGCTGTCGTTTCGCCAACCCTGACCGGATAGAAATCTAAAGTATTTCGTAATTGTAGTTTAGTATATACCGTACTGGGATTGAACCTTCCCCCCACCTCCCGAAAAAACAAAAAACAAAAAACGAAAACAAAAAACAAAGACTGTCGCTTTGAATTGCTTATTACTTAGGATTAATACCAGTTGTGCCACGAATCCGTCCACGAGATGATAGGGACGAGACGCACCTTAAATGATCGGAAGATTACATCAGTCGAAACGTTGTGAGAAAAACATCAAAGATGAGAACAATAGTCATAATAAAGCAAATAATACAAAAATAAAATTAAATGTTGGGCATGTATCCATAAGGGATTTATAACGATATAGTGCAAACCAGGCAGTAGGATTACTCATCATACGTCACTGTTGAGCGGTGGGCTTCTTAATTCAGATGGTCCAATTTCTAGAAATGCCTCAGTTGCTTCACTGCCACAACCTACAAGCATAGAACAGAAAGAGTTATAACCCCAAAACTCGGTACTTGAGCATATAAATAGAGGCAGAATCTCATAGCAGTATTGGCTTATCTCAGATATGTATATGTTAGGTTCAGAATTTTTCATTCACGACTCATAAACAGGGCGTGTAATTATGCTTTCTTGAATGTATGTTCATGGTTCAAATGTATACAATATATACTCTGTTTCTCTCTATCTGAGCTGAAATTTAAACAAAGCCCTATACCATGATAAAACAGAACTGTTACTAATTTTGTTTTGGTAGTTTTACAATAATACTATAGGTGACCTGTGTTCGCGCCAAACATGCCGAACGTATGGTGATAAGACAGGAAGCAGGCGAACACGGGCATCTTGATTACTTTCCGGCCAAAGCAATGAGTTCTTGAGAATCAATATTAAGCGAAAAGGCAAGAGAAATAAATAAATATATACGTGAGATATGGCTGATTTGTTCAGGTAATTACAAATTACAGAGAGTTAAAAGTATTAAAATGGACATTTTTTTAAACATAAGAACATCTCAGAACGAAAGAGTATTTAATATGTATTTCGTTTCATTAATGTATATAGGAAAAAAAGCTTAGATCATATGGAACACCCTCAATGAATAAGCTATAAAGTTCTATCAACTTGCAAATACATATATATATATATATATACATATGTGTGTGTGTGTGTGTGTGTGTGTGTGTGTGTGTATATATATATATATATATAATTGGTTTTGGGTTGTTTGTAAAAACTAGGTTGTGAGTAATGTTGCTCACTATATATATATATATATATATATATATATATATATATACTATTAGTATTAGTATTAGTATTATTATTATTATTAGTAGTAGTAGTATCAGTTTATGTATCCACATAAGATGCTATAATCTTTTATATATTAATTTTCAATATTTAGATCAACAATGCTCAATACGTCAGTAGAGCAAGGTAGTAAGTCATGAAAATATATTTAGGGCAATTAAGCTACACAGAGGCTTCCGCATTTTAGCCTGACGATTCACTACGGGGATGAAACGCGTAAGCCCCTCTGTAGCTTAATTTCCATAAATATATTTTCATATCTTACTATATATATATATATATATATATATATATATATATATAGTTTTTTGAAATCTTCTTACCCTTTTCCCTTTGTCTCACCTCTCTCTGTTTCTTTTTCTTTTCTTTTGATGTTGAGAGGTATGTGTTTTTTCTCATATATATATATATATATATATATATATATATATATATATATATATATATATATAATGTATGTGTGTGTCTGTGCGTTTGTGTGTGCGCGCATGTGTTTTGGGGTGTACCTATTAAATTTGGAGACATTTTTCCTCATCATTTTCATCCCAATTCTAATTCCCTGCCTTTTCTCACGCTCCTGGGCCGCTTTTTTTCGCCCGCTTGCACGGGCTGTTTAATCTGTTTCCCTCGCTCCAGGACGCGTGAATTACTTTCTTTCATAATAAAAAAAATAATGATATATAAATAAAAAAAATAATTAAACAAAATAAAGTCATATAGTAATAATAATAAAATAAATAACAAAAGCACCTTATAAAACAACATGATAGATAGATAAATAAATAAATAGATAGATAGATGAATAAAAATGCTCACGCTTTTTCTATTCGCGACAACGAGTTATCTCCCCTTCGGGCATAGCGTTCCATCTTTGCTATTTTCTTTGTACTTTAAAGTTTCGTTTGTTACGTTTTTTTCTTTTTGCCTTGTAATTCACTTCGTATGTTTAATGCATTCTTGGCTTAATACTTCCTTCTCTAAAAATCATTCAGTTTTTTTTTATTTGCGTCCAGCTAATTCTTTCGCTTTCATTTTCTTTCTTTGATTGATTTTGAAAATTCGTCAAGGATTTCCTTTTCATTTTATTTTGGTCGCATGTTTAATTCATATTTTTGCTGTTTGTTCTTTGTTTTAAACATTTTTTCTCTCGGTTTTCTTTCTTTTCTATCTTTTTTTTTTTCACATTTCTTTTTTCATTTGATGATTTTTTTTTTATCTAACTGTTTTTCTTTACTATTTTTTTTATTCTTTACCTGCTTGAATATTTTTAAAAAATCGATGTTTTTCTTTTTTTTCTTCTTTTTTCACATTTCTTTTTTCATTTGGTGATTTTTTTTTATCTAACTGTTTCTCTTCACCACTTTTTTTATTCTTTACCTGCTTGAATATTTTTAAAAAAATCGATGTTTTTCTTTTTTTTCTTCTTTTTTCATATTTCTCCCTCGCATTTTGTTTCATTTTGATTAGATGTTTAATTTGTTTCCTTAAATTTCATTCTTGTTTTTTCGTTTTTCTTTCTACATTTTTCTTTAATTCTTCGTAATTTTCTTTTACTCAATTTCTACGTACAACTTGGTTTTAATTAATCGATTTTTCTATCTTTCTTTTCTTTATGTTTCATCACTTCTTTTGTGTCGATGATTAACCTATTTTTTCGCCGTTTAACTTTTTCGTTTCACATTTGGTCTATTTCTTTTTTAATTCGTCGTCACTTTTCATTTGATTTCAGGATTTTCTTTTTTTTTCTTTGTATAATTACTCTGTAATTGTTTTCCTTCTTTCCTTCTTATAGAATATTTTCTTTAACTTTTCCTCTTAATGCTCCATCTTTTCATTTCCTTTTTCCATTACTTTTTAATCCTTCGTCACATCGTTTTTGTAGATGTAGTTTTGGGGGTGATGTTGTCTATAGTTTCTTCGTGTTTTCAATCTTGTTATTCATTCTTTGTTGCATTGCATTCAGTCATAATTTTTATTTTATATGTTTTATCGACAGTTCCATTCATCATTTACTGTATTTCGTTTCGACATAATTTCATATGTTTATTTTTCTAGCTATTCGTTCCTTTCCCCATTCTCATGATCAAATGAAGCTTTATTTTGATTTTTCAATCGTTTAACATTCATACATGGCTTCACTTCAGCTTTCCTTATTGATATATAGGTGTTTTATTGTGAATCTTATCTTCATCTTCGTTTTTGACATTGTATTTCATATTTATTAAACTGATCAATTAAACTTATATAATGACGAGCACTATCGATATATTTATCTTTTTTGGTCTATCCGTTGATCTCACAAACTATCGATTTATTTGATGCTAATTTATATTAAACTATGTTATATACTTATACCTATGTATATCCATCATATTATACATATACGCATTTACTGTTAAACTGATCACAAACTAAAACTTAATGTCAACAAATGTGTAGCCTAAAATGTTTGTATTAATAAAATGTATAACAAAAAAATATTCAGCTCTATTTATTATGAAGCACTTTTATATGAACGCAGTCAGGATTAAACCCCATAGACATAAATGCACAGGAAAAGAATCATATAAAAATTTATCAAAATAAATAAATATAAAACAGTTAACAAATACAAGCCATAAGAAAGCAATGGAGAGAAACAAAACTTTTTTTTTCAATTTGCAAAAAATACGAAATAAACACAAAGAGTAACTACAACAAAATGCTAATATCTGTTTACTTACTAAACAGTACGTATAACTTACTTAAAATAACTGAAATCTCATATAGAAAATGCTAAATTGAACAATGAGATTTCTAAAGTAAAATAAGAAAATATTTTAGTAAGTAAATAAATAAATGCATGTAAAACTAAATTAAACTATAACGATATTAAAAACAACTATTTCGTGTAATCGATACCGATTCTTATAACAATCAATTTCCAAAGCTAACTAAAGCTTAATATTCAATATTAAATTCTTTGAGACGTTAAGTAAAACACTTAAATTGCAGTTAAACTATTAATCAATAAAATGGCCGATCAGATATATGTAATAAAATAGTTTAATGTCAGTTTCGGAGCAAAGAAAATCTTACACGTGTTTTTGGGTAAAATGCACGGCATATTTTAACAAAATCAAAGCAACCGTATATGCACACTCTCGTATATAGCCAGACGAAACATAAAAACAAAACAGGTAAAAAGCTTTCAGATAAGCATCGAAATCGTCAAACTTGATACAGAAAAATACAAAAAATAAAATATCCAGAAAATACTCGAATGCACACAGAAAAGTTTTTTTTTTTGAAAAAGCCTTTACGAAACCAAGGCAAACGTAGTTAAAACAAATTAAAAAACTATCAAAACATATTAAAATTGAGACCAGAAAAAGACAATAATCCTTTCAATATCCTCTTTAAACTCGTGTCAGAGTTTTTAATCTCTAGGTGTGAGTGCGGATGTACACGTGAGTATACCCATTATTAGTAGTAGTATGTATTTAGAAGTACGTTTGAAGACATAGAGCAAACAGTGCCTAATGATATAGTTTTTAGAACACAACCCGAGCAAGTTCCACCCCCATATATATATATATATATATATATATATATATATATATATATATATATATATATATATACATATATATAATATAGTATTGTTTACATATTGCTGAAGGTTCAAGGACGCACCGATCATCTGAGGTGTCTCCGCCTGACATCAATATACACATATATATATATATATATATATATATATATATATATATATGAAAGAGATAAATATGTAATATCAATACTCTGAAAGTATATGAACATATATGTGTTAATGTACATGCACATATACGTATAGTATATATAGAAAAATATAATTATACATTACATAATATATACATGTAATATGTTTATATACTTTAAGTGTATATATATAAACATATATATATCTGTAACAGTTACTATAATTATGCTGGTGATACCAGATCAGGCTGCCCTGTGGCTCCCTGAGACGAAATTCACCTACATTGACGTTTTTTTGTTTTTTGTTTGTTTGTAAAACTTAATTATGTTCTACAAAACCAAAAACAAAAACAACAGCCCCTCTCCCTTTCTCCATCCCCTTTTTTATTTTATTTTTCCTACCCTACTCCCGGTCCTGGATATGACCTTAAACTACATCCGATGGTGAGATCCGGCTTACGGACTTTGGGGAATGTGGAGCCTCCTCTTAATTACCATTGCTCCCAGGTCCACCCTGACCCGGAGTGGTAGTACCTGTTAGGGTCCCAACTATGGGTTAAATAGAAACAGATTTAACAACCAAACCAAACACCATCAATAAATATTTGAACATATAAAGAACTTGAAGCATAAAAACTTTCACCAAAATGACTGCATTCGGCATTAAATAACCTGAAAAGGGTTGATATGCCGTAAAACAAGACAACCAAACTAAACACCATGAATAAATATTTGAAGATATAAACAACTTGAAGCATAAAAACTTTCACCAAAATGACTGCATTCGGCATTAAATAACCTGAAAAGGGTTGATGTGCCGTAAAACAAAACAACCAAACAACCAAACTATAATTATGGGAATCTAAAATGTAACTTTTATTAGATTTGAGTTTATAAACCATTGCTTCTCTAGAGTCTTTTTCTACATACATTTATGACAAAATATATACGCTAAATAACACGTTAATCTTGGGATTAAGTTATGTTTGAAAAGGTTATGTTTTATTTTTTATATTAATCGTAATTTATAATAAACTGAATAAGTTACTCATCTCTCTTTCTTAGCTATGTATATATTCATCTGGCCGGCGAATACTCTATTTTGATTCGACCATTTTCTAATATTTCTTCATATCAATGTGAGCATTTAGAAAAAGAGTGCCATCATTTATCAGCATCATAATCGCATTTTAATACGTGTGTCTGTACGATCAGGATTATAAGTTAAAGAGCAGGGTAAATGGAGAAATCAGGGAAATGCGTAACATCCTCTCCTAAATCTTCGTGTAGTAGCCAATATAAGGGGATACTTAGGTCGCCCTCGACTGCGGTCGATCCATTTATTTTTATATTCATGTTACTTCTGTATGAGAATAATAATAATGATGATAATAATGATAATAATAATAATAATAATAATTAAAATTATGGGCAGAGGGTCGAGGAGGGAAAGCGCAAACCAGACCTCCACTGGAAGAACGCGGACAGCTCTAGGACCTTGGGGAGGCTAGTTGCCACTCGGGCCCCAGAGGGGACCAATGCCCCTTATCAGCGGGAAATCGGTGGTAGGTGGCTGTTGCGATACCGCAAGGTCATCAGCGGTGATGAACGAAAAGAGGTGGAGCATACTGGAAGTCTGAGGAGACTTGTTGTCACTCAGACTCCAGGGAATACCACAGGTTGTTGGCAGTGGGCGATCACTGACGATGACCAGTGTGATAACTCCTAGTGAGTAAATAATAATAATAATAATAATAATAATAATAATAATAATAATAATAAGAAGAAGAAGAAGAAGAAGAAGAAGAAAGATAATAAAGAAATATGGAAGGAAAGAGTCTTATATTTACTTACTCCAGAAAATTATCGTAAAATATATGGCACATTATATGAGGTTTTGATTGAAATCAAAGTAAAGCATGTTGTTTTTGACTCAACGGGTTGCGGGTACGACTACTATATATGATTTTTTCTATATCCCTCGTACGGCGACAAAATGTGCCACAAGATCGCAAAGTAGGATTTTGAAACAAGCGACCTACAGGAAGAGTAATGTGGTCAAAAAAAAATGTCCTGGGACACCTCGTCGGCATACCACGGTATGGGCACCTCAGGCTATTAGAAATAAATTAACCCCTTTTTCAAAGGGTGAGAAAGTAAAGCCTGGGAAGGTGGACATCATACGACAGACCGTCAGAGACCTTACCATCCTCAAAAATGGAATAGACTCTGACGGTATAATTTTGGTAGTACATATAATATAGTCCAGGTTGGGAAAACCGTAGTTAGGAATACCGGGGTTATTGCGTTCACTGTGTCTAGTCACACTAGTGAGTCTGGAAACGATGAAACAGCTGTCCTTGGATGACTTGCCTGTTCGTATTCAGTTTTCAGTTTATGCTTTGAAATGTCTTAACGTACAATAGCATAACAACTGACACTTACATTAGCCGAATTGTGTGCGTTTCCCTGTGTTTCGGAGATGTTCGTGTGTGCGACAGTGGACAGAAGAGGGACGCTTTCCCGAACACACATACACAGATCTTAATATCTCTTCTCTCTCATTGGGAAATAGAGAAAGACGCTCTCCTAACGTTCATTTTAATTTTATGTTTTATTTAATTTTCTCCGCCAAACATTTCCCTCTCCTCCTCACAATCCAACATTATTTTCTGAGGATATTTTTTTCTTTTCTTCCAAGATACCTCACGAGTTATCCCCCTTTAAATGCTCTCTTTAATAATGCCTTGAGAATTTTCGTAATCAGTTGCAGCTGTGTTTTCACGTGTCGGCTAACAATGTCTTGTCAAGCTCCACGCACGGACTATCGTTGCGTGTAATGAGTCCGATGCTCACTCGGTGCACATCTAATGCGCTGTTCAATCATACGATGCCAGGCGTAGTAACATCTTAACAGGAACAGTTAGTGTATGTCTGTAACGGAGACTACGGCACAGTATTCAAATGGATCACGTGATATTTTCCGGTATTTATGTTTCTTAAATGTTGAGATTAATACTTTTGTTAATATCCACTTGCCATGAGAATTTTTAAAAATATTTTGCAACTACGTTTCGTGACACAATGTTTGGCAAGCTCTGCTTATAGACTAACCCTAATGCCTTCCCTAGCTTTTTTGCGAGGAGCATAGTGTAGTATATGTTATGGTACTTCACTTCGTCTATTCTGTCTTCGGTCAGTTAAGAGGAGATTTTTCTAGAGTGTGGCAATTTTAATTTTTGCCCCAGGCCAGTATGCCCCTTTGGTGGGAGTTGGATTTTCTTTAAATCAAAACCGATCCTGTGTCACAGTTTGTACTCGTGGGGAGGCAAGTAAATCGGGACTAATCCTGTTATATAATGTATGCTGTCCAGACGGAGCTGTTCATATGTACGGTTCAATCATATTATATTAGACATCGTAAAACCGTATTCCAATACACATATATCATATACAGCGTCGGTGCTATTGGTTATTCCCCTTCCCATCTAATCTAATATACCGAACCTTAATATGAGATAAGTATTTTAAACAAAACCAATGCGTAAATATATTTGAATCACGAAAAACTAAATTGCTATGTAATTTGAAGAGGTATTCCCTAAAGTATATATTATATTAGAAGAATATCGGTGTCAGGACAGGTAAAACTAATTTTTAGCAAGTGTATATCTATTTTATATAAAACAAATCTAGGAAAATACCCGTGCTAGAGCAAGTAAAATAAATTCCTCGAACAGAATAGTTTTGCACCACTTTGATGAGTCATTACGAAGATTAGAATAAAATATAATGATAATAAACCTGAGGTCTAGAACCCTTATTCTAATTTTAATTAAATTCCATTACATGATTTTGATTCTAGAAAATGCCTAAACTTAAAGGCTAAAGATAAAAGGGTCTTCGGAAAATATGAAATTCAGAGAATCCTCCTTAATTGGTGTGTAATAACTGTTGATAAAATTCAATGCAAATCTTATATATTTAAACTTTCATATCGAATGGTGTGCCCATAGTATTCCCCTAAAACATTCTTTAAAACATTCCAAAGAAAATTAAATTTATCATCAGAGTCATCTGAATTGTTACAAAAGGTCCCCCAACTCTTTTTACACACTTGTTCTAAAATTAAATTAGACTAAATATAGCCCACATTCGATCCATAATGCCTAACGGCTGTATTCCAATATTTATAATGATCGATTAATTTTTTTAGGTGTGAATTCCGTGCATAAAAATATATACACATATAAACATACCTAACTTTATAATAATATGCCGATTTGTCAATTTCTGCTATATTTGAACAATCACCGATATTGTGAACTATATAATTATACATATTACAGTAATACGAACACATTGATTTATGATAGCAGGTTACGCGTAAATCTCACGGTGAAAAAGGGAATTTCAGTTTTATCATTCTCTTACGTTTCATATTTTCATTGCTGTTAATAGAAGTATACACCATAATACGTTCCTACACATATCAATACGCTGTTTGTAATATAAGAAATAAATCAAGTTAAATACTATATATCGTTAAAAAATAACTAACTTTCATGATACGTCCGTCTTTAAATTGAGAGATATATTTTTTAAATCTAGAAAAAAATATAAGATTCATTTTTGAACATTTATTTGTATTTATTAAAAAATAAATATTTCGACCTATAGTAAAACATAAGTCACACTTGGTGAATAAACACTTGTTGAAAACACATCAACCTAACGTTTCTTGTAGATGTTTACCAAGTTTTTCGAGAGTACACGAGGGGGACCTGGTGCTTCTTCTCTTTGCAGATCCTCTCCAAATCCTTTATATTTGTACGCTATCGTTCGACAACTCCAAGCTTCACCTGTCTCCACACTCGACATTATCCAGATCCGCAGACTGACAAGGCCACTCGATTATCTTCATGTGATTCGTCTTGTGCTAAACATGCGTTGGCTTACACGTACACTTTTGGTCATTGCAATGCTGGAACACGATTCATCTTCAGTATCATGGCAGAGGCAATAAGGTTTTCACTTAAGATTCCGCTGTACTTCACCCCATCCATTATTCTCTTGAATCGACGTATTCCCCGTGTCCCCTTAACAGAGAATCAGTCCCAAAGCATAAATGTTTCCATTATCATGCCTCATGATTTGGGTAATGTTCTTGGGGTCCAAGTCAGCTTATTCCCTCCAAACACAGTTGGTTGATTAAAAAAAAGCTCAGTTTTAGGCTAATCTGACCACATCACTTTCTCACAACCCTCCTGTGAATCATCCAGGTGCTCAATTGAAAACTTCAAGCGTGCTATTACATGTGCCCTCGTGAGTAAAAAGACCTTGCGGCCTCTACATGATTTCAGTCCACTACAACGTAGTGTGTCACTAATTGTCCTCTTGGTGACTGTAGTCGCAGTTGCCCTGAGATCATCAACACTATCTTGTTATGTGGTACTCAATTGTTCCCTCACTTCTCTCCTCATCATTTGTACTCAACGTTGGAAGATATTGCGTAAAGATCCAGACTGATGAAAATGAATTGGTGTTTATTCCATTTTCTTATCGCACCAACAGTTACCTCCTCTCCTTGCTGATTGCCAACCGTCTTGTAGCCCATTTCAGTCTTGTGAATGTATACAATTTTGTCCTGGATGTACTTATACAATTTTATCGTCTTGCCTATTGTGGGAATATTAGATTCTGATTCATTGATTGATTGTGCGTCTTTTATACGTGTAATTAGTATTTCATAGTGTAATAATTGAGTAAGAGAACAGAGAGTGAACTACTTATGATCTGAATAAAAACAAAAATGAATAGGATGGGAATTTCTAGAACTTTTTATATTCTATCTTTTACTTTAAAGACGGAGCTATCATGGAAATTATTCACCGTTTCTATTTTTGGAAGGTGAAAAACTCAGCAAATCAGCAGAAAATTCAATACTTATTATCCTCACTGTATATGTATACACTCATGCTGTTAACAAATCACATATAATATTTACTCTTTACACTAAGTAGAATATCTCATAAAATTAGTCTAATGGAAAGGACCGACAAATTTAGAGGTTCGTTTCTAATATTAAGCATACATGTTTTTTTTTCAAACTAAATGTTTGTTTTTTTATTTGAAGGTATGCTGCCCAATCAATACTATGCTGGAAAAAAAACAAAACAAGTTGAACTAAACATATATTCGGAGAATGCCGGGGTCTATTTCGTAAACGCTGCCTTAGATTTTATATGGATTTTAAGTGTCGAAGAAATAATTTTAAAAATACAAGAAGAATAGAACAATATAAAATGATGTTATGACTTATTGAACTTTTCGCTTCTTCAGTCGCATTATTGTGTTTGTGCTGATGAAAACAAATGTATTTTCTTGCAAATATTACTGACTCATCCCTAACACATTACAGATAAACTTGCACTACATGTGGTCTTGGCGTGGTGATCGATAACAACAAAGTTTTTATTTTTATTTTGAGAAATACTTGGGTTGCTGGTGGAGTGAGTCCGATGATTAAAACTCCCAACTCGCAAGTGAAAGAAGTTAAAAAGTGATAATTGACCACGGTTCCATGTATGTAATAATTTGGTGTTCACCTTACGATATCCTGCAAGTCTTGGAATTTTTCAATAACAAAAGATTAGTGTTTTGCACAAAGTGTTGGTAAAGAATTATAAGAGACAAGCTGTTACTTATGCAGCAAACTTCCTACTCTACGTCACTCGGATGGGCTATTGGCAAACTCCGATACTCACGGTTCTACTGATGTCGCAGTTGTTGCATTAACGTTGCTGTATACGATTTCGGACTGATGTTATGACTCCATCTTAGGATGTTTAATCAGAGTTGACTCCCCTTTTTATGAATAAATATGGTTGTAAGGCAGCGAACATTTGAGGATCAGTTTTCTTTCCTTTAGATAAGTTATCTTCCCATGGTTATGAGTCCTATGCACACACAACTGTTTTTCAGGCACCAGGTAAGACATCTTCACACTTTCTACTATCAGTTTTATCGGGATTATATATAAACACACCTGCAGACTAAGAGCTAGACAATCGTCAGAAAATGTTGGAGACGTGAGCCGCAAGGCGCATTGTATAGACAATGTAATTCGATGCCCATTGCAAGCAAACGCTTATGACGACCTTAGAACCTCACCTTAATATTAAACTGCAAAATAGTAATCTAAAACTTTTGATAATTTTATTTTACTCTAAAATTATCAAACATTCATGATGTACATCTTTAATCTAGGGCCTCATATTTTATAAATCGAGAACGCTGTCTATCTATCTATCTATCTATCTATCTAGTCATATGTAGATCGATATTTCGTATAAAACATTATTAAGGCTTTTTCAAGACACATAGTAAAAGGAAAACATGAACTATATATATATATATATATATATATATATATATATATATATATATATATACAGAAAGAGAAAGGGGTGTAAGGGGTGGATGTCTATAGCCATTTAGGATTTGTTGCGGGAATGGTTAATGTAAGATTCGAGTTAAATTCATATTTATTTTTATTCAGCGCTGGGCTGGATAAAGAGGGGGGTCGGAGGGAAATCCATCTCCCCCCGACCCCCCTCTTTATCCAGCCCAGCGCTGAATAAAAATAAATATGAATTTAACTCGAATCTTACATTAACCATTCCCGCAACAAATCCTAAATGGCTATAGACATCCACCCCTTACACCCCTCCACCCCTTTCTCTTTCTTTTTCTTCCAACTACCCTAACTAAGCGTTGGATAAAAATAAAAAATAAAAATATAAATAGCTGTAAATTAAACTTTTCTAACAGCAATTGTATCTTTCTTCCTTTCCCTTCTCTTCTCTTTTTCTTTTCCTCGGGCCCCCCTTTCTACCCCAGCTCAGCGTTGGATATATAAAATATATAAAAGCTAAAAATAAAAAATGAAAATAGTAATTTCTAACGGCAATCATATTTTAAAATCGGTCACATGACTTTTATTTCTTTCTCCTCTTCTTTTTTGCTTAACTTCATTCTCCCTGGAATTCAGCAACCAGGTTGGATCAAAAAATAATTTTCTGCCTGATGAGATGTAGATCGATAACATCGACATGCCAGTGTAGCAGACCTTGTACATGTTTGAATAAAAGCATTCACAATACAGCTCTATATTTTTTATTGAGCACTCTTTTATAAACCCGGTTTGATTCCCTTTGGATTTCTACCCTGTGGATTTTTACCCTACCTGGATTACTATATATATATACATATATATATATATATAATTGTAGGCTTAATACATATAAGTTTTACGTAAGTCTGACCGTTATAACATTGATATGGTATAAATTTACATCGAAATATTGAATATAGCATAGCACTGACCTTACAATATTGAGCTATCATAATTATTTATATTATAAAATTCATATTTGAATTAATATATAAAATTATAAATATAAATAAAAACTACACACATATACAGCATACATATATATATATTATATATATCATATATATTATATACATGTATATATTATATATATATATTATACATATATATATACATATATTATATATATATATATATATATATATATATATATATATATATATATATATATATATATATAACCATTGTCTACATAGTTGTTTACATTTTCTTTTTTTATTGGGTCATGAATGATCTCTCCTCCATTTATTTTATTTGTTTAATAGGTGATGTCATCTCTGTTTTATGACATCTTTTTGTGACGTCATAGAGGGTCTGTTCGATGTGTTCCACAATTTTTAATATAAACGTACAAGATTACAAGCAAGCAAGCTTCACAAATACTGCTATTTATTTACCTCCCACAAGGCCCAACGGGTGTACGGTTGATCTAATATGATATTAAAATCAGAAGATGCACAAAGAAATGTAATGAAACTAATGACTGTACCTTTACCTGTTCCTGGAACGGCTTCCGCCGGAGGAAGTTTCATGGGAGTAAAAAATTCAGAAGCGGTTAACAGTCGTAAGTATATCCCGGTCAGAGGAGATGACGACGCTAGACCTTTGCAGTTCTTGCAGGTAATTATCGACGTTCCGTTACATACAGAGCCTTGTATTCCCAAATGGCTACCCATCTGCTACTGACCAGGCTCAACGTTCCTTAACTTTGGTGATCTAACGAGAACGGTGATCTAACGAGAACGAGAAAGCCGTACATAAAATAATGACTGGATATAAAGGTCTCAATTATAAGAATAGTTAGGAATCCTTTGGTTGAACTACTTTACTACAAATGAGTAACGACTTAATTGAGCTCTTAAAATAAGTAATGTGATTTTTAAATGTCGCTCGGGGTACTGGTAATTTATGAATACGAAACATACACAACTGTTTTATTAAGTGTTATGTTTGATAATAACCGCGGCTATCGGTTTAATAATAGATCAATAGAAGAAGTATTAAATGTAATACATTTATTAAAACAATTCCTAAGTTGAATGATGATGTTAAAGCTGCTGCATGCGCGATGATTGTCATATGTTCTCCCAGTCACGTTTGTTTACCTGCTGAATATAATGGCCGACAACGTCATCAAGCGCAGGTCACTATGAATTACAAGGAAGATAACTCTACCTTGCATATTATTTTAGGCTGAGCGCCTAATACTAATAGAGTAATATACTTTTAGAATGAAATACCTCATTGCGCTATAGACACTTAATTTAAATCATTTAACAATCCGATAGTTGAATTAATGAATAATAATAAAACATCAATTTACATGGACATTTTGTGGTCTATATCTAAAAGATATTTGACAAAATTTGATATCTATATTCACATTATATATTCTGTGTGTATTCTTTTCTTTTAAAGTTCGCATTAGATTATTAATGAAAGCAAGATTCTTCTACAGACTATTATCTTCTTTTTAAACAGTTGCTATTATTATTTTTTTTACTCGCCTTAACATTTTACTTTTCTACCAACCTCATCTCTTTCGTCTTTTTTCTTCGTTCATTCTTTTTCTTTTTTGGTATTTCTAACTCACGTAGAGATTTTTCACAATTCATTACAAGTTATCGCTGAAAGGTAAAACAGGTGATGTCTCATGGAGTCACAAGTCCCCCCAGATTTAAAGTATTTTAACTTCGTTGGATCACCATTGCAAATCAATGTGCGTTCTCGCAACAACAGTTTTCCACATACGATTCGATTATAATGACCGATGGTTTCCTTAGGGATTTTAGTTGCTGTAAGTTTTCTAACAATTCTAGTACTCTCCGTGCCTTTCCAGATGATGTGTGGGTGGTGCTATTTTGTTTCCACACTTTCATAGCCAGCACGACCATTTTATCTAGTACGAAAAGATATTGGTATTATTTTGTCGGGCAGGAGAAGGAGTGGTATATTATAGAAACTCTTATCACAATTTATCATAATTTTCTTCTTATTCTTCTTATTCTTCTTCCTCTTCTTCTTCTTCTTCTTCTTCTTCTTCTTCTTCTTTTTCTTCTTCTTCTTTTTCTTCTTCTTCTTCTTCTTTTTTTCTTCATCTTTTTCTTCTTCTTCTTCTTTTTTCCTTCTTCATCTTCTTCTTCTTCTTCTTCTTCTTTTTCCTCTTCTTCTTCTTTTTTTTCTTCTTCTTCTTTTTCTTCTTCTTCTTCTTCTTCTTCTTTCTTCTTCTTTTTTCTTCTTCTTCTTTTTTTTCTTCTTCTTTTTCTTCTTGTGTTTATTGTTTTAGCTGGTGCACTTCTTAAACTTTTAGATTTCTTGTTCTTGTTCGCATTGTTCTACTTCTTCTCAACTACCACCTATTCTATTCCTTTTGTTTTTTTCCTTCGTTTTTCCTCCATCTTGTCCTTCTTATATACTGTTTTACTATGTATATTTCCCTCTTTACATTCTTGCCTTACATCTCATCTCGAAACATCCGTTTCTTATATATATATATATATATATATATATATATATATATATATATATATATATATATATATATATATATATATATATATGTGTGTGTATATATATATATGTATATATATGTATGTATATATATATATATATATATACATCTATATATATCTATATATACATACACACATACATATATATATATATATATATATATATATATATATATATATACGTCTCTCTCTAAGTCTTTCCCGTGTGATTCCTACCATCATACTACCTCGCCGTACCCATTCCTCACACATTAAACTCTCTTCTACCTCCTACCCCTTAATCTGCTTTTCTTATCTCGTCTTTTAACCATATTCATTGTCCTCTCTCCCTTATTCAAACCTTCCCCCTTTCTCTCTAGATTTGCATTTCTTGTATTTCGCTCTGCAATCATTACATAGTTCTTATTTACTTACTTTTTTATCCACCTTGACCCACTCATTCGAAATAATCTTAAATATGTCTAAGAGGTTTCTTTCAGTTTTAGAAAATGCAGAGATTTAGTAATTCACTTTGTTCTAACGATGGAGTAGCCCGATTCACCCCGCCATTCACCCTCCGCTTTTGACCCCTTTCACCAGAATTAATCTCTTTTATTCTTCTATATTTCAGGGTTTCTTTTTTTTACTTCCACCCGATCACTTGCAACTTGACCTTTCAATTGTAGACTCGCCCTTCTTCCGACAAAACTGTTTAATGTTCTCATCAACCTCTATCTGTGGATCTTTCTCTGTCTCTCTCTCTCCTTGTCGCTCTCTGTCTCTTTATCTCTCTTTCCCTCTTCTTGTCGCTCTCTGTCTCTCTTCTTGTCGCTCTCTGTCTCTTTTTCTCTCTCTCTATGTCTCTCTCTTTCGCTCTCTATCTCTCAATCTGCCTCTTTCTTTCTCTCTCAATCTCTCGTTATATATACTAATCTACATACAGATTTTTGTCGTTCCAGGACACAGCAGTGTGGCTAGACTAAGCAATTGTGTCTAGCTCGAATTTCGAAACCTAAATATGAGAAAGAATATATATATATATATATATATATATATATATATATATATATATGTGTGTGTGTGTGTGTGTGTGTGAGAGAGTAGATATATAATGTAATTTCAAAATGGGAAATTAGTTTCCTCATGTTTGACTTGATGACCACTCAACCCACTCTTCACTCGAGCATCTTCCTTACGAACCGCCTCCTACTCTTACTTTGCTTTACTTCTCCACCTTCTATTCTCCTCACGTCCCCAACTTTCTACATAGAGAATATATAGACAACCTACCTCTTTGTACAGTTTTTCTTCCTATTAATGTTTCTTCTGTCAGAAAATGTCGAGTTATGGACAATAAAGCTCATTTTATCAAACAAATACAGTCGAACCGAAATATCTGAGCCCAGTTTTGATTATATGTTTGCGTCCGTATTTTTACTTGCATGTTGCCTTGCTTACTCATATTTCGATGAACAATTTTTCCATATATATATATATATATTAATATATATGTATATATGTATATATGTGTAAATATATATATATATACGTATATATATACACACACTTATGTATATATATATATATATATATATATATATATATATATATATATATATATATATATATATACTAAGCCTCTTTAGGAAATTAAAGTTGAGCACTCTCGGGGATGTTAAAAATAATCTGTCAAAAGGCTCTAATGCAAAGTTCCGAATAAGTTCGTAGAACACTCTCGACTAGTCTTCTGTCTGTGCCCGCTTCTAGGTACATATAGATCTTAATTTCCCTTAATTACGTGACAGCTTCTGTTGGCCGAGTGGATATGGCGACTGCTTGCAGATTCTAGACTGACTCTGTGAACCAGGTTCGCGCCTCCCAACCAT
This sequence comes from Sepiola atlantica, assembly GCA_963556195.1. Lineage (NCBI taxonomy): Eukaryota > Metazoa > Mollusca > Cephalopoda > Sepiida > Sepiolidae > Sepiola > Sepiola atlantica. The sequence goes on from OY744515.1 coordinate 41,513,850, forward strand.
CTGGAATTGTTACTTTCCTGCACTGATGAGAGCAATAATTTATTCATTTATAAATATTATATATATATATATACGTTCGTCTAGTAGACAACAATTCGTTTAAATACTGTTATATTTCTTTTTTTCTCTCTTCTTACATTTACGATGTCATCATTTTGTTACATCATACTGTGGGCCCGGTTATGACCCATCTATGTTTTGATGGATACCATCGTCCTTAATGATGTTATATTTTTTAAAACATCATTCTGGTGACGTAATCAATTGCAATGTGGGGCAAAGTAACCAATAAGAGGATAACAAACAAGATAACAAGCAGAAGCCACAGTTTTAGTATTATACTAGACCCTTAGTATCAAGTGTCGTCTAAAAAAACATCATAACATATGTATTTTCTCTTAATGTTGTTGGATTGATGACGTCATAATTATGTGGTGTCATACAATGCGGGGTAAGGAACTGTGCACTGGCATGCGATTTCTATGATCAATAGATTACATCACAAAATGATGTCGTCATCCAGTTAGCATGTGTGCAAGATAACAATATAAGATATCAAGATCAAGGTTTACAGTGTTTTTGTTGTGTGTGTATATCAATCTATATCTATATGCATGATATGAATATTTTGTTAAACTCAAGTTGGTTATTTTGTTTGCGCTTTCATTTGTATGTCTTTTAGGAAATAATAGATACATCTGTATGAACGATTTTAGCTAGCATTTCTCTCCAGAACGAGGCTGATTTTCTAAAATGAAAAATTGAGGGTTTTCTTCTTCTTCTTCCTCCTTATTTTCTCCATAAGCTTCTACTTTAATATTATTTATTTTCTTCTTCGTTTTTTCTTCACCTCTATATCCTCTGTCTTCTTCTTCTTCTTCTTCTTCTTCTTCTTCTTCTTCTTCTTCTTCTTCTTCTTCTTCTTCTTCTTCTCCTCCTCCTCCTCCTCCTCCGCCATATTTGTTTTTCGTCCTGTCATTTTACTACTTTTATGCTCCACTTCCGTCTTGTCTTTTCTCCGTGATGTTCTTCTTCGTCTTCTCCCTCCTCTCTCTTCTTTTTTTCCTCTTCATATTAATGTATTCTCCTATATCTCCCCCGCTTTCTTAGACTCGATCTTCTCTCTGTGTACCACCCTCAAATACTAGCACCGTTTCAATTTTTCACCCCGCTTCTAATCTCCACATTTCACATTCATCAAGATCTATTTTCCATTAACTAAAAGCTGTTTTTACTTATTTGAACCATTATCTACACCTCTCTCATCCTCCTGCTCTTCCTCCTCATCATTCTTTCGCTTCATTGTCGACAAGAGCGTTTCTACCACTCCCTTGACCTCGCTGCCTTTCTCTAATTCTATTGAACCCTTTCTTTCCATTTCCTTTCTTTCTATTCCCCCACTCGCCATTTTCTACTCAGTTTGTCTTTCAATATAGACAGTGATGCAGACGGTCAACCATTCCTCTGTATTCTTTCATAACAAGATTAATGTGGGAGGAGAAGCCGTTACTCTGCACTTGAAAAATGGTTTTCTGGTAGACACGGTGCTCCCAGAAGGCGAAAATTTGGTCTCCTCAATACAATATGAAAAAGACAGTTTTCGTAGACTCACACCCAGTTTCGGATGCCAACTGTTTGAGATGTAAAATATAATAAAATCATAATAATCACAATCCCAGCAGCAGTTTTTCTTGTGTATATCATAGTTGGATATTTACTTATTTAGAACCCGCGATCGCATATATGTGGAAATATATAGGTATGCATATATATATATATATATATATATATATATATATATATATATATATATATATATATATATATATATATAAATATATATATAAATATATATATATATATAAATATATATATATATAAATATATATATATATATATAAATATATATATATATATATAAATATATATATATATAAATATATATATATATATACATAAATATATATATATATATATATATATATATATATATGTATGTATATATATGAGAGACCTGTCTAAATAGGATACGACCTTTATTTTTTCCGTGCGAAATAGAGACGATTGTGTGGCGCCACTTTACACAGTGAATCTAAGAGACCTTCATGTACATGTGTGGATTTTATCACCACTTTCCTGCGCGTTAATCGCTGCCTGTCGGTCGCTGAGTGAGGTGTTTGTCGGATTACCGATTCTTTGAAGATGACTGAACGTATTAAGCAAAGGTACTGCATCAAATATTGTCAACACTTAGTGATTCTTAAAGCAAAACAATTCGTAAGAATCAGCAGATGTTTATATAACTAAAAATAATCATATACATATAAATGCTCTATTTGAAATTTAGCACTTTTTATGAGCCCGGTTTAAATTCTCTGGATTCCTATCCTTTGGATGTTTTCTTTACTTGAGTTACTATATATATATATATATATATATATATATATATATATATATATATATATATATATATCTTTTGATAATGAGAGGTTCCGTTCTCGAAAATTAAAGTTTACCTTTTCCGAGACTTTTTAAATTGCTTGACAGTAAACTTTGTTCTACTTTTTTTATTTTCTGCTCTGGCATTTAATCTGTTTCAACGTGAAATATTAATAAATTGATTTGAGATTCCATTCTTATTTTCTCTTCTCATTTATTTTTGTTCATCTGTTCCACCTTCCGGTACCTATATCACATTGCTCCTGCCTCGGATTACAAACTTACATTCATATATATATATATATATATATATATATATATATATATATATATATATATATTTATATATATAATGCATGATATATATTCAATATATAGGTGTAAATATAGAGTAGGTAACACGCATTAGAAAAGCACAAAATTATAACTGTGGTATGAAGAAATAGTTGTCCTTCAAGAAGAATTCCCGGTGATTGTTAGAGGCAGTTGTAGTAGATGTGAAGGTTATAGTGTACTACTTACAATCTAAGAAGAAGCTACACAACCAAGTGGTATAAATGTTATTCAGAGTAAACGAAACAAACGCACCTTTTCAAAAAGCATGCATTAAGAATTGGCCTGCACGGCTGCGAAAGAAGATTTGTATATATACATTTTGTTAGAAAGCAATATTCATCAACATAAGGAGGGGACACTCTGTTGCTTTCATAGTTTGTGTGGTCTGTGGCATTGTCTGATTATAGAAATAATCATATATATATATATATATATATATATATATATATATATATATATGTATAAAGATAGGTGGGCGAAGAGTGATAAACATGCACGGATGTCCAAATTTATATCAAACTTCAATTTTCCATTCCCATTGCTAATGTCATTCGCTTACGACTCATTTCTTGGCCGAGGAAGCACTGTTTTTAAATGGCCAGATTTCTTCATTTTAATTCCGTTTTAGTTCGCTCCATCTACGACATGAACTCAATTTTCACCATTGGATTTACTTCATTTTGAACCGTTTTCTGTAATGCCTCCACGAAACTTTTTCTTCTCCATCGAAACTTTCTTCCATTGGACACCTTATCGGCGGACAATTACCACCTGGACAAACTCAATATCTTTTTACACGAACTTTTTTCACCCATCATTTTTTAAATATTTTTTCAAATGTTGAATTTTGGCTTTTCTATTGCCAACTTATCTATCTGTATAATTCCTCTGATGATAAGATCTCGATCTTTGAAAAGCCTTGGCTTAAGGAAATAATGAACATAATTGTATTACAGAATATATCTTGCATTGAACAATCGAAGTTTTATATAAACTTGGACATTTGTGCATGTTTATAACTCTTTTCCCATCTATCTTTATAATTGCTCTATCTCGTATATTGAGCTTTTACCATTTCACTATAGGTTCTTTCTAATAAAAGTTTACTTCTAGTTTCATATTTATTATATATATATATATATATATATATATATATATATATATATATATATATATATGATTACAATTATGGAATACTATTCCAACTTGTTGGAACATGAGAACATAAACAGGCAAAAACCAACATTATTTATATATTCATCAGCGTTTTGTTTTTATTTCAAGACTTAATTTAAGAGTACTTCTTTGACGAAATAAAATACAAGTACAATATTTGAAAAAAACTGTACTTGTATGGTATTTCTTCAAATATCTTTTCTTGAGAAAGTTTTGTGCAGGTATTGAAACCTGCTAGTTAGTATTTTGCAACTCTATAATACTACTCATATAAATGAATGTTATTCGCGCGTATGGTAAAAAGTTTTATTCAGTTAGTGTTTAAAACTAGCAATACGTTATTTAGCCCTCACATTTAATGAGCGATGTTTCTTACAAAAAGGGAAGAATTGCTGTTTTCTGGGCCGGAATCTATTCATATGACACTTATCGTTGGCTGGTATTTTATTTGTAGCTCTTTACATCCAGTGGCTGTATGCCTTGTCTCGAGCGATTTCTATTATTATTTTTATTTAAATAAGTTGATTGTGATGTATTCCAAAACTCATTGTATCCGGAAATAGTAACAACAATAGAGTAAATAGCAATGACGAACCCCCAATTTTACAAAAACGAACAAAGTAAAGAAACGGCATAGCTAATAAAAAATATATAAGCGAACCAAACAAGCCGCGCGTGTGTGGCCCCCCTCTGTATGTGACTCGAGGTGGCGAGTGTAAAATGCAATAAATTTGGGAAATTTGGGGCATTTTTGACCCCCTTTTACCCCCCGGGGGCGCGAACCATGATTCTACTGAGGTCAAGGATGCTCATTTTATATCCAGAACAATTGCCCCTACATTTTAGCCAAGTTTCAGAAAACTTGAATGTATTGATCAAACGTTAGGGGAGAAAAGGGTAATTTTTATCCATTTTGGGTGCTTTTGACCCCTTGGGGGCGCGAACCAGATTTTTTCCAATGTCAGCGATACTTATTTACTATTAGGAACAATTGCCTCCACATTTTGGCCAAGTTTCAGAGAAATTGAATGGCTGGATGAAAAGTTATGGGGCAAACCAGATTTTTTTTTAATTTGAGAGCGTCACTTTCTAACCTGACCAAAATTACAACTTAATGCAAAATTTCCGAGAAATTCAATGGATGGTTACGGAGAAAAATCAGGGCGGACGGACGGACGGACGGACGGACATGCCTCAAAAGATAAGTCCCCCGATTTTATGAATCGGGGGACCAAAAAGAATAATGCTGAATAAGTACAACATAGTAAGAGAAGAACACGGCACGCAGAAGTATTAGAAAGAATAAACGTGCACATTATTATTCGTCATTAAACGTCAGTTAATTATTTGTTTACCAAACACAATCTTTTCAGAAAGGAATCTATTTTCTTTTTAACCGGTGAAGTTGTATAATGTGCATTGCACTCATGGGAGAAACACAAAAGATAAATAAAGCGGAATAGCGAACTCAAACAGAAATGAACGCCCTAGGTTCAATTAGCCACACCTGATAGGTTCAGCTTGTTAAAAATGAAGAACTAGCACATTTTTATTATTTTAGATTCGTGCAGGCGAAATTAATACACACAATGAATGTATTATTTAGTATTTAACATAAAACGCCCGTTACTCATGTGTTTCCTTCAGCAAAGAAAGAGTCGAAACAGGAAAGGTCCTTCAAAGTTCTCATTTTATTGTGGTGGAATGTTGACATTCTCGAAGCACGGTACACTTTACATATTCAATCAACTTTACATATAAAGTTAGTGGAGGGAGTAAAAGGCGGAACGTCAGCTCACCTCGGTCTCTGTTGTTCTATTTCATAATTATGTCTCAATCGCTGAGCGTAATTCTGGCTATTGTTTTTCTTAACATTTGCCTTCATTCATCGTAACTTTAATTACATACAATACCTGTTTATTTGTCGATTTTCTTCTGAACTTGAACTTATCAGAACAAAAACAGTGGTATTCCAAATGCGAACGTTACCCACACACCACCACTCATCTCTATGCCATTTCCATTTAGATTATAATTCTTATTCGCTATTCTGCTTCTCCCATTATTCCGAATGATTTCGTTACAGTGTTATTTAAGTTCAATAATAAAATTAAATACATTATCTCTCGAATTACGGAAAAGAAATCAAGTCGTCTTCTCTTAGCAGAATTAGGTATGAAAAATAAAAATGACTACATCTATTTCAATGACAATGTTTTACTATTTCGGCGATCTAAAAAAAAATTATAGAAATGTCCTGACGGAAATGAAATTAAAAACACACGCATATGGATGATATAAACAAACATTGCAGTTGCAAAAGTGAGGTAGCTTCTCTTTCCGCCTTCTACTTCATCCATATGGGTCTGGATAGCTGGCCGTATCTGTTAAGTTTCGTCGTGTGACTTGAATGAACCTAGAAAATGTAAAGTGTTCATGAATTATGTACGCGTTGTCACGTCAGATCCTCTCAGAATAAAACCATTAATAGTGTTTAACAGTTATTGATCAGTGATGAAGGAGAACATCTATTAGTATTAGTACTTAATATTATTTGGGGAATTTTCTGGTCATAGCATCATTAAAATTTATTTTTAATTTACATTTGCTGCTGAAAAGAAAATAATTATTTCCCTTAAAAATATGCAGATTAGGATAGTGTTCATTTGCAAATAAATTAAATCTAATTAAAATTGATTGTTCTTAATAACATGCAACAACGTTAAAATAGAATGTAGCGAGGCGAAATGAAATGGCGATTTTTACATGCAATGCTGTTTATGTTAGAAGTAGGAAACTCGGGCTACCTTATTTTATTTTTATATATTATATATGCTAGCAAAAATACGCGATCAGAGATTGCATATTTTTGCTATTATATACCTACGCCCTACAATAAATGAGAAGGTAATCTCTGGGAAGAAGATTTATAATCACAAAACCGATACTACACTATCCCCCAAAACCAAATGTAATACCTGTTAAGTTTGATAAACAGCCGTATTGGCACCAGGTCGCCAAACGTAGATTTACATAATCTTTTCTAAACGATATTAAGAACAAACCTAAAAAATTATAGCGAGAGAATTTAATCATACCAATATACATGCTAATATATTGATGAGTTGTGGGATTGAGTTATGTTTCGAAAAAATATTTTAATTCTGTTTAGTAAAACACAGTTCGCAACAAGTGTCGCATATCTTACTAAGTTTCTTTATATCACTCTCTTCCTCTCTTATTTTGTATTGATTCCACCACGCTCTATTAATGTTAATATCTAATCAATTAATTTGTATATACACTGCAAACAATTATTCAAATTTGATAGCAAAATAATACGACACTTTGTTCCATCTTAGCAATAAGAGTAATATAGTAGTAAAACGACTCATTACTTTCAGTTATACAAGGATTTCATAATAGATATATCGAGGGACGGGCCATCAAATGTAAATCTATTAGCCACTTGAATTACTTTATCTTCTACTACATTTCAAGAACAAAATAATTATTATCATAACCATAGTCGAAACTAGATAATGCCTTTTCGAACCGCTTTGAATAAAATATATTTTATGCAGCTATCGGTAAAAGATTGAAATGTGAACAGAAAATTACATTTCTAGATAGTTTTAAACAAAACTACCTTCAGGAAATAATTCCATTTGCATCTTCATCGTGTTATCTCCTCGTAGCAGTGGTAAATAACTGACATAAACAGGGATAACGTTAAGTAATTTATGTGCCCTCATGAAATCTTAAAGATTTGTGTCCACTAAGAGACACACTTTAAATTAACGACTTTGTATGATATCTAATCGTCATTATTATTTCATTAACATGTTTTTTGATGAATATACTTCTAAACCTGTGCCCGAACAATAAGTATCTCGCTCTTAGACACGGCAAAAACAGCTTCTTATCTAATATGCCCTACACTATCTACGAAAATCACACCCTACTGTTGCGTTCTTGTGCACCTTCTTCAATGCAACGTGCTCCGACAAACACTTTAAACATTTTCCAATGAAATAAAAGTGGGAAAATAGTGGGAGCGAATATGATCAAACGACTCATCTAATATATATATATATATATATATATATATATATATATATATATAAGGTTAAGTCAAGCTTTCCCCTATTTCATTGCCCATTATACATTTCAAACCAAACCCGTCATATTCGTCGTTCTGCGAACCACCTAGTATAACATCTGCTGTGTGTTTAAAGAAAATAGGAGTTTGCTTTGTTCCATTTCAAAATTTCTTCATTTTCTGGGTTAGCTGCTTCTGTTAACACATTAATTTACAGATGAGCTTGCAAGCATTTTCACTCTCACACTAATATCTACTCCCACCGACCTCAGAATCATTAGGGTATGTTATTCATGGGATGATATTTTTTCATAAACACCGTGTGTGTTACATTTATCACGTTACTATTTTTCTCAACCTAAATAATGCTCCCTTCAGAATGGTTTATATCTATAATGTTTTCTTTTATATTCCAGTTTCATGACATAATAATAGCAGTTTTGTTATAATAACGTAGTCACATGAGTATTAATACAATACATATTAATTTATTTTTATTTAAGTTTATTTCGCATGTTTAACATACTTTTATTTATTTAACAACAACAAATATTAGTATCAAGAATACCAGATTACGCTTCAAAGTCAATTTCCGACCCGTTTAAATTCGCCTGCCTGAATAAATATAGATGTCCGCTTAGACTTTTTCTTACTTATTTTTTACTTTTCTTCATTTATTTATTAAGCTTTTTTTATTCTACTGAGTTTACGGACATATTAAACTGAAGTCTGCTTTGGTAAGTTTTTTGTTTATGTTGGTCTAAAGTTTAGCGATACATACATTTGCCTAATTATAGAAAAATGTACTTCGCTTCCTACATCATATTTGTTGTTCGTTTTCCTTTACGTTTGACATAATTATTTCATAGCACTAAAGCATAAACTAATACACGCTTCCGAATCGTATAAATGCTTACTGATTTACATGATGAGATCATCTCTTTTTTATTCATAGTAACGTAACAAAACATACCCAAATAAATACACGTTTCTGACTAGCATTAATGCTTTTTGCTTTCGATGAGGTCATCTTTTTCTTTTATTTATCGTAACAGTCTTTTATAGAATCACTCCCGTTAACACATATTTATTGCAACAAAACATAAATAAATGTACTCTTCCGAATCGTATAAATACCTATTGCTTTCGAGGAGGTCATATTCTTCCTTTATTCGTCGTAAAGGTCTTTTTTACAGAATCACTTCCGTCTCTATGTCGCATTTCTTTTTCGTTTCTTTTTTCGTTTTTGCATTTTTGAAGCATGCTTGTCATTTTGCTGTTCTACAGGGTGGGCAAAAATAAGGGTCCTATTTTTAAAAATTCATAACTTTTTTATTTATTGATTTTTTTAATTTTTTTTTTTAGAATCAGTAAAGGACCCCTTCCGAAGCAAGCATGAGCCGTATTAGCCCTAAGGAACGTACCCTCATTTATAAAACATTATTTTTGCTTTAAAAAACTCAAAACAGTGTAAAAAACAATATTTTAGTTTTTGTAAGTTTTAAGAAGTGTTTTTCGGCTAAAATTTGTTTTGTTTATTTCAAAAAATCTCGGAAGGGTCAGTCTACACACACATAAAGTTTGGTGAGTTTAACTTTTATTTTGTGGAAGTTATTCAAATTCAAGTTATTCAAATTTAAAGATAGGACCCTTATTTTGGCCCACCTTCTATTTTCAGCAAAAAAAAACAAAAAAAAACAGGTAAGTCTGGGTGACGTCCACTAACCTACCCCACCTTGAAAAAACGTTCTTACATTTAAATTTTGCGTCTAACTTTACACCGGACAACCAAAAAAAATATAATTCATTAATTTTCTCATCGATTTTGTTTTTTAGTTTGGTACGATTGACATTTAACATTCCCACATCTTCTCTGGGAAAACCGCCGTTTATTAAGCCCAAAACAAACCTTAAGTTAGGTTGACAATTAAACTTCCCATGAGTCCGAATTCATCCCCTAAATGTTTTAGATTTACTTCCTGAAGTGTGCCTTAATGCCGCACAAACATAATCAAAAAATAATTCAATAGTTCAACGATGGGGCCCGAAATTTCTTGCTGAAAATACTTTCCCGGGTAACGCCGGCAAACGGGCCCCGCTGATATATACAGGGTGGGCCAAAATAAGGGTCCTATCTTTAAATTTGAATAACTTGAATTTGAATAACTTCCACAAAATAAAAGTTAAACTCACCAAACTTTATGTGTGTGTAGACTGACCCTTCCGAGATTTTTTGAAATAAACAAAACAAATTTTAGCCGAAAAACACTTCTTAAAACTTACAAAAACTAAAGTATTGTTTTTTACACTGTTTTGAGTTTTTTAAGCAAAAATAATGTTTTCTAAATGAGGGTACGTTCCTTAGGGCTAATACGGCTCATGCTTGCTTCGGAAGGGGTCCTTTACTTATTCTAAAAAAAAAAAAAATCAATAAATAAAAAAGTTATGAATTTTTAAAAATAGGACCCTTATTTTTGCCCACCCTGTATATATGCAGTTAGGTATTTATATGTGTTTATATATGGATATGTACATGATTCCGTCCTAAAATTTATAATTAGCTGTTTATTAGTTTACGGATTTATTATGTAATTTTCAGACAGAGTACTTAAATTGAACGTGACTTTTAATATGATATTTCTATGGTTTCATGCATACTATTACACCCTCAGGCACATATATTGCAGACGTGTTTTCCTTTGCTATGTTCATGGATACTCATATGTCATTTAAAACCAATCATTTATTGGAATTCGTTACCGCATAGTTTTTAGGTTGATTCCTATTGAAGGAGATAGTTCACTGGTTCCTTTGAAGATGTGGGATACTGTGACTTGTAAAACTTTAACATTTTTTAAAACTTAGTTCACCGCAAACAAGGCAAAGGTCCACTGTAAACATAAGGGACTACTAAGTACCAGTGTGAAAGTTTAAGGGGTCATCGTAAATTGGGAGCTGTGCAGCGAGATGCTTGTTCACATTAGTTAAAAATTGCTGAATGTCGTTACAGTCGAGAAAACAGGGAGCAGCGAGAGAGTTCCAAAGACCGGCAGCTCGAAGAAAGAAGCTATTGGAGTAAGAGGCTACAAGGCATCTAGGGACCCCCACAGTGAATGGATGGAATTTAGCTGATTGTCGGTTTGGTCGAGGGTATTTACGTTGAGGGGTACCAGAGCAGCAAGTTCATCAGAGCACATTCTATTGAAGTACTTGTAAAGGAAGCACAAGGATGAAACATGAGACATGGGGCTAGGGCTTGGTTAATAGTGAGGAACCTATTAGATTATATACTCTTTTTTAAACATTGTCTAAGAGGGGGATACTGGTGGATGGTGCACCAGCTCAGAAGTGACAACAATACTTCATGCATAGCTTTGTAGATATATAGGATACTGTCAGGTGTGATAAGTTTTATAGCACGGTAGAGGGAGCCCACTTTCTTTGCATCAGCTTTGGCAATGCTCAGACATACTTGCTTTACTCAGACATACTTCACAATCATTGCATACCTTATCACGAGAAATCCTAACGATTTCATTCGACATTTCTTAACCCGTTTTCCTTACTGCTCTTTTAAGTCTGCAATCTTAAATGCATATTTTCTCATATTCATGAAGGCCAGTACTGCATATTTCCTGCTATATTAATGGATTATTTACCCAATTACTATTCAGAATAGCACATTTTAAGAGAGTCTATGTATTTCAGTTTCGGTTTTGCAACATTTTCAATAAAAAATATATTTGATATACAGCTATTCTTTATCCTACATACATGGCCACTCCACCTTAAGCGATGTTTGCGTTACATACGTTTAATGCTGCAACCACCACTCTGGTGAAGCCCATCTACATATAGCACTTAACATCCGAAAGATACTGCCATTGTGTTTAATTAATTAGAAATTACAGCTAATTAGAAAAATTAAAATGGATATTTTATGAACATTACTCAAACCCAGAACCAAGTCATATCTAACAGGTATTTTGTGTAACTTATTTGAAAAAGCGTTTTGGAGGAAAACGTTTATTCTCTAAGCTTTCGAAACTTGCTCGGTTCAGCAATGCTGATGAGTCGTATAACGGCGACGAAACACGTCCCTGTGGATAATTATATTTTCTAATACATATGTCGCTCTCCATCTTGGTACATCACATTGGTGAAGGAAAAAGTATTCTTAACTAGCATTAGAGTGTTTTTCGTTAAAAAGTATCGCAAACTAAATTAACAAATACATGATATATATACGGGGTGATTAAGACAAATTTAACACTTTTTAGAAAGCAATGAATGATGTCATTACTTGGCCAATAATTGATGTATTCTCAAAATACAAACTGAATTTCTTAGAGGATCTTTTGCCGAATACAGCCACTGTGAAACCCCTAAAACATGTGACCCAGACAGGCAAAGGCCGTCCACTTGTCGCCCTTCAGGTGACGCCTTAATACCAGTTTGATCCTGGAAATCAGTTCGTCCTTTATTTTGCAGGCAGTACTCTTGGTCTCTTTCTTAACTGAACCCTACACATAATTGTCGTAGAAGTTTTCAGACACTTTTTACTGGGTTTTCCCAGAGTTTTGACACGGATCTGAGCCCTGCTGTCACGTGTATGGCTTTACCGCCGCCACTCTCTCCACTAGCCGTTACCAACAGTAGATGGTAACTCAATATAGCTATTTGAATGAAGTTAGAGTCATTTTTCTAAGATGCATGACGCCATGACGTAGAAAACACCCCAACAACTTAGGATTCATAACATGCGTGCCTTTGTGCAGACTGTAAGCTAGACACCTACTGTATAGTCAATTCACCTCCGGCTTAACTGGGCACGTGGCCTTAGTTTAGTAAGGCGTTTCTCCTGGGCTTTGGCAATAAGTAGTTGATCCTTGGGATTCTTGTCTGAGGAGTAGCGAAGATTCTCGTTCAAAGATTTCTGCATGATCGCCCACCTCTCTCTTCGAGGTCCGCATTGCCATGCCTGGTTTTTTCCACACCATTTTCTTGCAACTTTTCGATCAATTTCGTTGTGCGGAAACAGCCAGAACGCCTGCTTTCATCCCTCTTGCTTAACCATTGCGCTCACATTTACATCGCGACTATCCAGTTCATATCTCACGACTGCTATAGGATTCAAGCAGTATTGAGCTACAGATAAGTTTTACGATTTTTTTTTACTGCTGCGTAATTACTTATCAAGGCATGGATGCCGCTCGAGGATAAGGGTTAAATAAATCGTCAGTGAGACTACAATCGCCTTTATCAGAAGATAAAAATCAATGGGTCAGATGAGCAGAACATTACTTAAGAGCAATTGATTTTCTACAAGAACAGCTTGACAAGTATTTGTTCACATTAGACTTGAAGACGACCATGTTGTAGTCAGTTGAAACGCAGTCTCGTGGTATCTTGCGTCACAGATGGGATGTTCTAGGAAGAAAAATTCGTGAAAAGAACTTTCGTTGTTTTTTTTTGTAAGGAGAAGCAGAGAGGGAGAGATAGAGGAAAGTTCTTTGCTGAGGTTGTAGCTAGACGGGTTCCTGCTGTGAATATTTTATAAGGGTGCCAGGGATAAGAGTTTATCCAAGCACTTACCATGAACATGCCAATACAGTTGAGAGATGCTTGTAAAATATTTTCTGTGGGGAAAAAAGGTTGTAAGGACGAAAATAGATTATGAAGTCGATTATGTATTCTGTCAAGACGAGAAAGAGTGCTCCGGGCGTCACGTCCCTTGATATGGCAGCAGTACTCTATCTTATGACGTATCTGGCTCTTATATAGGTAGCGGATCTAATAAGTGGTGAGGTACCTTCTGGAGCGGTAGAATGATCCAACTATATTTCTATCAACTTCAGCAACAGAGGTGATGTACGTCTTCCATTTCAGGTGTGGAGTGAAAGTCAGTCCTAGAAGCTTATCAAAGAAGAGGGCTTTCTCGAGGAGAGAACCATTCATTTCGACTCGGGCTAAGTTAGGATGCAAACGTTCATTGTGAACATGTAAAAGCTTGGTTTTAGATGCGTTAGATGTAACAAACCATTGTTTACTCCAAAATAACACAAGCTCCAAGTCGGAAGAGAGAGAGAGATAGAGAGAGAGAGAGAGAGAGAGAGAGAGAGAGAAAGAAAACAAGAAAGCGAGAGAGAGAGAGAGAAAAAGAAATAGAGAGAGAGAGAGAGTCAGCAAGATCTTGGATGCTCCTCGAAGTGTTGCATGAATAGAGTTTTCGTCAGCATATATATCACTGAATGATTTCAGAATATAATTAAAAAGATGATTGGTGAAGATCAGGAATATAGTTTGGCCGAGAATGCATGAAATCACAGTCAGCACGTCAGTTGCGGGACGAAATCCGTATTGTTTATCACTAAGATTCATTCGTTGAGGTGGTTCACAACTACTTGACTTATTACAGATTCAAGCTACATATCCATGACGCACAGAAAACTGATTACTCTGTACTGAGATACACAGGACCGGTCTCCAGTATTTTGAAATACTGGGCAGACCAATGAAGTCTTCCTATTGTGATTGAAATCATTTCTGCTTAAAGTTACAATTGAAAATCTTTGTAACGATAGGAGCTATTTCGGGTTGCAGTTTCTTGAGTGCTATGACGGAGATGTTGCGACTAGTTGTTTTGTTGGTATCAAGGTTGACCAGTTTGCCAACACCAGAGTCGATAGAATTCAAAAATGGTGGTGCGATTATGACGTCAAAATGTTTTCTGTTTCTTTTTTTACGAATCATAGCCGTTAAAATTCAAAATGTGTGATGTGTTTATAAAATAGAAAAGTTTTTTTTGTTTAAATATTTATGTTATGTACACAGTTTTGTTGTGAATATTATTCAGTTTACAAGTAAACTTGTTATCTGCTTTTCTCGTTTTCTGATTAGATACGCGCTTTGGCATCTTCCGGCTGTTTACGTAAACAGACGGAAAAATAAAACGGAAAGGCTTGCCTTGCTGCTGTTGTTGTTCTTCTTCTTTACCCATCTCTCTCTTTTTCTTCTCCTGGTCATACATATTTTCTCATTCGTCTTTTTGTTTGTAGTTTTCTTCTACTCCGCCCCTTTCTTCCTCTTCTGTCTTCTTTTTTGCTCGAGTCTATTTTATACATATCTTATTTTTTATTTTCAATATTTTTTTCTTTCCTCCTCTCCCTTTTTCTTCTTTATCTTCTTTATCTTTTCCTTCATCCGTTTCTTGTTTTCATTCTCATCTTCGTATTTCTTTTTTCTTTTTTTCCTCCAACTTCTTCTAAATCTTCGCTTTCCGCCTCTTCTTCTCTTTCCTCTTCTCTTTCTTCTTCTTTCAACATTTTCTTTTTCTTCTTCGTCTACCTAATTTTTGTCTTATCCTTCTTTTCCTCACCCTCCCTCTCCCCATTTTCTTCTTCTCCCATTCTCTATTGTATCTCACTTTTTTCTCCCACTCAACTAAAAGTAAAATAAAGAATAAAACATAAAATAAAACAAAAAAAATCTCCCTACATTTTGTCCACCCATTTCGACATTTTTCTGACCGATCGACTTGTCATTCAACTTTTATTTTATTTTTATTTTTTACTTTCATATTTATTTATTCATTTATACTATTTTTATCCACAGCCGCCCACACCCCCAACACACGCACAGTTCCATCCCCCTATCCCCATCATTTGCCCAGTGCCATCATCCAGGACAGTCCACGTCTTCTCTTTACCCTGACACAATTTTATATTAAAAGAAACAAAACAAAATAATGAAAAAAAAATACGAATCAAAGATAGAGGCCAGTAAGATGGAAGTGAGTATTTCTTATCCCTTTTACTCCCCAGCAGAACTGGCGCCCCAAACCCCTCCGAAACCTGAAACGACCCCCAACCCTTAATCATAAACTCTTTCGTTCCCAGACCCGCCGGGACTTCCATATTCTCTTGTACCTACTTGCATCTCTGCTTATTTTCGCTGCATTGATCGGTCATTTTTTTCTTCTGCAAAGCCCTCCCATCTCTCCTGCTTTCCAGGACATTTTTTAAAGCCTTCTCCCGCCTTTTGCCTTCATCCCGACAGATCCAACTTCCAACGCTCCAACCCACCATCCGCACACGGTTAAACTATTAGTATCCCACACCTTACATATTTTCTTTGTCCGTTCGTGCTTGCATCCGTCCACCTCGGCCTGTCTGTCTTTTTTCATGTCTGTCCGTATGTCACTATCTTATCCGACTTGACTTTCTCCTTCAATTTTGTCTTCTTTTTCCTCTTCTTTTCTCTGTCCCGAATGAAATAAAACAGAACAGAATGTTGGAAGTCGAGACGAACTCAGCAGAATAATATTTAACTTTAAACAATCCAAAACAATGCAATGAACAAAGAAATGACGGCTGATAACAAGACATCAAATTTGAAACATAGAAGTATATCTATCTATCTATCTATCTATCTATCTATCTATCTATATATATATATATATATATATATATATATATATATATCATTCTCTGTCTATTTGTCTCTGTCTCTGTCTCTCTCTCTCTCTCTCTCTCTCTCTCTCTCTCTATATATATATATATATATATATATATATATATATATATATATATATATATAAATATGTATATATATATATATATATCATTCTATCTATCAATCTATCTATCTATATATATATATATACATTTATATATATATATATATATATATATATATATATATATATATATATATATATATAAATGATGCTTATTGAATTAATACTCCCACGTAATGAAAAAATGATTAAAAATTAAAACCGAAAATTGGCGTTTCGTCTATATGCTAAGACTTTCTAACAGTGACATATTTGAACATAAAAGTAAACATCTGAAAATACCTGGTTAGTCTCTGATGTAAAAAGTATTTTTTAATTTCATTTTGTAAAACAGAAAAGGGAAATGAACATTAATAATATGTAGTGGGTTTATGAAATCGAATTAATGTTTTCTTTTGTTTTTTTTTTCTTTAAGGTCGCATTGGGTAGCTGGTGTAAATAGTCAGACTTGATCTGAATTACGTTAATAAGTTGCCTAATTATGTCAGAGTTTATAATTATTGCTGATTCAACGAGTCTTCTTTATATATATATATATATATATATACATATATATATATATATATAATACATATATTATATACATATATATTATATATACATATATTATATATATTACATATATATATATATTATATATATATATATTATATATGCATATATTATATATATATTATATATATATATTATATGTATATTATATATACATATATTATATATATTATATATATATTATATATACCATATATATATTATATATATATTATATATATACCATATATATATTTTATATATATATATTATATACATATATATATATATATGTATTATATATATTATATATATTATATATATATATTTTATATATATATACATATTATGTATATATAAATAGTATATTTATATATTATATATATATAGTATGTATGTATATATATATATGTTATATATTATATTTATATATTATATATATTATATTTATATATTATATTTATATATTATATATATTATATATATATTATATATATATATATATTATATATATATTATATATATATTATATATATGTATGTATATATTATATATATGTTATATATATATATTATATATATATATGTATATATATTATATATATGTTATATATATATCATATATATAGTATATATATATATTATATATATATGATATATATAATATATATATATATATCATATATATATGATATATATATAATATATAATATATATCATATATATATATATTATATATATATTTATATATAATATTGAATGTAAACGTTACAGTTTTTGAATGTCTCTTTTTTAAAATTGTTCGGCATGACGTTACATCACGAAATTTCATTCACTTAGGGCTTCAGAATAATCTTTATCTAGCTTACCCAAATCAGCGATGCCAGGGATTATGTTATTGCAATTAATTATCACCATTTCCAACGGATAACTTTAATAGCCATGAGACTTACTAGATTGTGTTAGTATTGTTCTTTAATTGTTTTTTTATCGTTCTCAAATCAACAATGTATTAACCTAACAGGCCGTAGCACGTATGTAGTTTATAACAACTATTTCAATTAATATTCAAAATACAGAATTGTAAAAACAGTAAAAACATCACACAAAAATGTGTATGTGAGAGAGGGAGAAGGGGAGAGAGAACAGGAGAGAGAAAGAGACAGGAGATACGGAAATAAAGACCGTTCAATCTGCGCATTTAACTATGCAAATCGTATTTCAAACCAGCGTGACATACAAACACAAATCGCTAGTCACGATTTAACCGCATATGCAGGCCACTTTCTATAGACCACAATTCTGTAAAGCTTGACCGTACAGTATTTTAAATATGAATATTTTCAGAAAGACGCCTCGCTGTGTAAGATTGAATATAGATAGAAAAGGTGCATAGGTATTATTGTAGCTGAGGACCCTTCGCTAACCATATTCACCCAAAAAGAATTCAGATTCTACATCTTTTTTGTGCATCTCGCGTGAAAAAACTAGAAGATCTTTGAGTATTAAACACACAATTCTTTAAGAATTTAGAGTTGGGTATCAGTTTCGTATATAAATTTAACTTCAAATGGTCACCCACTTTCCGACGAGGAAAGGTTAGAACGACATGTAACCTTTTTAGTAAAATCTAAGATGTAACCATGTTCTTGTTCTTATTTGGGGGAAGACGTCGCTAACCGAACTTAGGTTTAGTAGTAGGTTAAAGGAAATTTTTAAGAGGGGATCACCTGCCTTTGAGTTAGTGGTAGAGTTAATGGAGTTTTTTTTAAGATGGGGCACCTTGCTGCTCGGATTTAGAGATAGTGGTAGAATTAAGGGGGTTATTGATTTTGTTAGAAATTGCATTTTATTTTCAAGTTACTTTTTGATAAAATATTACTTGTAAAAATAAATCATTACTTCACTTGTATTACTAACTTTTCAGAATCCCCCCGAATGAAACAGAATTTACCTAATTAAACTTTACCCCAGTAAAGTTTTGGTTATACGTTAAATTTATTTTCAAAACGGATCCTCACAAATTCTTAAATAATTGCTATAGTGTCTATCTTCCAATTTTTTTAGGGTAGTCTTACGTAATTGCCTAAGAACAGTGTTAATGCATTTTATTGGGGGGGGGGCTCTGAGGCTCTTAATCGACAAATTTACCAAAAAACCTTGTATGCGAGGAAAACACGTATATAGATAAATTGAAGGAATGAAAGCAATTTCATTCATATAAAACCTGTTTTATCGAAAACACGTTATAGAAAGTTGTTAATTAAAGTATTATTTACAGAAAGGCAAAATATTTTATTTGCAAAACTAATATTACTTTGGTAATTTTATGGAAGGACTAAAGTTTCAAATCGGGTGTTTTTTTTGACAATATGGAATTCAATTGTCTGTCGAGGATTCCGATTTGGTTTATACTTAGCTAAGATTTTTTTGCTGCGAGTGCAGGGGAAAAAGCTAAAAGACAAGAAAGAAAACGGGAGGGGGAATGAAATAACGAATTGATTTTTTACTTCAGATAGATGCTAGGCGATATTAAAGTCTCCACTATACCGTACCCAACAAACCTGAAGGATATGCCTTTTTATAAAATCCGTCAGATCATAAGAAGAATTATGAGAGTCAATTTTAGGGTAATGAAAATAATTTTATTTATTTAAAACATATTTCATGGAAACAGGTTTATTAAAAGTTTTTATTTAAACTATTTTTTTACAAAATGACAAAATAAATCTTTTTTAAAAACTAACGTTTGTTTGTTTATTTTAAAGAATCATTCCCGTCTCCAATCTGGTGTTTTTTTCTACAGGGAGTACCTCATAAAAACCTAATAACTTACCCTCACTTTGGACGGAGACTTCCCCTGCCAAAATATACATAGAAAAAATGGTATGTAGTCAGGTTTTAAAACGGGATTTATTCTGTGATGATCCTATTACTTTAAATAAAAGAGAAATATATCGAAATTGACTTTTAACAGTCCCAAATAAAATGTTAGTAAGCTCGGAGTTTACATCAGCTTATATGCTGTGAATTGAAATGAATCCAAAATGAAAATAATATTCTAAAGACAACATAAAAAAGAGAAAACATAAAAAAATAATATAAAATTGTTAATAATATGTAAACGTCAGTATAATTTCACTGCTATGAAAGAGCAACCTAATTACGTGGAGTCGATAACGGAAGTAATGTCTGTGGGGAGTACATAGATTAAAGCGTATCAGGCATCAAGCAATAACAGCCCCATTCTAAAAGGAGGGTCTAAGACATTCGAGGATGAACCAAGGTAACTCTTACCGCATAAGTCATTATTGGTCCCCCGATTTATAAAATCGGGGGATTAATGTTTTGAGGCATGTCCGTCCGTCCGTCCTGATTTTTCTCCGCAACCATCCATTGAATTTCTCTGAAATTTTGCATGAAGTTGTAACTTTGGTCAGGTTAGAATGTGACATTCTCCGATTTTTGAAAAAAGATCTGGTTAGCCCCCTCCCAGGTGGCAAAAAGGCCCCGAAATGGCAAAAAATGACATTTTTTGCCCCATAACTTTTCATCCATCCATTCAATTTCTTTGAAACTTGGCCACAATGTGGAGGCAGTTGTTCCTAATAGAAAATAAGTATCGCTGACCTTGGAAAAAAATCTGGTTCGCGCCCGCAGGGGGTCGAACCCCCCAAAATGGCAAAAATGACCCTTTTCTCCCATATCGTTTGATCCATCCATTACATTTTTATGAGACTTGGCCTGATCTCAGAAAAATGTTGGTTCGCGCCCCCAGGGCGTCAAAGGGGGGTCAAAATTCCCCAACTTGCCCAAATTTATTGCATTTTACACTCGCCACATCGAGTCACATACAAAGGGGGTCCACACATGCGGGCTTGTT
>OY744515.1:41539893-41587393 GCA_963556195.1 Sepiola atlantica
AGAACGTTATACTTAATAATCAGAAGGCGAGTAACCAAATATTGAAGTGGACGCCGGCTATTCCATCATATTCCATTGCAATCTAATTTAATTACGTAAGTCAATTATATAGATCAAAAACAATGTCTTTAATTAATTATATTTATAATTGTTATTTAGATTATTATCGAGGAAAATATTTTAAATACATCTGGAAATCTGAATAAAATAATCATGAGTGTATATTTGCGCATATTAATTTATTAGAAGCTTTAAAACAAATGTATAATGTAAATTTGTAAGACGCGTGATGTTTGGGATAGTTTTGGAATAGGTACATTTAGTAGCTGATAAGTAGATATACAAAGAGAGCGATCAAAACTAATGATATAGTTTAGACTACTGACAGACAGACAGAGAGATACATAATCTCCATTATTAATAGATCATGAATAATAATAATAATAATAATAATAATAATAATAATAATAATAGAAAAACAAACAGGAATTAGAAACACTAATAAGCACAAGTATTATATTTAGTCCGTACATACTTATAGAGTTCGGGATATAAAAATTTTTTAACTAAGATAGAAATAAATATCAAAATATGAAAATCGAAAGTATTTAAATGGTATCTTTATTAAACAAAAAAAAACAAGACAAAGAAATGAATTATTCCTCATTTAATTGGATGTAATGAAGCACAATTTGTATAAATGTGTCGTCCTTATGTAATATCACGTGAAAACACTAAACAAATTAAACTACTAAAAACTTGGAAAAAGAAAATATCTGATTTGCAAAGAGATTTTCAGCAGTTATTGAGTAATTAATTTTCTAACGAATATTTTATGTGCATTAAACGTATATGACGACCCCTTCCATTTCATGCAATATTCGAAATAGCGGGAATCGAGAAATCATAAGATCAGTTTACCAACGCGATTACTACGTAGAGATGAAATAGATAATAAAATAGAGTAAACATCAGAAAAACAAAGGCAATTCTTGAAATCAAAATTATATCGTCGAAAACTAATACAAAGAATAAAAACCTTTAAACATACCCGCGGTTTGATAGACAGCAACTTCTATGAACTGGCAAATGAAGAACATAAGAACTTGTGCCAAAGAATCGGAAAACTAATGATTGTGCAAACGACAATACACGCGAATTATTATGTTCACAGACTTTATGTTTAAAGGTAAGAATAAAAAAACAGAAAGTGAACTATAAAGTATTTAAGGTTTTATAGACGATGCAAATTAAAGACGGGATCAATACATAGGTGAAAATACAAAAAGGTTGATTACTCCATCAAACACAATACATAAGTTAACAATACAAAGATCAGTGAAACGAAAATATTAAGAGAAACAACTTTTCAGATTATTTAGAAGACAGGCTAATGTAATTACATTAGAAATCGGGAACATGACTGAAAATAATACATTTGAAAAGAAGAAGCGGTATCGCTACTAAAAACTTCACAAAACAACGCAACCAGAATATATTTGCTTATAGAGTTATATCTCCGAAACCTTTGAAGGAGTTTGTAAGAGATTTCCATTCTATGCGCGTCCGCGAAAATGCAAACAAAATTATTGTACAATCTTTGGAGAGAACATATACTACGAATTGATCTTAGACCAAAGCCCAATAAAGTGTATTTTTGTAACATCAGATGAAATTTTAGGAAAATACCTTTTTTGCATTACATCCCCGGCGACTTGGCGATTCAATTCTGTAAAATAAGTAAAGGGTGATAACGTATGTACTTACATTCCATTTCCGTAGTGTAGAATTAAATAGATTTTCGTTATATATTGTTAAATAAAATATTTTAGGCCGCTTTCTGACTGCATGCACTTTCATAAGTGTTATGTCTTACTTAATATTAACATTTCTATCGAGCCTTAATTAATATTGTTATTATATTAAATATTTTAAGATAATGATTTGATAATTTGTATTTCAGCCTACAATAATCATCTTAGTGGTTATTATAACAACGTTTCGGCCGATGTAAGCTACACACTTCTCCATATCCATCTTTTTAGGACTCAGGAATCTTCATGTCAAACCTCTTTCAGAGTTCGTCATAACGATTCTTAGGTTCGAAAAGATGGGCCCAAAGAAGATCAGAGGCTACATCGACCGAAACA
Source organism: Sepiola atlantica (assembly GCA_963556195.1). Classification (NCBI taxonomy): domain Eukaryota; kingdom Metazoa; phylum Mollusca; class Cephalopoda; order Sepiida; family Sepiolidae; genus Sepiola; species Sepiola atlantica. The sequence goes on from OY744515.1 coordinate 41,542,044, forward strand.
TTGTGTAAATAACAACCAATTAAATAGTACTCGAGATAATAAAAATAAAGCATATAAAGAGATGTACTTTGCTTGAAGCATTGCGTGTATTTATATATATATATATATATATATATATATATATATATATATATATATATATATATGTATATGTATATGTATATAGTAGACTCATAATGCGACAAAGGAAAATATGTCGGTGTTGAGAAGGACGACAAAAATGGAGTGATTATTTTAATAGTAAATCTTACTTGTTTTATCAACATTTGTAGACAATCATCTAATGTCTGTGACCATGTTCTATAATATATTTCGAGAAAATACTTCTTTATCAAATATAGGCGTTTCAAATCTCCTAAAATGTGTTTGGATCAGTAATGTTGTTTTATGGCTATACTGCAGGAAATATCAATGTTGTCTGCAGGAAATGGAATCAAATTGAATTAAAACTGTATTATATTTATATTTTTAAAAAATGCGTCAAGTCACGATGTTGAATTCAACGTCGCATTAAAAGTATTAAATGATGCCTTATACTTATTGTTATTAAAGGAAAATGATTTATTACTCCATTGCTATATTATATAGTGTAAAGGAATAATTCAGTAATATATGTATATTATCATATTACTATTTTTACATCATATATTTACTTACAACATTTTACGTTGCTGATTTTGCATTACTCTAATATCACTATACCATTCTGTTTTTACAATTCAGAGATCTCTAATGATAATCGCCGGAGAGACTGAAGTAACTGGAGAAACACTCACTACTATAACAGCAGCGTGCTCAACCAATTCTAATCTTACAGCAATAACAATAGTAGACGACACATGCAGATTTGTCAGTCGTAGCGTTTGTGTGCGAAGGGTAGTAAGGTACTTGGACTGCTGATCGAATTAGCAGGTGCCCAGCCGTTCGTGTTTCGAATCTTATCTTTGCGTGAATACATTTGCTACGTTTAGATACACTGATGACTTGTAGAAGACAAACCATCTGTGTGTAGATGACTATAATACACACCACCCACGCACACACATTCTGATAAAACATCGGTAAATTGAGGTATATAAATGGCAAACACTCACTTTGAAAATGGTGGCCACTTCAGGAAAAGGAACAACATTCTACCCTAATTTAATAAGATAATCACCTTCGGGAAAACACTGAAATCAGATTTCTTAACGACGGCCCAATGCTGATATTTACGAAACTTACCTTAAATAATGCTTTGCTGATAGATCGAAATTACCCTAGTATAGGAAAAACAGTTAGAAAATTATTTTGAAGTGCCACTGATGAACACGGTATAGGTCCGGGTGCTATTCTCCGTCTTTACATCGCATCTATACACCTCGCTTGAAATCAGAGAGCTACCTCCGAAAGGACACTGATTAGTACATCTACAATTGCATCTGGGTTCTCATCTCTAGCTAGCATTCTTGTTAGGTATTGTGTTATCGTTAGTTCAATTACTCGCATGATTTATTTTTGGTGTTAGTATACCCGATAACGGATGAAGCTAGCTTTTCAGATGTGTAAAAGGATAACTTAACACTTTTTTTTTGTTTAAGAATATTACCTATCCTACTACCTATATGATAATTTTTCTCCCGGATACTATAAAAAGCCTTAAGCATATCTTTACGGATATGCTGGCTATACGAAAGATGGAACTAAAAAGCATTACGCCTCCTGAGTTTTCGACCCCTATTTCTTTGAGTATCAGGTTGTTGCTCCGCTGAATTAGAGTTTAGATCATTCTGTGGCCTCCTGCCATTATTGCTTCCACCAGCACTATGATTTATTCCGTTCCTCATGGTCACGTGGTACGAAACTAAATTTTCCATTCTTCTCATACCCACTTCATAAAACCCATTTTGGTCCAAGTCAGTTTTGATATAACTAATTGTATTCATATAACCTTATCATGTTAAGGCTTCATTGTAGTATTCTTTTCTTATTAAATAACTGTTAATTTTTGATAATTTTGTAATGATGTTTGATATTGCCAGGACTATAGCTCTTTTATCTAAATAGTACAACGCATGGGTTGGTTTATGGTAGGGCTCGTAAATATTGTTAGCTAACACTAATGTATAATTTAAAACGTTGACCTTACAGTAATTCACATGCATAGATATTTTTAAACCCACATTCTTAAATCGATCATGCAGCGTTTTTTTTTTCGTTTTCTCTAAGTTTCTTGCGGTGGAGTTAACAAGAAATAAGACATAATCTCTATCTTGCCTACTCCTGTATTTTCTTATATAATTCTCTCAAAATGTAAAGGTCAATCAGCTGTGCTGATCAGGTGAGCTCATGGTGATGTCAAAATGTCTTACCCTGTTCTTTCTTGTCCATAATTTATCATTATATGATATTAAAGTTCTCCTAGCTAATTTTGCCAGGAGAGCTAAATTAATGATATCCATCTCCAACATGGTTATGTTGGTTTCATTTTAGTTATTCTCAGAACTTTGTCTTATAAGTAGGGGATATAGATGGATTATATGAGTCAATGTCAAGCATGATAGATTTACCTGTACTTGTCATCTACAACTCCCTAAACCAAACTATGACTTCATTAAATGATTACCACAGGCTGTGATGAGTGTTTGTTTTCTCTAATGTCTGGTAAGATTCCTTCTCATATTTTCTTGCTTATGTGGCCCCTATCCGACACACAGACTTATAGAGGAACTACTTTAAAACATATATAATACACTTCTTTTTAATATACCGGGGTCATATTAGTCTGAACATGCCGTTTCAAGGTTGGAAATCGTCTTATTTTTGTCTAACCGAGTCTTTGACTTCTAAACATCGCTGAAGATACGGTCTGACAATAATAACATGATGTCTATCCCTGCGACGACATGTTCAGACTGATGAAACCCCGGTACACACACATATATATATATATATATATATATATATATATATATATATATATATATTGGATATTAATTTGTATTTATACGGACATGTTTTGGCTACAAATTTGCAGACATATTTTATTTAGTCTTAAAAAAGCATACCTCTTCGGGACAAAAACCTTTCACTACGGCTACAAGAAACGGAATCAAAAATATTTCTTATTCTAGAACTGAACGCTTAATCAACTCATATAAACAGTTAAGAGAGTGTAAAATGTTCGTTATCTTTCATGAAGTATTCAATTTCAAATGTTTATTTTTTAAAATTAATTATAAGGGAAAGTCGGTTAGACGATGTAACAGCAATTATCGAGTAAGGTTTGAAACAATAGAGAGAGGGCATTAGAGATGTTGAGAGAGAGAGATAAAGATATATACAGAACAGAGATAGAGACATAGAGATAGGAGGTAATGATAGAAGTAAGTAGACACCCATATAAACTTAGATGTTTATTTGAAATATTCACCTTTAATAAAAGTATTGCAAGAAGGCGCTAATACTTATTTGCTGATTTCATTTACTTTTATACAAGCATTGACACTTGAGGTCTGCTGGTTATCACTTCACGAACATTATCTTGTTTTACGCGATAATCGTAAAAGTTTCCTTTGGAAGATGTTTTCTTATTCTGATTTTGTAAGTATCGGTCTAACATGGCTCATAGATGTTCGATAGGCTTCGTATCTGTAGACTAATTTGGTCAGAAAAGTTTTTTTTTTAAATTTTATTTTGATGCACACAAATTTGTATGTTTTATCAGTGTTGTAAAGCAAACACTCTGTCATAAACAGGGGCTCGTGTTTTATCATTCTACTACTTGCGAATATTGAAGAAAACCCTTCCTGTGATAGTGAAATATATTTAACAGACACAACGAGCCTATATCTCCTGAAACTGCGAGTACATATTTCTAATCGAGATTTAACTCTATAATAGAAATACTCTTAATATATTACACACGTGATTGAGCACAGTTTCCTATTGTTGTATATATAAGTAAAATATTGACTATACTAGCAGAGTATGAGGGGAAGCTCGATGACTTTGAAATGAAATCTTTAAAAACTATCTTTTCAGTAACTTTGTGAGCTATACTAATAAATGCAGACATCAGAAATATTAACAGATCAATACACAAGTATAATCACAAAAAATAAATTTACGCTGTTTGGACATGTTTCCATGCTACCAGACTCCAGCGTAGAAATAACATCAAGAAGATTTCATTCTATGAAGAACGACCACCAAAAAGATGGACAGACGAGCTACCTGAAACCTGAAACTGGTCCAAGACTGTCATAAGTGGCGGAATTCTGTTTTCAAGCATGTTCCGAAATCTCTGGAGTTTGCAGAAAAGCCAAGTCAAATATGTTAGTGAACACTTTCCAAAATATGTCGATATTTGTGGATATTTATCTAAGAAAATGCTGATGATTTAAAACAAAATGGCTGGGGTAAATTTGTAGAGAAGAAGAAGAAAGAGGATCAATTAATAATATACAAGAAATGAAAGGAAAAGAAGAAGAGGGTGACGAAACAGAAAGAAAAGAAAGTAGAAGGAAAAAAGAAGATGGCGAACAAAGAAGGGGAGGTACAAAAGTTGGAAAGAGTAAAAGCGTGGCATTGGTATTACAAAGTAAAATCAAAAGTAAGATCTGCAATAGAAGAATGAAAAAGAGGAATAGTAGTAGAAACGTAGCAACATCATAGTTGTAGAAATGGAAAGGGAATAAGTGTAGTTAAATATAATTAAATAGTAGTTTTAATAGGGAAATAATAAAACTTAGACGAAGCCGTAGCAGAATTATTAGAAACCGATACTACTATAAGAATAACCAAGTAAGTATTATTATTGTTAGAAGAATAAGAATTAATTGTAGTAGTAGAATTTGAGCTAGTCCAGAGATTAGCAGTAGTATTCAGGAGTTAGGCACAAGGCCAGTTTTATCTGACTCCCACAAGTAAGATGTGACCCAAGGTCGGGTCGGGAAAGCCAGCGCCCGAGAGGTTAGCACTCTGGCCATTAACAATTGCCTGGGCAGCCCCGTCGGCATTCCCCGGTAGGGGCGCCTCAGGCAGTAAGCAATAAACTTACTCCTCCCCAAAGGGTGGACCTCCTAGAACTGCACAGGACAGACCCATAGTATTTGTAGAAGTAACTAAGAAGAAAAAGGTACTATTACTAGTCACATTAACGAAAGTCATAGTAGTGTAAGTGGAAATAGTAGTAGTAGTACAATATAGAGTATTTTGTTAGTAGTAGTAGTAGAAAAGAACTCATCTTAATAGTAGTATTAGTTTTAATTGAAAGGGAATAGTGTAACTACACGAACAAATAGAAGTAGCAGTAGCTGTTAGAAGTAGTAGTAGTAGTAGTAGAGTATAAGGACAATAGTTGTAGTAGTATATACGTACTATTGCTACTAGTAAAATACTAAAACTTAGTTTAAGTAATATTCGTAATACTAGTAGTAAAACAGCCCTAGTAGTAAAAGATAAACTACTTATAGTAGTAAAAGAAGCAGTAGTAATATCAATAAAATAGCTAGTGGTAGTATTAATAGTGCTAGTAGAAGTGTTAGTAGAAGAGGGAATTTATATTTAATAGTAAAAAATAAATAGTTATGGTAATAGTAATAGCAGTAAAAGAAACTAGTAATAGTAGAAGTAATATGAGTCGTAGAATTAGTAGAACACGATACAGTAAAAACAATAAGGAAAGAAATAGGCATTGTATTATCAGTACAACTAGTATTAATATTTATATTAGCAACACAGCAGTAGAAGGTTGAAAGAGTAATAGTAGGAGTAGAAGTTTAAGTAAGGATCATAGTAGTATTGTTAGTAATAGTCATAGTATTAGTAGTAGTGATAAAAAAACAAGGTTATTCACAAGAATATATTTTTAAAAAGTATAAAAGTTTAAAAGAAGACCCAGAAGTATAATAATTGAAATACAGCAAACAAAAGACTCATATAAGAAATAACGGCGAATGGATGTACTGCAGTACACTTAACCTGATCTATGTGAGAGTGAGCTAGGGTGTAGACGAAGGGTGCCAACTGATAGATAAAGAGAAGGACAGAGAGAGAGAGAGAGATAGAGAGAGAGAGAGAGAGAGAGAAGTAGTCTGACAGACACAGAAATGAAAATCAAAAACTACGTAATAAAAGCCCTGATAAGTAAAAATGCGTAGAACAAAAAAATGTCATCAAAATTGCAAAAAAGAGCGGGAAACGTGAAGTAAAGGCGGGAACGAATTGTGGGGAAAAGCGTTAAAATATAAAAGGGAAAGGTGGGACGAGAAAGGAACACAACGCGTAGATCGGGAAGGAACTTGATTTGAGAACAAAATAATAAAGAATAAATAAATAAAAGAAGTCAAGACTTGCCAAAAGTGGATCGCTTTTTGTATATAATTTTTTTTCAGACCTGAAAAGAAATGAAGAGAAGGCCATGTGCAGATGTATGTGTGATCAGAGGAGATGTGGTCAGGCCGAAGGGAGAAACAGGAACAAGGTTCAAATCAAAAATGGGGAAGATAGTGGACTTTGCAAGAATGCATTAAAATAAGTGCAGCTAAGAGAGAAATTGACAAAGAGAGAAATTGAGTGAGATACATAGAAAAATAGATAGATATACATATACAGGTATAGCGAGATGAAGTTAGAAATAAAGAAACCGCTTAAGATACAAACAAATGCACACATCAATATATATATATATATATATATATATATATATATATATATATAGCGAGAGACAGAGAGAGAAAAAAAAGGTGGAGAGAGACAGACAGACAGACAGACAGACATCCCTAAATCAATAAATAAATAAATAGATAGGTTGATAGACAAATGAAGAAAGACAATTATATCAATCTATAAGAGTTAATTAATAAAATAACTGGGATAGATAGTTATATAGAGAAATAATAACTAGAGTAAAAAAAGGGCATTGCTTATATATAACATAGTCTATGACCAGCACTTATATTGGTGCTCGATATATTCGGTTAAAAACGTGCATACATACATCTGTTCGATAAATTTGATGTGCTACGTATTGGTGTATGTTGTTAGAAAATAAAATGATACATTTTCTCGCTTTCTACGATTGTAATATTAAAGCTTATCGCTATTTTCTATTCACATAGTGGTACATAAAGGACGTCGGAGGAGTTTTTACTCTTGTACTCAGATCTACTACTATTACCACCCATGTATACTGTGAAGACGTTTTGTAGGAAATATATATTTAATTACATATTTTAATCTTAAAGTTTTAACTATATTTATACTCTATATCGTTATAGAAACAATGTGTTCTCGTCCTTTTTACACGTATCTTTGTGACACGCGGTTCAATTTAAATAATTCAAATATTTGTTTATTTATTTCACCGATTGCTGCGTTCGGAAATCTCGCTGAACAGAATACGAGAATTATAGAATGCCTGATCAAATATATATGACGCACTTCTTCGTTTCTTTATCACAGCCAGAATAAAATCATAATACAAATCCATTTAATTAGACAAACACAATAAATGCCCTTACAAAAAAATCTACAGAAGATCAATTACGTTATATTTTACCTTGTAATGCTATTAAATAGCTACAGTTCGAATAGTTCTAACTTCATTTTAATTTTCAGTATACTCTTCTACTTACTTTTGTATTTTCTCAATTACCCGTCATTCTGTTATTCTGTTATTCCATACTATCAAGATCAACATTGTATCGCATTATTTTAAATACAGGATTTAAAATGTATATTAGTATAATTATATTCATTACATATTTCCTAATTAACCTCTTTAGCAATATTATGGGGTTGTGTTATTCAGAACACTCATAGTTTAAATTACTTACTAGACACCATCCTCAAATGTCTTTGGTATCTCTGTAGAAGCGTTGGTCAAGACAATCGGACATGAGGATAGTTCACCCAATAAGTAAATCCTGACCAAATATTCAAAATAACATAGTATCCAAAGCCTTAATAAGAACCCTTCGACACGGCTATGCACTAGCTTATACGAGGAATTGTAATCATTCTCCAAGTGATGTTACCTCAAGTAACAGCACAGCTGAATGCACCAGAAGATTAGATGCCCAGCAGTCCAGAATGCAGTACCACCAAGTAACCACAAGAAAGATATACTATAACATAGTTAACTGGTTAATTGAGGACAGGAAAAGTAATGTTCTTCACTTCTTATCTAACTCAACGTTTGAGAGGGATAGGGATAACGTTAGTTTAACACTCGGAGATCTATGTATTTCCTAAAGAATGCAAGTGTTAGTCCCAGCAATAGGGGATCCTAAATCTCTGAGACTTTACACTAAAGTAATATATATATATATATATATATGTGTGTGTATGTGTGTGTGTGTATGTGTATGTATGTATATGTATATGTATATATATTTTTCATATATATATATGTATATATAGATGTATATATATATGTATATATATACATATATATATATATATATATGTCTTTTCTCCGTGTATGTTTACTTGACCTAACATACACACCCTTTTAACAGCACCACCACACCTTCAGAGAAATTCTCCCAGAACAGATTATAAATTTAAAACAGTTATGTAAATGTACGTTCTTCTTGTCAAGCAGTTATCAGAAATCAGTACTTCAAATACTTATACTTGCATCGTTCCTATTAATTTACAATTATATGACTGGCATTCGGACTAAGATCAAAGTGTAGTATCTATTCTGTCCTTAGTCAAAAGAGGAAAAATTCTGCTTGACTGGGGCACATTTTATTTTAGTCCCATTCAGAGTGTCCAATTTTGAAGAGCTGGGTATCCTCCACATAAGAACCTAACCTTATAGCTAATATTCTTCTCATGTGTGTGGGTGGGGGATGGTAAATATGGACTGATGTAAACACATATTCTCTTGGCATTTTATGATCTGAAGAAAGTATATGATATAGTGAAACGTCATATAGAATGAATACCACCTTGTTCAAGTAAAACATTGCTAAGTCATTTTAGTCGTAGCCTGTGTCTTGGCGTTGCCCGGGAAAAGTGGGAGAACAACAAATATTTTGATCCCATCCGTTAACCCAATATACATAGTCATATTTTAATTGTTTACTTCTTATAAGCAGCTATTATCCGAATCATTAATTAATTCTACTTTTTTTTTATTTAACCTAATCAGGGTAAGAACACTATTTGTGACCTTAGTATATAGCAGAAACCGTATGAGAAGAATAAATACATGTGTCATGTCCATAATAAGATATCCTTGACCTATAGTAGGCTGAACGAAAGAACAGCTGGGTATAGTGACAGCAACAACCAGGAAACAAATGACCATGACAATGCATTAAAACTGAAAAATGATAAAACCGCTTCTACATAAACAGCAAAGAAAGACGACAAGGACTCGTCAGTATACTGTGTATGACACGAACAAAGAACTGGAAATACACATAACACAGAAAACAGAAAAACTAATCATCACGATAAGAGGAACCACCAATATGAACAATGCTGGAAACAAACAGTAAAATTGAGACAATGTGAAGAGAAACCGCTGTATGGATTGTACATAAAACGGACCAGAGAAAAACACAGGGAAACACTTGAGCATGGATACGAAAAAGACCCCAGAACAGGAAAACGGAATCTCTGTTGACAGCCACAGAGAACAATTCGATCAAAATGAAATATATTAAAGCAAAAATAGACAGAACCCATAAAAGCAGTAAATTTAGACTCTGCTAGCCAAGCGACGAAACGATAAACCACATTAGAGAATACAGCAAACTTGCCCACAAAGAATACGCAAACAGACAGAACGCATCGGGAAAGGCTGTATACTGGGAACTATGCAAACACATACACTTTGTGCACGCAGACAAATGGTATAAACACAAACTCGTATTGAAAAGTTTAAAATCACAAAATCCCCTTGGGCATTGGGTTATAAACCGGTAAATGCATTAAAACTAGGCCACCCTACGTGATAATAGTCAATAAGAAGAAAAATACTGCCAAATCGTATAATTCACTTCCCCAGCACAACACAAAGTGAAGACTACAGAGCCAATAAAACAAAGCAAATACATCGAACTTGATAGAGAACTGAACGAAATATAGAATATGATTAGAATCACTATAATACCAATAACTGTAAAGCACTAGGAACAATTTTGAAAAATGTTGAAAAAAGTCAAGTAGTAATTATAATCAAAGGGACGATTGAGACCATACACCACACAACGATGATGAAAATAGCCGAGCTATTAAAGAAAAAATATTTAATATGTCAACGAACACACATAACCACTAAATCTTCACCAGGTACAGATAGCTGGGAATAGCAAAGAGGGAAAAAGAAGGAAACAACACATCCGGTGGCACCAGCCTCTGCTGATATCACGCAAAATTGCGGTGAAGGGCCAAGAAGGATGGAGAGTTCGAAAAATGAGACATCAATCAGTCCTCAACTGAAGGGTGCGTGAGTACTGGAACCTTCGGGAAGTTGATTGTAGCTCGAATTCCAGAGAAGACCATCGGTTGTTGCTAGCCAGAAGTGAATTGAAAACGGTTGTTGCGATAACGCCAACTTATGTGCAATGGTTAGTGAAAGAGGTGGAAAGTACCTGAAATCTAAGGATACTTGTTGTAATTTGGACTCCAGGGAAACACCACGGAGTAAACTCAGTGAGCAATCACGGATAATGACTTGTGTGAAAACATCGAGTAAGTATTATAATAATAATAATATTCAGAAGTAGAAGAAGAAGAAGAAAAAGAAGAAGAAGAAGTAAACCAAGACATAAACAAAAATAAGAACACCAACAGTATGTATAACAAGAATAACAAAGAATAAAGAAGGAAAAAAGAACAATTAAAACAAAAACGCAACTAATAATTATACTAAGAAGAAAAAGAAGGAAAGGAAGTAGAGAAGAAGAAGAAGAAGAAGAAGAAGAAGAAGAAGAAGAAGAAGAAGAAGAAGAAGAAGAAGAGGCAAAAGAAGAATCAAGAGCCAAAAAACAAGAACAACAAAGAAAAAATGAACATGAATAAGGAAAAAGACAAGAAAGAAAAAAAGGAATGAAAGCAAAAAGAATAAGAACAAAAACTGGAAAAAGAGAAAAAAAAGAAAAGAATAAGAAAAACTGTACAATATAAAGAATAAGAATAACAAAAGAAAGCGAATGGTGGAAAATTAACAAAAAACATAAAAGAATGAATAATATAAAGAACACGAAATAATAAAGAACGAATGAAAAAAAAGAAAGAGAGAAAGACAGAAAACGGACGTGAACGAAAGAAAGAAGTAAAAATGCGTTAAGATAAAAAAAAATAAAGAAGAGAGAAAGAAAGAATAATTATGCGGAGAGAAGAACAACGGAATTAGAAACGTGTGTGTGGAGGAAGGGATGAGACAGTTTTGATAAAAAAAATGCTACAAAATGATTAACAAAGAAATACAAAAGAATAATGAATAGAACCAGGACAAAATGACGTAATAAAAAGATGAAGGATGAAACCAAATGTAAATTACAAGGTGAGTAAAAGAGGAACTGATTGAGTAAAGAAGGGACAAGAACAATAGTAGGGAGGGGGATAACAATGAAAAGAAATAGAACATAGAAATAGGAAAACAGAAAAAGGAAAAAAAGAAGTGGAATTCAAGTTGGAACACATAATGAGGTCAGCGCAATGATGGACAAATCGCCAGTTTTTGAAAAAAAAGATGGCCGGAATGATAGGGATGAGGGTTGTCGGGTAAAAGAAAATTGTTCCACGAAAGGTGCACCTAAATGTCCGTGAATGGTGCCGCGATGTATATTTTCCGTTACTCCCATTCGCTCACACTCTCTCTCTCTCTCTCTCTCTCTCTCTCTCTCTCTCTCCTTCTCCCCTGTTCTCTATTTTTTGTTCCGGTCTCCAACTCTCTATTTATCCCCCACCTCCACCACTATATACATATATATATATATATATATATATATATATATATATATATATATATATATATATATATATATATATATATAGATTTAGATTTTTCACTTATAAAATAGATCATTCAGTGAAGACCGGGGTTGTTCCAATAAAAAACAAGCTCGATGATACTCGATTACAGAGTACAGAGCATTTATATGTGATTTTATGAAGGCTTACCAAATCATTCCTTTCAAGACACCAATGATCACCATTAAATATATTTTTTCTTACGAATACTATTTATTCAAATTAAATGTTTTTTCCTACACGTGTTTCACTACCAAGCAGTTACCTGCTTGGCAGATCATCAGGGAAATTAAATGTCTGGAATACTGGTTTCAACTGCCGACAAAACACAATGTGGCGTTGTAATAGTTGAGGTCACTTAAGAAGAGAAGAGGAAAAAAATAAAAATAAAAATAAAAATAAAAATAAAAGTCAAACTTAAAAAGCAAGGAAGAACAACGATAAAAAAAGAAAGTCCTAGAAAAGTCTTAGAAAAGTAGCTTGTGCATTATTTCTTCCACCAAGCCAACAAGCAAATAATCGGTCCCAAATACATTCAATAAAACCACAAAACCGGAACAATGTGCGATAATACACTTTTCACGTCGGCCGGTACAATGATGAATAAATCCCCCCCCCCCACAAGAAAACAAAAGAACTAAATCATTCATATATATATATGCGTGTGTGTGTGTGTGTGTTCGTTTGTGTTCGGGTGTGTGTGTGTAAAATGAAAAAAGGAAAATTGTGTATATGTTCATTGTTTCGTCTTCATCTAAATACATTCTAAAGATGACTTTAACATATTTTAATTTTTAAAAAAACGTCGGTGACCATATAAACGATTTTCTGTCTTCCTATTTTCTATTTTTCATTACATTGGATTATTAATTCCATAACTATATTATATATATATATATATATATATATATATATATATATATATATAGTTATGGAATTAATAATCCAATGTAATGAAAAATAGAAAATAGGAAGACAGAAAATCGTTTATATGGTCACCGACGTTTTTTTTAAAATTAAAATATGTTAAAGTCATCTTTAGAATGTATTTAGATGAAGACGAAACAATGAACATATACACAATTTTCCTTTTTTCATTTTACACACACACACCCGAACACAAACGAACACACACACACACGCATATATATATACATATATATATATATATATATATATATATATATATATATATATATATATATATGCATAAAGTCAGACACATGGTGACACAAAAGCGGTCATAATATACACTTGAATAACTTTTGAAATAATTACCCAATTCTTTTAATTTTTTCAGATTTACCAAGTAGAATCACTTTTCGAAAACTCACCAAGAGTTGAACTTCGATATGCCTACTGACGAAAATACACTTATAGGTTAGGCATATTTTCGGCTGAAGTCTATCCATGCAGCTCAATTTCAATTCAAAGGACGGTTCGGATATCATGAATTTCCTGTCCACTCAATGATCTACAGATGGGTCAACAAGTTCAGAACCAATGAGACTGTGCATAACCTCAATGGAAAAGACATTAACAGACAATCACACTCTGGACGACCGAAATAACCAAGGAGACAACACAACGTTACTGTAGTCAGATACTCTGTTTTCCGCAGCTTAAGCAAGTGTGTGCTTAGGCGAAGTCATGAGCTTGGAATCAACCGGGAGTCCATGATGAGAATGCTGATCACAAGTCTCGATTTTTATCCTTACAAGATACAGATTAAATAAAGGCTGACACCTGCCGACATGAGGGTACGAGTGATCATGTGCCAGTGGTTTGCGACAAGATTGACGATGGGTCAGACTTCCTTGACAATGTCTGTTTTTCAGACGAGGCAAATTTTCTATTGTCAGGTCACGTTTAATCAAAGAATAACATTTTCTGGGGTAGTATCGACCCTGAGTTCTGCCTGCAAAGAACATTACACTATGTGAAGGTCACAACCTTGGTCGGCATATCCAAGCATGGCGTCATTTAGCCATTCTGGTTCGAGGACGACAACGAGCTGTCTGTGATAATCAACACCGAGCTGTATGTCCAGGTGATTGGCAAGTTCTGGACAGCAGTTGGTCGACGAAGAGTAGTCGTCAGGGCCTTCCAGTAGTTCCAGCAGGACAGTGCTACCCCCACACCTCAAACGAATAATTGTAATGGCTACGGCAGCGTTTCCCTGACCGACTGATCAGCCGCAGGTGTGACCCGGGGTGGTATCAATCACAGTAACCATAATAGCGATCCCGATAGAGGAATGTAGTAGGGTTATCGAAAACTATGCCCGCCGGATTCAAGTGGTCCTACAGCGCCGGGGTACTAATTTGGAGCATTTTTTGGAGCGCCAGTGAAACCAAGAGTTTTTGTAGTACAGACTTGAAACTTTAGGGTTGTCTGCTGCATAGTCTTGAGCTGATGTGGCTGAGGCTTCTGTGTAGCTTACTTGCCAGAAATATATGTTCATAACTTACTACTATATATAGATATATGCATATATACATGGTAATCTCTTTAACTAATAAATGGATCCTTATATCTTTTTAAAAATATACATCCAAGGAAACACAGAGAATAGCGTGGCCACATTATTTATTTGTAACTGTAAACATTTAGGTGCTTATATATATATATATATATATATATATATATATATATATATATATATATATATATATATATATATATATACAAATGTATATGTATATATAAATAGCAGGATCAAATATTAACCAAAAGTAAACTTTTAGTAGATGGAACCTATAGTGAAAAGGTTAAACTCAATATACGAGATAGAGCAATTGTAGAAATAGAAGAAATAAGAGTGATAAACATTTAACGAAGTTATGAACATATATTTCTGGCAAGTAAGCTACACAGAAGCCTCAGCCACATCAGCTCAAGACTATGCAGCAGACAACCCTAAAGTTTCAAGTCTGTACTACAAAAACTCTTGGTTTCACTGGCGCTCCAAAAAATGCTCCAAATTAGTACCCCGGCGCTGTAGGACCACTTGAATCCGGCGGGCATAGTTTTCGATAACCCTACTTATTTATTCTATCTCTGTATATATAAATATATATATATAAATATATATGTATATATACATAAACATGTATATAAATATATGTATATATATTAATATATATATATGTATATGAATATATATATATATATATATATTTATGGACTGATCATTTTACATTTTTGCAATATATATATGCTAAATATCTATGTAAGTGCTTGGGGAAATTATTTATTTTCGTGAAGTTTACCATTTAAGGGATGCACCCAGCTAAACTCGCATCTATTTTGTAAAAAAAAAATGAACAGTAAGTTAGATACACAAAATGTTATAGGGAAAAGATGGTTCTACAT
The DNA here is from genome assembly GCA_963556195.1 of Sepiola atlantica. NCBI lineage: Eukaryota > Metazoa > Mollusca > Cephalopoda > Sepiida > Sepiolidae > Sepiola > Sepiola atlantica. The sequence goes on from OY744515.1 coordinate 41,557,398, forward strand.
CAAATTATGAGTTCCAATAAATAATACATTTTTACAAGGACCGGTGCAAGCGCGTGAACGTCAATATTATCTATGTACTTGGTCAACTACTAAACTATTGAACATATCACTGTTAAGTATAGAATATGTATTCTCGGCAACGTGAGTAACGTTGGCACATTTGTTTTTTAGTAAATTTTATTATTTAAAGAAAAGGGGGAGAGTGACAACACCATACCCCACAAAAAGTTCAAACTAACGCTATATTTATTCTGCTCATACCCGTCCTCGTACGGGTATTTTTCCAGCGTTCATATATATATATATATATATATATATATATATATATATATATATTTTCATCCACATACAGAATGGTTCGCTGTATCACAGCTCTTAAGTTCGGCTAGATCAGTTAGTGCTTTAAGCCTGGATGTAAACTCAACCGTCGAGCTGACAGTCGGCGACTCTACCACTGCGCTATCATACGACACTGCCTGAATGTTAGTGATATCTCAATGTTAACATTCTCAAGTGCCGGGAGCTCAAATTAGTTTTACCCAATGAGCTATACCTTAAAGCTAATGGCAGTTGGTGATATATATATATATATATATATATATATATATATATATATATATATATATATATATATATATATATCTCAAGAAGTGAGGCTATGAACATTTGTAAATAAAACATAGAAATTATTTCGAAAATATTTTAATTATTTCATAATTTTATAACGCGTTTCGAGCACCTTTGCTCTCTTCAGATATTATTTCAATTTCAAAAACTGTTTTTTTAACAGTTTTGCATTTCTGCGCACGTGCGCGTGTGTCTGTGCGGGTGCATACGTGTGTGTGTATGTGTTTTCATATATTTTACTTCTGGGAGTTAAAGCTATGTGTTTTTTTAAGTATGTGTGTTTCTGACTTTTATCTCTGCGGTAATCTTTGTGTTAGGCGATTAAGTACAGTTTGGTCAGTTGCTCCGGTGAGGGTAAGAGTGTCTTGAGATTGTATTAAGACTCCGTCGTCTCTGTGTCTGCGCGTGTGTGTGTATGTGTGTACTTTACTGCCTAACACGAATATCATCGCATAGATAAAAGTCAGAAACACACATGCTTAAAAAACACATGGCTTTTTCCCAGAGAACTAAAAATATATAAAAACACATATACACAAACACGCATGAGCGAACACACACAAGCACACACATATGCGCGCATGCGCAGAAACGTAAAACTGTTAAAAATGCTTTTTTCAAATTGAAAGAATATCTAAAAAGAGCCAAGATGCTCGAAACGCGTTATACAATTATAACATCATAAAATTATAAAATAATAAAATGATTAAAAAATGTTTAAAATAAGTTTTTTTTTTTAAATATAAAAATGTTGGTAGGCTCACTTCCTTGAATATACATTTTTCACTCGTTGGAAACGCACTATCCTCTTCTGATCCATTGAAATAAGTTTAGCTCAAATGAAGAATTTATATCGGAAATTGATGCGTATTTATAGTACGAAGACAAGTCGTTCAACAAAAAAGACATCATATTGAAGAAGACAATGTTATGAATGAAGTCGAAATTTTTCCTAAATTTGGTTTCATTAGTTAAACCCACGACCTATTTAATGATCTGTTATATATATATATACATAGTGTGAGCCTGTGACGATTACACCACACCACTTCATAATATATATATATATATATATATATATATATATATATATATATATATATATATATATATATATATATATTTACATGTATATATATATATATATATATATATATATATATAATTAGGAATATTTGTCTATCTACATACTATACGTTCCATCCTATCGGGAATAATCAGTGTATAGATAATTATTCATACCGGTCGCATAACTCAAAACCCCGGAGCACGAGTCATGTTTTAACTCATATACCGACGTCTTAAGTCCCTCGGCTACAATGAACAACAAAGTAAAGTAACGAAGGTTTACACCTAATATAAGCAACTGTTATCAACAGCCTTCAACTAATGAAGGACCATGCATTAAAGCTACAACGACGGATGTGTAAATACTTCTCACTACAGTGCATAGCCTAGATTGGAGGCGACAAATTATTATAAATATTTGTTTATCTACATAAGTATATGTTTCATATTATGTGGAATTGTTAGTGTAGAGATAAGTATTCATACCGGTTGCAGGACTCGAAACACCGGAACACGAGTCATATTTTAACTCAAATTCCGACCTCTGTACCCGCTCTGCTATTATGAACAACTAGATAAATTACCGAGAGTTTAAACATAGGCAGCTGTTGCCAACTGTGTTCAACTAATGAATGAACGCGCATTAAACTACGACGAAAACTGTGTTAACACTACCCACTACAGCTCCCAGTCTATATATTCTTTGTAAACACAAACATATATACACATATATATATATATATATATATATATATATATTCATATATATATATATATATATTTATATATATATATATATATATATAATATGTGTCTGTGTATACTCATCAACCGCCTATATATATATATATATATATATATATATATATATATATATATATATATATATATATATATATATTTACTACGGCTTCTCAAGTAGAACCCTGAATGTAATACTTGCACGTGCTGTCGGACGCCATTTTCTACTGCTACGACTACGAAGAACCAAATCATGACATTACACAGTCTCCATATGGCAGGCGGAGAAGCCGAGACGCCTCGGCTTGCACTCGCGAATCGGTAATGAGAAAAAGAAAAAAAATGAACAGTGTCGGGTGTTGATCGAAATATTTAATTAATTGTATATAAAAAAGAAAGAAATTTTGTCATCTAATCGTTTTAATTTTTTTTTCACTTTACGATACCTTCTCAAGTAGAACCCTGTTTTTAAACATTTTTAATATACTTCCTTATACACATATTATCATAATTTATATATATATATATATATATATATATATATATATATATGTATATATATATATATATATATATATATATATATATAAGAGGTAGAGATTTATTGACAGCCATTTGTTTCGCTGTATAACATCTCTTCAATGTGACTAGGCTTAGCGAGTGTTGCCACGGTAACATTCGAAACTCGATCGCCGAATTACTTGCAGTGTGATCTACGAAAGGTCTTCTAATAAGAATAAATGTGATAATACTAATGGTGTTTGTGTACAATAATGCCATCGGTTACCTAAAAAACAGTAGATAACTAATTATTTATCGTAAGTAGAAAACGTAATTTCTATTACATAGAAGTGAGCATAAATATATATAAACAGAGATTGATAGATATGTCATACAGGGACAGATGTTTCGCTGTATTACGTCTCGTCAGTGTAGCTAGACGGGGCAAGTGTTTTGACGCTAAGATTAAATCCCGACAGCCGAATCATTTGCAACTGTAGTCGTATAAGATTCCTAAAGCAAACGCTATACTCCAAGATACTCTGAGATCAAAAGTTCACTACCTGGTGAAATGGAAAGATTCAATTATAACATCAAAATGAAAATAAACAGAAACACTAGGCCCTCAAAACATGAGAAACTGTGAAACAATCCAAGCTAACGTTCTGATATTTGAATGGTTAATACAGAGTTTTAACCATTGCCTCTACTGGGAGATAAGCGCGGATTTGCAAAAGAGAGAGTCTTTTGTAGAAAACGAACGGTCCACATTGAACCCATGCCACCACCTCTCACCTATCGTCATATATATATATATATATATATATATATATATATATATATATATATATATATATATATATATATATATATATATATATATATATATATATATGCGTGTTTTTAACTTACATACGTATACGTTTGATCTTTACGGGAATCGTCAGTTTAGAGAAGAATTACGCACACCGGTCGTCGGACTGGAACCCCAGAACGCGACGTATATTTCAAACTCAGGTTCCAACGTTTTAGCCCACACAGGCGTTGTCAACAACTCAGTAAATCAGGGAGAGAGTAATTATATTAAGACGCAGCTGTCGTAAAGTGTTTGACTATTGAAAAGAAACATTCAATTGAAGCTACGGTGAAAGTTGTGTTAATACTATTCACTACACACCCCAGTTTAGATTTGAGAGCGACAAATAATGATAAATATTTGTTTTTATCTACATACGTATACGCTCCATTCTGACAGGAATTGATACCATTTTTCTAATGGGATTTTTTGTATTAAAAAAATAAATATCCCATAGATATCACGAACGTTTTCGATTCTTCGTCGAATCATCCTCAGGTGTCAACTCATTGGCAACACTTTAACATTCTTAACGTAATGCGATTTTATTCGGTGATTCCACTCCGGCGTCACTAAATTTAAATTGTCAATGTCTTTCTTGGCACAATGAGAAAACGTTTTCTGTGCATTTTCCCGGTGTCTTTTAAAAAAATGTACTTCTTCAGCATTTTCGTTCATTTGCTTTTGACAACTGAAGATGATTCGACGAAGAATCTACAACGTTCGTGATACCTATTGGGACACTTTTTTATTTATACAAAAAAGACCTTTAGAAAAAATGAAAATTTAAAAAGGTATAATTAAACAGACGAATTATGTTATTCTTAACAATGTTTGCATATATATATATATATATATATATATATATATATATATAAAATGAAGTGGCGTGGTGTAATCGTCACAAGCTCACTCTCATCGTATACTGTTCAATTATAAAGTGAAAAATTTCATTTTGAATTCATTCAAGACGGTGAGGTTGTTGTCTGCTTTGCTATTGGCTTCAAACCATTTGAAATGGTTTCGCTCGGGAGCAAAAAAAGCATCGGGAGAGAAAGAGAGATAGAGGAAGAGAGAGAGAGAGGTAGGGGATGCAGACAGGGAGAAAGATAAATGATTACAAATATTTGTTCAATATTTATTATTTAGGTGACAAAAAAATTAGTCAGATCACTGACGAATAACAAGCAATAAAACATTTGTTTACTTTACTCATGTAAATATTTTGTAGTACTTCTTATCGGCTAAATAAAGAATATTACAAATTCGTATAAGAATATATGTAGCGTGCATATCTTAGCAGACATACCCGGCGTTGATGGGGAATGAATAAGTATCGACGTGGATTGCTGATTCCATCGCTGAACTCCATGTTACAATTTTAGTTCTTATATTTTTAATTTATATAATCCCCAACTTTGAAATTATTTTTTAAAATCTAATAAAGTAGAGTAAGAGCTCTCTCTATATTCTCCCTCTCCCCTTGGGAGAGTTTTGATTTACTCCTCCCCAGGAGTTAGGCACAAGGCCAGTTTTTATCTTACTCCCACAAGTAAGATGTGACCAAAGGTCGAGTCGGGAAAGTGGGGTTGGAAAAGCCAGCGCCCGAGAGGTGAGCACTCTGACCATTAAAAATTTCCTAGGCAGCCCCGTCGGCATTCCCCGGTAGGGGCGCCTACGGCAGTAAGCAATAGACTTACTCCTCCCCAAAGAGGGGAGGCGAAGCCTGAGAGGGTGGACCTCCTAGAACTGCACAGGACAGACCCATAGACAGGCGTAAATCAAGCCTGAAGGCCAAGACAATACAAGTCTATCAGGTGTAGTATCCATCGGAACAGATACTACACTTTGATCTTAGCCAAAAGGCCAATGGAGTTAGATAAAAGATAAGTTTTACGCGGTGGGAAGAATCCCGCTACAAAAAAACGCGCACTCTTGATCCCTCCGCCCCCAATAAAATAAATTGCCTAAGTGTAGAAAGATGCCCTCTTCACTGACCAAGGACAGAACAGATAAAGTGTAGCATAAGAACAGATACTACACTGTTGTCTTAGTCAAAAGGCAACAGCCAAATAAGAAGCCGTTTATGGGTGTCTAGCCGGAACGAAGGCACCACGTGTTATTGTAAAAGCCTCTAATACAAACCTAAAAACACGATTTGATTTTTCGTAAAATGTTATGCAAGAAAGTTGTTTTTGGTATTGGTATACGGCTTTGTTTTCAATTGTATTTCCTGGACAAAAGAGACAGACAGGAAGACTACAAATGTTGTATAGATAAATCAATACTAGTAAGTACAATTTTATAAAGCGTGTCAGGTGAGTTAAATAAAGTACACCCAAACTAATAAGAAGCGCTGGAATAGAGAAAAGGAAAAATGATAATGTTGAAAAGAAAGAAGAAAGACGAAAGCGATGAAGAAGAATACAGAGTAATTGTGTGTGTGTTTAGATAGGAAACTTTCAAAGGGATAAAAATGAAACGAATGAAAAAGAAACAAAAGAAGGCTATTGTTTTTTTTAACAGAGGATGGAAGGTGGACATCCTGGAGAACAGTGGACACACGTTTCGTGGGAGAATGTTGTGGGGGGGGGATCGGTGGCGTACAATCATAGATGCAGGGTAGATGGTGAGAGATGAGAGCACGACGGGTAACTGGCGGCGGGATGAGAATTTTAGGAGAAAGGTAAAAGAGAGGAGGAGGTTGTTAATTTTAGGAAGTAGTAACGGAATACGAAAAATAACTCGAAAGAGAAGACGATGAAAGAAGAAGAAGACGGAGAAGATGATAATGCTGAAGAAGATGAAGTAGACAAAAAAGATGAACACGAATAAGATGAAGAGGAAAATGACGAAGAAGACGAACAGAGATAATAATCAAAAGGAAGAGATGAAGAAGAATAAGAAAAAGAAAAGAAAGTGGTAGAACAAATAAAAGAAGAAGAAAAAGCGGGAAAGAGTATCATGATGATGATGATTATGAAAAGGAGGGGAGGAGAAGGGGAAAAACAACAAGAAAAGAAAAAAGAGAAGGAAAAAAGAAGATGAGGAAAAAGAAGAAAGTTCAAGAAAAAATGAACGAACAGATAAAAATGGATCGAAATAAAGAAGTAGAATAATGACTGAATAAATGAATGAAATGGATTGGCTAAAAGTAAATAAGAAACAACTGGATGAGTACAATGAATTTGGTTAAAGAAGAATGAGAATGAAATGAAAAACATGAAACGAAGAAATAAATAAATCAATAATATAAATAGGAATTAAAACGAAATATGGGCAAATGAAGAAAAATAAATTTAAATGAAGAAGTAGTAAATGAAATAATGAATGAGTGAAATGCTACATGAAACGGATTGCTTTAAAAAAGAAGAATAAGGAGTAATAAATAAATAAAAGAAACACAGATTTTCTGAACTAAAAATTAAACTTAAACCAGTAAAAAAGAAACGAATATATTAAATGTAATTTGAAGGAAAAAAGTCAAAATAGAAGACGAAGCATGTAGAATGAATCATTGAATTGAAATAATAAATAAACAAAAAAAGAGGTAAACGAGAGATGGAGTGAAAGACGAAAGACGAAAAATATGGAAACATGATTCACTTTTTCATCTTTGTCTATATTATTTCTTTATTTACAATACAGGGAGACCTTCCAGTAAATCCAAATTCTTATTTAACTCTCATTTAAAAGCCCCGTTTTACTGTCTATGAAGTGCATTCTTTATACAATAAAAAAGAAATAGAAGACAACGGAAAATAACAGTGAATAATAATAAGAAGAATAAGAATAAGAAGAAGAATAAGAAGAAGAAGAAGAAGAAGAAGAAGAAGAAAGAATAGCAGCAGCAGCAGACCCCTCCAAAGTTCTACCCTTGCTCACGGTGCTATGGCCGGTGACAAAATGGTAGTGTCAGAGCCAAGTCGTCTCGAACTCCGGTTTTTGGCAGGGTCACCCTGACGGACAGGTCTGACACCCAACAGTATTAGGGCTGCAACCTGGCTAATAGTGCTCTAGTGAAACTCAAAAATCAGAAAGATCCGTCGCCCTCTGGTCGTTTCTGCCTCGGCGTCTACACACACGCGCGTATATGTACATGAATAAAGTCAGCAGTTGTGCCTATTTCTCGCAGTTAACCACTAAAACGCATTATTTCAAGTTAATTTAACTTTAAGCAATATATTAACAATTCTTTATATATACTGCTTCAAAATATGCAATGTCAGTCACACAATTAACTAATTTGCATATTGGTTTTGAAAAAAAGAGAATTGTATAAAGTAACTATTATTTGACATATTTTTGAAAATCAACACATCGTGCAATTAAAATGAAAAATGTATTCATTTAATTTTTTGCCGGTATTCGTTGTAGAAAAACTTTCTTATAGTTTGTTTTCTTCTTCTTCTTTCTCACGGTAAAGTCAGAAGAGCACGCCAAGTTCTAGAAGACGTTAGGATAAGTAGAGTCCGGTCGATGTTATGCGCAGATTTGCGCTTTTTGAATAAGGAAATTGACAACATCTTTGAGGCATGCATGAAAATGTATTTAAGCGAAATATTTTTTGAAAATCAACGTTGTTCAACAACGGAAGCTTGCGAAAAAAATTAAATAAATGATTTTGTCATTTAAATTGCACGATATGTTGATTTTCAAAAATATTTCACTTAAATACATTTTGGTTTTTACTGCTTTTCTCCTCCTATTTCGACACATAATATAGTGGGAAGAAGCTAAAATCTTTAAAAATTCTCTGAATTAGTGTCTTGTATATATAGTTTTAATTTAATTAAACTCGGATAAACGTATTTGAAGTTTTAAAACTGTTTTGTCTTAATGAGTCACTTAAGTGTGGGGACACGTATATAGTCGGTACATATATATCGTAACGTAGAGATTATGGACTACTTCAATTCTTCCCCAGAAAATGTTATACATAGGATTTTAATTTAATGAGTGTTATGTCCTTATAGACCCCGTGGGATTAGACTTAGAGATTCATAAACACATTCATTATCTTCCCCGGTAAATTTTATGTAAGAATACATGTTTAAATATCATTAAGAATATCTAACGTTTCTTTTTATAAGAATACACAAACATTAAACAAAGAGACACACATACACACACACATTATGTTTTATATATTATCACGTAGAAAGCCTAGTTGACTTAAGATTATAAGAAAAACGAATATATTTTATGAATATTAACAAACCGAGCAAAATCTATTTTGGCACATTAAATTTTTCTATTTAACTTTCAACCCAGACACTAACAAAGGGGAGTTGAATCCTATCTTCTGTCAGCCGAACTCTAATCCCATCTATTAAACCCTTACTCAAGACGAAGTCAAACGCCATTTCCTGTCAATCGATCTCACTTTCCCTCTTATAACACTTACGTACGCTCTAACCTTAAATCAAAATGCATGTCAACTTTACAAGCCAACTCAAAAAACCTGCCAAAACAGCCACATAAACCGCCCACGAAAGCATGTGACGGGAGCCCCATATACACGATAAGAGAAAGCATTTTACAGTTAGTCGAATGCGAGTTACAGCCAGCGTCGCCGCGAGGGCATGAAGAAGAAGAAGAAGAAGAAGAAGAAGACGTAGATAGAGAACGGCAATTCGCTCATGCCCCTTTTTGACTGCATGCTCCAGAGATTTCTTCTATGTTGATATATAGCCAAAGGAAAATCCTAAAACGCTTCTGAGACAAATTCTTCCCATCACCAAGATCTTTGGCTACAGGAACACCTTACATGATCGCCGAGAAATTATGATTACAAATCTTATGTGAGGATTGTGCAGTGCCGACCGAGACTATAAACCCTGCCCATGCACCTAATTTATGTTCGAGTTAAACCTTGGAATCTGTCGTTGACTTTTAGATCCAAAGATTAGTGTGGATCCTGGATAGTTTTGTAATTTCTAGACTACAGAATTTTTCAACTCCCGTGGTGAGTCTTTGCCCACTCATTAATGTTGTAATTGATTTGTCTGGATACGAATTTGTTTATAGATTTGGCTCGTTGCTAGACAACTTTAGATAACCCTTTCCCCCTAACATATTACTTTATTTTGTTGTTGTTTGTGTAATGCATGTTTGCCCCTATTTCTTATCTTTATATGAATAAATTATTGTTTTAAATTTAACTTGGTGTTTGAGTTGTCTCTAACCTGTTCGTTGTTATTCCTTATTGTCTTGAATTTGAGAATACTTCCGTATTATGTTATAATTATCGGGCCCTAAGGACCTACGAGACACTTCCGGACTGATTTACTTTTTTAATTTATCATTGGCATGTGCTCGCCGACGTGGTCCCGTAAAAGGCTGTGCTTGACAAGATAGTGTTTAAATTTAATGATTGTTTTGCTTTCAATAAAATAAATCGTCCTGTTTCGCAATATTGTTTTATTTCCCGCACAAATATTAAGCATTTATATCGAAATGTTCCTTTTTCAGATGGACAAACTTGATTTGCAACAAGTTACGATCTATTCTGAAATTGCAAGTAAACAAGCAAATTGATTACTTATTTCATTGTCCTTATTTACGGTGACAATTATAAGACAAATACATTTGTATAGACATTACTAAAATGTTAATATGTCCCTATATGAATAAATGATAAATATTTCATTTCAAGTTTACAACAAAGTTATGTATAGAATGTTCATTATTTTAAATTAATGTTTCAAGTATCTCATGCAGCCAACTTTGCGAACCGATAGCGAGCGGCAATATATATATATATATATATATAATGTTATACGAAAATCTTAACTATTATGTCACTTATACTAATACTTTATTTCATCTAGGCTTTCTTTTTGGCTCTCTCTCTCTCTCTCTATCTATATCTCTCTCTCTCTCTCTCTATATATATATATATATATATATATATATATATATATATATATATAAAAGAAAGGATAACACCTCTCTTTCATACTAGGGAGTGCACCTTTGATTTAATTTTATTCACATACACAATTTGCATGAGAACATAATGGAAGTAGTTGTGCGTCTCTAGCCAGCCGCCTTGAAGGAGCTTAGGACACTTTTTTAACATGTTACGCAATTAAGTTAAGCTACTTATAAGCGTTAGTTTAAGAATATCAACATATATAGGCAAGATATCTACATGACAAACTCAAGGTTGCTGTTAAAGAAAACTCTCTTTAATTTGATGTTGCATATGATGCTAATCCAGGGGTGGGCTAACTACGGCCCGCGGGCCGCATGCGGACCGACAATATAGTTCATACGGCCCTTCAAAATGCTAGTAAATGAAAAATGATTGCATTTTCGCTTTGCAATCCATATATTTCGGTTATTTCAGATATCATTTATATTGGAAAATATACTATGCAGCCCAGTAATTTTTTTTTTGTTTAATGTGGCCCTTACTCTGAAAAGTTTGCCCACCCCTGTGCTAACCCATACTCTGACCCGGGCAACGTCGAGTAATAGCACCAGTATATATATATATATATATATATATATATATATATATATATATATATATATATATATATATATATATATACATATCTGATTGTACTTTATTTATTACTCTTAATTCTACTTTCGCTCCCTTCCAGATTTCGTTTATACATGATAACATCGGTTTTATATACACGCATTTTTCATACGGTTAATAGAATGACCCTGCGTGAGCAGGGTTGTCCCTGTGTCTATCTGTCAATCTAAGTCGGCAAAAACTATCAGAAAGCGATTTAAGCCCCCCAACAGATTTCCCTCCTTCTATTGTTTTTCTTGACATTTTCGTATGTTCTTTTGTAGTTATATTAAAAAAAACACATGTCACAACAACTTTTGAAAAACCTTGAAGTGACAACACAGTATGTCTTAAATTGGAACCGTCGTCATTTGCAACCTTTTTATTCGTTCATTTCTATTGAATATATCTCTACTTTTTTTGAAAACTTTTTCTATCTTTTATGTTTATTTAAGCGCCTTATTTGTTTGCTCGCTACCCCGTTTTCATGATTTCGAAATCGGCTATCTGCATTATTGTTTTTCCTGTTTTTTTGTTTCTTTGCTTTGTTTGTTGTTCTTCAAATGAAAGTCTGAAATGTAAATGCAAGTAAGTGTAAACGGGGAAAGGTCAGCAGAAATCGAAAATAATTATGCGAGGAACTTATACAAATGCTCTGAGAGACGACGAATACATACCCCCACCTATTAATTCACACTGGAAATTGACACCAAAGGCCACACATCTTCTTACATATAGTGCAGACACATACTCGCATATATATATATATATATATATATATATATATATATATATATATATATATATATATATACATATATACACACCCATATACACACATATATATATATATATATACATATAATATAAATAGTTTTTTTAAAATAAATATTACAGTGTTGTTTTACCTACGGACGATGTCGTTTCGGACTCTAGAATCCTCATCAGTGTAGGATCACGAGACAAACGCTCGGGACCATGCGGCCGCGAGAAATCGACAGCAGACAGTAATTGAAATTAAGATACGCTTACCCAAAGGGGCGGGGGAGTGCATTTACTGTCTACAGTGATAAACGCTTTAGAGGAACTACCTAACAGAGAAAAAAAGCCTCAAGCTGATTTCAGAACTCTAATTAATAGAAGTCTGTCACATATCCAAAGAGAAATAATTAGAAATTCACATGTCAGTAGTTCATTCATATTTCGAGCTGCTGTAGCTGCTATCGTTTCAAGATATACAAGATGCAATGCATTAAGAAAATGTGATAATCTAAAGAATTGAATAAAGAAACCTATATTAACTAAGAAACATAAGGAACATCCAGTGAATTATTTAAGGAAAGTCTTTTTCACAGACGAGTCAAGATTCACCTTTGGTGGGCTTGATGAATTTGCGTGAGATTAGGTCTGTAATAAATATGATTAAGACAATGTGTTAAACGTGAACACTGTAGAGATAGAAACTTGATCTGGGCTTGCATTGTTGCTAGTTCTCTTCTGAGTCGTTTTAAATGCGAGGGCGTAGTAAAAATGAACTCTTAAAGTTACTGTAATCTCCGAGAGCAAAGTCTCTTTGAATGGCAACATGACCAAGCTTAAGTCAAATGTAAATCGTTGCTATTTATGCAAGACAACGCACCAAGTAATGCTTCAAAAGTTCACCAAAACATTGTTACACGAATAAGGATTTTTGGAGTATTCGTACATAGTCTGGCCACTCAATAGCTGTAACTTAAATCCAATTGAGAACCTGTTGAGTACCCTTAAAGGATATATATATTCCAATAGTAGACAGTTTTAAAGCAACTATGAACTCTGGCAATTAGTGAAAATTGCTGCAAGTAAATTATCATTTGCAACAATGGCCAACTTGATATCAGTTGTCGATAAAAGACTGTAAAAACTTATTGAAAAGCAATGAGCATCAGAGCAGAAAATGATGCAACACTTTCCTTTCTTAATTTGCCTTTTTGGTTATTGTTCAATGTTAATTTTGTTATATTATACGAATAACACTGTGAAGTTGGTTATCTTTATTCTTTTAGATTTATATATTCTTTCAGAATCCACAAATAAGTAACATTTATTGTACAAAATATGTACTTGTAAATCAAATATTGACAGGAAAATGTATTTATTTAATAAAACACATAGCATTTTTACAAATTACACGAATAACAATATTCAATTACTTTGCATGCAAATTAAATATCTTAGAGAGAATAGATATAAAAAGTTATGAAAAAAATGAATTGAAAAATACTAGATGTTCTATTATTTGCATATATTCTCGACGCACTTTATATATCTATATATATACATATATATATATATATATATATATATATATATATATATATATATATATATATATATATATATATGAGAAAGGAAGGATGAGAGTAATTCGACGTAATGGGAAATGAAAAAGAAAAAACAAACAAGAAATATTTTTTTATATAAAAAAATGTATCTTGTTTTCTAAGATACACCCCACGCTGAATCTTCTCCGACGACTCTACCCATTTACTCCTACAGAGAACAAAAGAAGGAACATGGACGATCAGCATAATAATATGGAAATTATTGTTTCATGAACTATTTGATGTTGTACTATTTGCATATAATAAACTTGCAAAATATATAACTTTACATTTGTTTTATGATCATTTTCCACACATATACACACACCCATATATATACACACATATAGATATATACACACGCACACATATATACACACACATATATATATATATATGTATATACATATATATCTATATATATATATATATATATATATATATATATATATATATATATATATATATATATATATATGTTACTACTTATATAGCGTTCTGTTTGATCTTTTCTTGACCCCAAAATACCAAACCTGTTTGGCGACGTACACTCTTAGAAAAAATTGAAAGCTCAAATAAGAAAGATTTTTAATAGATTACATTTTATTTATGATGAAAATCCGACACGCATTTGACAAAATCAGCTTTATATATACAATCAGCTCTCTAGCCCCAGCTGGAAGGAGAAAAAAACGGAACGTCCACTCACATTCATCTTCAGGCTAACTTACTTTGGTTGTTGTCGTGTGTCTCTCGATCGGTAAGTTGTGTTTATTCTCATATCCCTCGTCGAACATAACTCCAATAACAAACAATAAATGTTCATAGTTCCTCACAATCTTTAATATATCAAAACAATCATACATCGCACTTGACTTGCATCTTATTAGAACTTTAAATATAATTCTTATTAAACATCCTATTTCTCCGATCACCCCGTGACATTTTATTACACTCATAGCGATATTTCACTGTGTTTATAATACACTATTTAGTTTTATAGTTAATATTATTACTTTTGACTGTTAATAAATAAATAGATGGAGAGAGAAAAATATAAATAAGTAAAGTGAGTGAGTCAGAGAAAATGAGAGATAGAGAACAATGGAACCGAGAGTGATAGCCTGCGTATAAAATAAGAACTAAGAATATGATAACATATAGCGAGAAGGGAAGAGAGTGGTAGAGAAACGTAGTTAAAGATGTGTCACTTAGTGAGTTAATTGCAAATTACGACTAATTATAATAATTAAAATGAAATTGATTGTAAACATGAATTGACCTTCAAGTTTAGGAATATCTCAGTATAAGTATAACAGACGCTGGTTATCTCACATTTATTATAATAATAATAGCTGCTGTACCTATGAACGTGTATTTAAATGGTTTTCTGTTATTTTTTAATTTTTGGCAGCGTATATTTTTAAATTCTAGAAATCATTCTATTGAAATTTATTTTATTAACGTTATAACTTATTTGGGGAGAGGGTTATCCCTTGCCAGCCGTGAGACACTTTTCATCAGCAACTTCATCTCATGAGGATCATCCGTTAGCCGGGACCAAATCCCACAAATTTACCGAAGGAATTTCACCATCATTGTGGCTGTCAGGAGGGACAGCATAAAAGTTCTGACATTAAGAATCTATGTTTCTAGTAAAATATTCGAGAACTAAAAAAATAAATTCTACCAAAATTATGAACGAAATTCAAATGATTTGATAGTTGAAAACATCAGATTATAATAAAAATAAGAATAAAAAACGTTCATGAATTCAAATCACGTCTTCCATCGTGTTGTTTTGTTCCTTCGCTCTGTCTTGTGCAATCCATGTTTGAATAATGGCATCTCCATCCACTTTGTATCAGATTCTTGACTGATATTTTAGCCATGTGTCAGTTGCCTTTTTTCCCTCACCAACATTACAAACAATTGTTCTTTAAGTGAGTCCTTTGATGGGTCCGATCAGCAAATTAAATTCAACTTTCGTCTTTCTTTTTCTTCTCCTTCTTTTTTGTCTTCTTCTTCTTCTTCTTCTTCTCTCTTTCTCTTCTTTTCTTTTTGATCTCACTGCTGCATTCTATGAATTTTTTTTTCATTTCGTTTTCCCCTCTTTCTTATTGTTCTTCTTCTATTCATTTCATTCTTCTTCCTCTTCTTCTTCTTCTTCTTCTTCTTCTTCTTCTTCTTCGTCTTCGTCTTCTTCTCCCCTCTTCTTCTCCCCTCTTCCTTCTATTCTACTTATTTTACTTTTTTGATGTCACTGCTGAATTCTACGTAAATGTTCTTTTTCCGTGTTCAGTTCTCTTTCTTATAATTCTTATTTTCTCATGTTCGCTTCTACTTCTTTTTCTTCTTCTTTTTTCTTATTCTTTTTTAATCCTTTAATTTATTTTCTTCTTTCTCCTCCACTCTATCCCCTACATATGTCTTCTCCTTTCTTTTTGTTTGATAACGCAGCTGCATTCTATTTATATATTTTGGATTTTTTCTGCTTCTCTTCTTTTTCTTCTTCTTCGTCTTATTTTAGTTGTTGTTGTTGTTGTTATTATTATTATTATTATTATTATTATTATTATTATTATTATTATTATTATTATTATTATTATTATTATTATTATTATTATTATTATTATTAACCCCCTTTCAATTACTTTTTTTTTTTACTTATTTCCCAATCATCATCCTTACAATTTTCTCAACTTTCTCCAGAAACATTTTATTTTCTTGTATTATTCTTTTTTTATTATTTTTCCTGCAGCCCCACTGCGCACCCTTTCCACATACACACACACGGGCACCTCGGCACGATTCTCTCCCTCGGCCCTCATCAGCGTCAGCCCGTGCTCGTCCTTCCTCAACGGCGGATTGCGTCATCATTTTGGGAGCCCGTGTGCAAAGAAGTACAACGAGCGGACAATGCACCCGTGGGGTAAGAAACAAAAACAAGAAAAAAACAACAAAACAAAAAAACCTAAGAGCCTAGACGGCACTTCTGACGAAAAGCGGTCGCAAGTTGTGTAAAATGCGAAAAAAGACAACAAAAAATGTAACGAGAATGACGAATAAAAGGAGGAAAAAGAAAAGAATTCTCAATGGACAAGCTGACACACAGACATAGGCGGGATCAGATGACTGTCTATCTGTTTGCTTGTCTGTCTGAGCTGGACACAGAAACAGACAGACATGTAAACTTTTTAGCGTAGACGTAACGGTGACAATGATAAACGAACCACATATATTATACGAGATTGCAAAAAAAGTAAATACACATTTTTAGAAATTGGTGAAGAATTCTTCGGCAATTATCGTCTTCATGGAAACCATTTTATTTAGAATTTACATGCGTTCGATTTGGTGATAATCTAAATTGTTTTATTTAGATGAATGTAAGAATTAAGGTGTGTAAAGCACAATTTGTTATTTTAATTGATATCATTTAAGGCAACTATTTAATTTCATTCAATAAATTTATTCGGTTAAATTAAATATTATTTACTTAAAAAATGTATGTACTCTGTAGCTTAATACAAATAGCAATACGTCAGAATGCATGTACCTGCTAATATATATGTACACACATATATATATATATATATATATATATATATATATATATATATATATATATATATATATATATAATGAGGATCTTCTCTATTGATTCATTGTTTTACTTCCTATTTAAAAGTTAAAGCCATTATAAACCATACATACAATGCAAATATTTATTTTATCTTGGTATTACATTTTTCGGGGATACTTCTCTTAATCAGATACCACAGGAGTTGTTTCATCATCATCATCATCATCATCATCATCATCATCATCATCATCATCATCATCATCATCATCATCATCATCATGTTTCTTAAAGTCATTTTTGTATTGCTTATATCTGAAACAGTCCCTAAATAAGAACTACATCACATGACATGCTGGGAAATATAACGACACTTTACTCTTGAAGCATGGTTTCAATTCTTATTAGAACGGCTTTTCTGCTTTAATTCCCAACTATATATATATATATATATATATATATATATATATATATATATATATATATATATATATATATATATATGTATATATATATGTATATATATATGTATATATATATATATGTATATGTATATATATATATACATATATATACATATATATGTATATGTATATATATATATATGTATATATATACATATATATGTATATGTATATATATATATATATATATATATATATATATATATATATATATATATATATATATATATATATATACATCCTAATCACCCGTCACTATTTATTCCAATCTTACTTGCGTCTCTCTAACTGTATTTATTAAAATAACTTTTTAAAATTCAACATCGCTTTACTTTATTGTGATCTTCGTGAAGAACAGATAATATTACTAGTATTAAATATCGATTAGCTTCCTCATAAGAGTAAGAGTACTCGTTCTACTCATCTTTTTCTCTTTCTCAGTCTTACAATGTTAGAGTTTTACTGGGAAAGTAATAGACGCCATTCTTAACATGTCGAGAATTCGTTCTCGACAATAAGTCTGACGGACGTTGGCTATTGTGACCTTTCTTGTGTCGGGCTGAGGCATGGTTCTGGTCCTAGGATCTCAACCCTCCAAGGTCTTACCTCTCTCTTTTGGGTTGAGTTAGTTTATTGCCAACTGCATGATGGCACCCCGATCGAGGAATGACGCCGGGGCTGCCCAGGCATTTTTGCGCGACAAGAGTGCGCTACCCCTTGTGCGCTGGTCTAACATAATCTCCAGCAGGTACTTCCTAATAATACGGTGTTTTCCTCGCAGAAATTGTTCCCAACGTCCGTAACTAATTTTTAAAGAAAATAACAATGTTAATTACACGTGCTTGAAACAGTTTACACTTTAACGTCTTTATTTGTTATTCTCTTTAAGTAGTGAGTAATACATTTTATGCTGTGAAAGATATGACGGGAGCGAATTGAGGTTGACCTCTCCCTGTTCGGCGATATCTTTTCCTTAAAACAATATACAGACTGACAGTTAGACACTATTTATTATCAATTGATTTTTTACGCATTGGTGATCACATGATTAAAATAAATCGCGTAGTTGTTAAAATTCAGTATTAGGAATATTTTCATATGAGAAAGAAAATTACGTCATGATTTAAATGGAACTTGGGAGCAATCGAATTGTCGAAATCAAATTTATGTATGTTTTGAAAATGAATAAGTGAAATTAATTAGTTTATTTGTTTAAAACGAAGACACGTTCTTTCTCTTGCTTTCTCTCTACGTTTGATTCGTATATTCTCTCTCTCTCTCTCTCTCTCGCTCTACCTGTCTCTCTCTCTCTTACGATAAAAGTAAAGGGGTTTATCTACTATTTCGTTATTCAAGACTAACAAACGGGCAGATAACAGTAGACATAGTAGAAGGAGAGTAAAAAGTTGAGCTTAGGTTTACTTTCGGTAGCCTCGTAACTCTATTTTCTCTTATTTTGTCCTTTAGTCCTCACATTTCATGAGCGCTGTTTCTGACAAAGGGGAAATAATTGCTTTTATCTGGGTAGGAATCTATCTATTTAACACATATCGTTGGCTAGTTTAAACACTTGAAGGAGTGTTTTTTTAGCTCCTTTCATAGAGTGGGTTCATTCCTTGTCGTAAGCGACTTACAAACAAAAAGAAATACTGAATCACCGAGTATACTACAGTAATAAGGTAACTTTCTATGGATGTCTAAATTTATGAGAAAACAAGATGTTGTCCATGGCGGGCGGATTTACAAAAAAAAACAACACTTTTTTGAATGACCAATAGTGTTTGTCAAATGTGATTCTGTTTAGTATTTATTCCGGTAAACGAGAATGGATTAGCCCACGAGAAGGCGTTTGGAAAAAGTGTAAGTGATATGGTTGTTCAGTGTTTCGTTTGGAAATGTCTAGTATGTAACATACAAATGAAATATTGAAATATTAAATAATAACAATGGCGTAAAAAAAACATGTGCTTATAAAAAATCTTATAGGTGAATAAGTGTATCTGTGGTTGCTTATTTGAGACTCCGACTAATGATAAAAGAATAATCTAGCAAGATTAAGTATCAAAAGCGCTGAACGCGATTTCAAATAAAATAACTGTGGTTTGAAACGGCCTATGACATTAACAGAACAAATGTTTCTTTTGATTGCTCTTAGTAAAGCTAAGCTGTTAAAAAAGAGATTAAATTTTTACGTTACCTATATATATATATATATATATATATATATATATATATATATATATATATATATATATATATATATATTTATGTATATATAATATTAAATTATTTGTGTGCGCTCCTGTACACACTCGAACAGAACATTAGATCATTAGTCCGTCACCATGAAAAGATGGATAAAATGAAACAAACAGGGACTTTCTCTGTTGTTGAATCAAACATGCATCAATATATATATATATATATATATATATATATATATATATATATATATATATATATAACATCACTCAATAAGTTCCAGCCTATTTAATACAACAACCTTTAAGACAAATTTGACTTTATTCATCAGCATAGTATACTGCTGATTCAAGCGTTTATTTAACAATTTTTTGTAGAGCCATTTGAAAAAAAACGCCTTATTTTCCTTTCTTATGCATTTTGTGGAGATCTGTAAACAGAGACAACATTTGTTGAATAAGGTGGG
Source organism: Sepiola atlantica (assembly GCA_963556195.1). Taxonomy (NCBI): domain Eukaryota; kingdom Metazoa; phylum Mollusca; class Cephalopoda; order Sepiida; family Sepiolidae; genus Sepiola; species Sepiola atlantica. Next base: position 41,577,803 of record OY744515.1, read on the forward strand.
TTCAGAAGGAATTAATAGCGAAAGTCATCTAATAGTTGAAATCGACTTGTAACACACTGCATTTCTTTCTTTAAACGCACCTATGTTCTCTATAAGATTGGCAAAGTATAGTTTCTCCTTTCTTAATGCATTCGAAGAACAAATAACTTTTCGCATAAACACATATGGAGGCCAAGAGCTTGCCTGCTAATGTTTACGTATTTGGTCGCTTTGTATGGCTTTCACCTGCCGCTGTCTACTCGGCTGACTGCCAATTTGACTCCATATAAAACTGGTGAGTAAACATTTCATGCATTGAGCATATTGATACAAATTCCTGATTTTTGTTGCGCTGAAACAGTTGAAAACAACGCCTTGTATCGTTTACCTCTGGTTGTTTTTCATTGACTGTGAGGAAACGTGGCATCCACTGCGAACACAGCTTTCCCAGTGACAAGTTGTCATACAAAATGGTGAATACACTGCCTTCTGATATCTTAAACTCCTCTGCTATCTCACGTAACTTCAATTTAAGATCGGCTAAATAGAGTGGGTGTACTTTTTAAATATTTTCCCTAACAAGCTGTCGAATTTGGGTTACCTGAGCGTTCTGCATCATTTGTCTGCACGACCACGTTTAAAGTCAGCGTACTATTGTTTTGGATGGAGCAGAGTCCGAATAACACTTATCAAGCCATTGCTTTGTTTGAACAGACATGTTTTCTCATGAAAAAGCAGTGTTTTATCAAGACACACAATTAATGGGGGGGGGGGTGATATGCAACAGTAGCTTAACTTACATTACTGTATCATGAAGATGTATTAACAATGACCGGTGATAGGTGTGTTATATATGGTTGACGATATGCATTTCTCAGTTTGAAAAAGAATTTATACAGATAAAATCATCACACAGTTCAGACCTTATTTGTGTGTGCTTAGTTTTTAACTCTATTTTTGTGTATATGTGGACATGAATCTGGTGTCTATTAAAATACATTCGATGTTATCATACGGTGTTGAAATGGCTGGTTGAAATGCTTGGCTATTTGGAAGGTTGTGGTTATAAAATATGAATCTAAAAGCTGATGTTGTTTTGCAATTAGGAGATGTTATGCAAAATATGGTATATATAACATGTAGGCTATGACAGGTAAAGCGTGATGGTTGTAATTTGATTCGTTTATTCGTGACTACGAAGGGGTACTCTTTAACTAAATGTTGGCAAACTAAACAACTAGGTGTAATGCAAGTATAGCTGTCTTGTTCTGGTGTTATCTAGGATTAAATAAACACACCCTATGGTTTCCTGTTCCGGCTCATGAGACTATATTAATTTTATTATTATCATTTTTTCACATTATTTTAATATTCAATTTTTAGGCGAGCTCACATATTTCCTTATGCATTGATTAGTTAGAAGGGGCAAGTACAGTGAAATTTATTGAATTATTTTTTAGTAAATGTATAGTCTTTAGCTCTTTTAAGGCGCACCCGGTGTTTCTCGGTTAACTCATCTTTCAAGACCGGAAGCTTTTAATTCAATATATATATTCTTATTTTCTAATTTCTATAATTTGCAAGTTATAAATCAAACAAACTAAAGTAAACTGTCGCATTTCCTTAGAGTACCGTAATTGATCAAAATGAAGTATATTTATCCAAGCTTACTTGGTAATGTAATTTCGGAATATATAAGGTTATGATGGTCTATCTCCAAAACACTAGAAGGAGATATTGAACAAATAGACAGTAACTTGATGGAGCGATGACTATATTTTGAATATGCGTGCAACCGTTTTTTGATTTGGGAATGACCCTTTCGACTTAAGCGTGAATCAAGATTATTCTGTGAAAAAAAATGTAATCCTCTCTGGTACCAACATCGTAAGTGAAGTAAATAAATCAATACAAACATTCGTTTATAGGCGAAGTATATTTCTTCCATTTATCAGCAGGCAAGTTAGCTTAGAGTAGAGAGTAGGGCTGTAATTATAAGTAATGATTGATGTCTGCTGTTCGAATGTCTGGGTTAGAGCGCCAAGTCTATCTAGCTGCACTGATGAGTCCTGAAAAGATTAAATACGTGTCTGTGGAATATATATATATATATATATATATATATATATATATATATATATATATATATATATATATATATATATATACACACAAATTATTTATTAACAAAAATATACGTTTCATAATTCAGAGGCGTATCGCGGTTTTATCCAGATGGACTGACTTTTTTAACTTTTAAAAGTCTCACACAGACCTTACAATAGACGCGTAAACATTATTAAATAAAGCTAAAAGAAATAACTAAATGCAATAATCCGACACAAATGATATTGCAGTGATAGTTAACACACTTCGATATTCCTTAAATGAACACTTTCACTGATAAATATATACCCTCCTTCAGCATTCAGCCACCACATAGCAATAAATCAACTCAAATATAGACCCCCATACTTAATAAGATACAAAACTATAAATAAATAAACAAATAAAAAGTAACCAAAAATAAAATAAAACACTTAATATATCCCATCCAGAGCCTAAGCCATTCCCACCAATAAACTATGCCACACAGTTATCCCTAAATATAAACACATTAATAATTAAATTATTTTAAATTAAACTTAATTAGGAGTAAGACCCATATATTAATATATGACCCTGATCCCGTTGATCCGGTGATTTCAGTTAAAGTTAAAAAGTCAGTCCATCTGGATAAAACTGCGGTACGCCTCTGAAATGTATAACATAATTTTTTAAATAAATGATGTTTATTTAGCTATCAGTGTTTGCGATCGAGCATTTCATTGATTTCTTTTAAACCTAACCTAACGCACTATATATATATATATATATATATATATATATATATATATATATATGGGAAGAGAAGAATGAAAGTAATCCGCCGTGATGGGAAAATGAAAAAGGAAAACCAAAAAATGGATGTTTTTTATGTGTACATCAACGTTTCGTCTTTATTTATAAGACTTCACCAGGATGATAAAATAGAGAAAGAATGTCATGCAAGCACAGATACATGTAGGGTAGACATATTGGGAAAAATAGAATGAAATAGTGGCCAACTACTGGGTTGACGTCCGTATTTGTTGGAGAAATAGAAATTAATGTAGAAAAGAATGAGTGGGGAAAAAAAATGGAAGGATGGGGTGAGCCAGGACTACTGTAGCTGGTGGTAAGAGAAAGAGGTGGGGGATGAGCAGGGGTAGACGAAACGTTGATGTACACATAAAAAACATCCATTTTTTGGTTTTCCTTTTTCATTTTCCCATATATATATATATATATATATATATATATATATATATATATATATATATATATATATGTATGTATATATATATATATATATGTATATATATATATATGTATGTATATATATATATATATATATATATATATATATATATATATATATATATATATATATATAGCTCTTTCGCTGTTTAACGCGTCTTTGCTGTTGCTAATTCTGGGAAGTGTTTCAACGTTAAGCAGAGTCGATAGCCGACAACTTGATCCTACGGTATTACGCTCATGTACAATTTATTTTTTCATAATTATCATTTACCCTTCTTTGTAATAATTGTACTTTTCATTACGTCACAGTTTTTGATTCGGATATTTTTTATCAAAATATGTCTGTATTTCTGTGTCCGCACGTCCTTATTGAATGTGAGTATATTTTAGGAGGGCTCTTTCGCGACCTGCACTTATACATTCAGACGTATCATATAATATGGGTTGGGTGATGGCGTCTGTGTTATTTTTTAAAGCTAAGAAAAGTAGAGTCACTAAGAAAAGGGCGTCCAAAAGAAGACAACGAAACCGACCCTGTTATCGGAAGGCCAAGGGGCCTGTGGTGTCATCGTGCTGTCCAAGAAATTGCAATAGTGTGTGGGGTTGGTGTGTTGAAATAGGGTTCTCGAAATAACATGACGTTACGACTGGAAGAAGGTATAGGTAGGGGTATAGGAGTAAATTTTGCAGGGTATGAATGTAGTAGGGGGCGGTGGAGACGAAGAAATTGGAATGCGGTCAGTGTGGCCGAAATATGATAGGAATAATTTGAAGAGAGGAATATAGAATTATAGAGAGGGAGAGACAGGGAAGCGATAGATAGACAAGAGTCGGGAAGAGGAGAAAGGCGCAGAGTCATAAATACATGAAATGCATATTTAAAGAACAAAACTGTTAGAAATTGAAAGAAGCTAACAATAGGTGAAAAATATACAGTTGAATCATAAGGGAAACACGTAAGAGGCACAGAAAGAAGAAGAATGGGTAATGAAGAAGAAGAAAGATAAGAGGACGAAAATGTCGAAGAAGAAGAAAGAGAACACAAAGTAGGGAAAGAAGAAGAGTTTGAAAGATAAGGACACACATGAGAAAAACAAAGAGCAGACAGGACAAAAGAAGTATGAGCAGAAAGAAGAACAATTATTAGAAGAAGATAAGGAACAGTAAGTTTTAAATAATAATGGGAAGTAGTAGTAGTAGTAGTGGTATTATTAGTGGTGGTAGTAGTAATAGTAGTAAAAGAAGAATAAGAGATGTGGGAGGAGGAAGAAGAAGAAGAAGAAGAAGAAGAAGAAGAAGAAGAAGAAGAAGATGTGGAATAAGAAGTAAAAGAATTAAAAAAAAGACGATTGAGTATAGAAAAAGTTAGAGAAGAGATTTAGACACGACACAAATTAAACAGTGCTGAATAGAATGCAGCTATGCGATAAAAAAACAAATAAGGAAAAAAAGATAAGATGAACGAATAATAAGTAAAGACGAAACAGAAAAAGAGACAAAAAGAGACAAAGAATAGTCTGAAAAAAAAGGAAGGATGTTCTATTCAAAGTTGAACTACAGAAAGAATTGCACAGATAAATGTGATATGAATTGCTGAAATAGATAAGCACATGTGAACGTGGAAATGTCTTCGAATGAGGAACAAAGGGATCAAGATTTCAAGAGGAAGAGAAGAAATGTCGGAATTAAGATAAATACATAGAAGATAAATGTGATGATGATGATTATGATTAAGACTAAGGAGAGGAACAAGAAAAATAGGAAGATTAGAAAGAGAAGAAAAATAATAGTATTATGATGAAGTAGATACTACAGTATCAGATAAATACGAGAACAAGAACTCGAAAAAAGAATTAGAGAGGATTGATGTTTAAGGAATGAAAGAAAGAGAAAAAACATGGTAGACGGAAACCTCATGGAAAAAGAAAAGCAGTACTGAGAGAATAAAGACGGAAGAACAAGAATCCAGTATTAGTAAACAAAAATAAAAAAGAAGATGAAGAAGTAATATGATAGTAGAGTAAATGAGAAGAATATAAAGAAGGCACTAACAATAGATTATGAATAAGTATAAAAAGTTAAAGAATATAGAGAAGGAATAATACTAGTAGTGACTTATGAATTATTGAAGAATATGAGAAGATGTCAAAGTAGACGGACACATACGATGAAACAGGAAAAAAGAACAAGAATAAGCGAAAGAAAAAGGTGGGAAAATGGTGTAGAGGTGGGGAAAGATGCAGCAGATCAAGAAAAAGAAGTAGACGAAAAAGGAAGAGGGGTAAGACATGATGATGATGATGATGATGATGATGATGATGATGATGATGATGATGATGATGCTGATGATGATGATGATGATGCTGCTGCTGATGCTGATGCTGCTGCTGCTGCTGCTGATGATGATGATGATGATGATGATGATGATGATGATGATGATGATGATTATGTAGAAGACAAATAACAAAATAAAAAGAAAGCAAAAAATATTGAAGAAAACTAGGAAAAAAGGAAAAACAAAAAAAGAAGGAAAACAACACTGAAAATAAAGAAGAAGAAGAAGAAGAAGAAGAAGAAGGAAAAGAAAAAGAAGAAGAACAGGGATAAGAAGCAAATATAGAAAGAAATGGGAGTTTAGAATTTCAATTAAGAGCACCTTGAGATATAGGTTTATATAATAAATAAACGACAACGAAAATAAAATAGAAAGACAGTGAACAAAAGGGTAAGAGAGAGAAAGTAAGAGAGAGAGAGAGAGTAAGATAGAAAGAGTGTGTATGAGGGAGAGACAGAGTGGCATAGAGGCTAATAAGGTGATAGGTAAAAATGTCTGGATCTCAAATCGTTTGGGACGGTAGATGGGACATAGAACGATGGATTCGTTCATGCCTAGGGAGTTGGGATGAGGAAGAGTTGGGCGTCTGGAGAGGTGTATGATTTGAGTTCGGTCTATGGGAAAGCTAAAAAGAGGTGGGAGAGGATTGGCTTAGGATATAAAAAAACAGAATAACGAAAGAAAAAATGGCTGGACGGCGAAAAAGAATGTGAAGAAATAATTGGAAGGGTCAGATAAAGATTTTTGTTTCAAATGTGGACGGAGAGGAGACAAAATGTAACGACGACTGTACTGCTGCTGTTGTTGATGATGATGATTATAATTATTATTATGATGACGATGACGATGATGATGATGTCGAAAATGACGACGTTCGTGATGATATAGAAAATGATAGGAAATATGACTGTTACATACATGATTGTGATGATGATTACGACTATAAAATGACCGTGTCAAACCACAGGATTGAATATGCATAAACGCACAGTGAAAACTATAAAATAAACATTTATGTGAAATATGTTTATATCACGCGACAAATGAATGTTTATTTTCGCAAAGTGCAAAGTAAATAAAACAACTAAATTATTGAACTATTGATACAATTGTCATGGGCCAAGACGAACAATTACACACATAGCCGATGTTGAAATTGCAACGCACTATAAAAGTAATGGGAGATATCTAAATCAATAGATGCGAATTTTCGACTCATTTTTCGTAATAACGGTAAAGTCAAAACTCTCGATTTCATGTTTATTCAATTTCACACAATAGATGCATCCTCTTTTTTGTATACTGCTTATGTAATCAGTCGCAAGGTTAACTAATTTGCACATTAGTTTAGAAAAATAAGCTTTTATTAATTAACGATTATTATTATTTCATAAATTTAATGATTGTTTATATTTTAATATAAAAAATAGTTATGTTTCACAATATTGTGTTATTTCCTTGACAAATATTTAGCACATGCTTACAAATGTTCTCTTTTTATAAAGAGTAGCTTGATTCTCACCCACTTTCGATCTTTTTCTGATTTGCAAGTGGAAGGGTACATTAATTTCTTATTTCTTTTCTCTTTCTTTATGGTCTCATTTAAAAGATACCTAATTTTTTTATCGAACTGACCAGAATGTTAATGTTTATCTATGTGAATAAATGGGAAAGAGTTTGTCTCATGTATCAAGTTATGACTATAATGTTTATTATTTTGAATTAATGTTTCATGTATTTCAAGTAGCGAACTTTGTGAAGGATATCGAGCTGCAAAGCCGGCTAGTATGCTATAAAATTATCCAATTCGATCTCAAATTATTCTCTTTGTAATACTAATGAAGTCACCATTAACCAAAACCCAAAGATGTCTTGAGAATAAGAGTTAATTAGATTGTCAACTGGATTGATGAAATATACTATGAGAGGACTTGAACATGATGGGTGAAAAGTGCATGCTTTGATTACTTAATAGGACGGTTCGACAGGTATTTGCTGACATTGGACTGGTAGACGACTAGTTAGTAGTCAGCAAGGAAGCAGTCCTGTGGCATCGTGTGTTCCATAACGGAGAAGTTACTGGAAATAAACTCTGTTTATAGAAGTTCCTTTTTGTTGTAGATACACATACGAAGATAGAAAGGTTGTTTATAGTGGTGGTAAGTTCACGAATTATTACTGTTAATGTTGCAAAGGAAAACCAAACATTGCAGCTAAGTCGAGCAGCTCCAATGAAAATGACGATATAGCAGAAAAGGACGAGCTACATCTATTCACTGAAACAGGGAAGGTGATGCCGTGTCAAATGTGGTTTGACGAATTAAGCCCATAAATATATATTACTCGTTTAGCAATTATTTAATAATTTGAGTTGTTAAAATGTCCAGATTGAGGAGATATAGTTTTTGAAAGTCCACCGTAGTTAGAAACTCTATTATTTTGTTTTTAAAATTTCGATTAATTCACCTCCCGTTTTCTCTCTAGTAAAGTAGTTAATCCTATTTTTCCAATCTGCCCCTGCATGATATGTTATAGAGTACTTAAGGAGAGCTAGAAATGCAAAGTCCTGATTATCAGAGCAGATCACACATTATAGGTTAGAGAGAAAGTTTTTATTTTTTTATACAGCCAGTCAGTTGGAGAGATACCAAGCTAGACAACAGGTTGTCATGTGGTCCCGTTACCCATAGCCACATAGATGATTAAAGTTCATGGAAACACATGAAGCAAGTCAAAAATTACTTATAATATTTGTTAATTAAAATGTGTCGTCGTCCGTAATCATCATTCCTCCAGAGTTAGATTCAAGTCAATACGTCAAGTATTGTGTCGTGGTCCTCACTTGACTGTCCAAATAGAGCCATAAATGTGATCGTCAAGAAGTATATACAGATGACGACAATAATGCAATTAAGTATATGAGGTATGAGGTTGATATTGATGATAACGTAGGCTACAAAATGAAAACGTCGATAAAAAGCTGTAGAACGATGCTGATGCTGATGGCGACGACAATGATGCTGATGACTGATCTACTTAATACTTAAGCATCTTTGTACACATGCGTATGTATTCGTGTGTTATTAATATGATTCAAAACTACTAAACAGAATTCCACCAAGTTTGGCATACATTATCCAAAAATGTCAGTGTGGGATAGAAGGAAAATGTTAATAATACTACTGCTAATACTGAACACAATAAAATATTATCGGCTCCAAAATTATTAATTGCTAACTTGGCATGCCTGATATTTCATAGCATGAGGCTCAACATTATAATACTACTTCTACTGCAACTAACAACATCATTCCTACCGATAATAAAGTTCCGGGCTATAGCTATTCAATAAAATACCGACACAAATTTTAGCATAAAAGCATCATTGGCATAATATGCGTCAGCGGAATGTATAAATACCACAACTACTACTACTACTACTACTACTAGTAGTAGTAGTAATAGTAGTAGCATTAGTAGTAATAGTAGTAGTAGCACTTTAGTAGACAAGAAATATAATCTGGCCACACTTAAATAAAACGCCGACAGACAATGACTTTGAGGGGTTTGAGATGATGAGAAACATAGAAGGGATATTGCCATCCCTATCTTGACGAGAAAAGTACGAATAATACTGGAATTATGAGGCGACTCATTGTAATTAAAATTCCAGAAAGATCCATCGGTCGTTATCACCTAGAACACAATGTTTAACGACTTATGCGAGAGCATCGACAGAAAGAATCAAACAGTACTACAATTCTGGAGAGACTTTTTATTGGTCGAACTCCGGGAAAAAACACCTGATTTTTTCTAGTGAACAACTACGAGTAATGACTTGTATGAGCACTTCTATTGAGTAAATAACTAAAATATTAAGGACGATTTGGACGGTAAGTTGAAATAGACATCAAACAAAATATATAGAAAGAATG
>OY744515.1:41592393-41674893 GCA_963556195.1 Sepiola atlantica
AAGTTAAAGTTACGATAACATATTAAAAAAGTGATATATCTTACAATTATTTTCAAGACTTTAAAACTATGCAATTTGATTGAAAATAACATTCTCTTACGTTTAGTAAACATTATTTGTTGTACTTTTTTTTCGATTTCTCGACTGTTAACTATAATACATGAATGCTGAGACTTATAATTGTTTTCTTTAGTTTATTTTAGTTTAAATGACGTTCATAAGACAATGAAAGCTACTCTAAGAGGTTAAATAATGTTTTTCACAATGAGGTACTACAATAAAATGGGCGGCACTTTCTTTCTTTAGAAAGTTTGAATATCGGCAGGATTACAGTTTTATCTTGAAAAAATGTACCATGCAGCTTCAAGTAAGTCTATTGGTAGCAGGGTATGGTTCCAAGCAGACCAGCAGAAACGCCGGGGTATACGTAGATAGGGATATTTGAACTCAGAGGCTGAAATGTGCAAAGCGGATGCCGCACTACGCTTAAGTCACTCCTCACGTCGGAGGAAATGGGAAAACTTAAATTAAATATATATACATATATAATACAATAAGACAATTACACGAAGAACAAACGCAATTCAACTAGAAAATTATATATATATATATATATATATATATATATATATATATATATATATATATGCTGATTTTTTTGTAATGGTTTTTGAATATACTAGACCGGTGTATTACCGGTGTGTTTTTGTATTATTATTCTTCGCTAAGCTGAGCGGTTTGTTTATCTTTTAAAAACATGCAGAGCACCGCATTTTTAATTCGCTCTTAATTTGACAGGGCATCAACTTTTGTATATATAGATTTTTAATAAATTATTTAGAAATATTTTTTTTTGTATACAAATTTTTAAAATTAATTTACAAATGAATTGTTTGCGTGTTTTGTTGACGCAACACACATTAGTTTGTAAATTAATTTTAAAAATCTGTATACAAAAAATAATTTATAGTTTAATTAATTCAAAATCTCTCTCTCTCGCTCTCTTCCTTCTCCCCCCCTCTTGCACTCTCTCTCTCACTCCCCCTTTCTCTCTCTCTATCTCTCTCTGTCTATCTATATATATATATATATATATATATATATATATATATATATATATATATACAGAGTTATAGTGATAGAGAGGGAGATAGACGCAGAGAGAGGGGCACAGAAAATTAAAAAAAAAGTTAATATTAAAACAGCCTGAGTGGGAAAAGAAAGTTGTTTAGTATTAATTCACTTTTCTGTATGCTTCCATCTTTTGTCGTATTTTTCTGTTATTATTTATATGTCTATGCTTTTTTTCGTTATGGTTGATGAGAAGAGACAATTGCTCCTGGATCTACATCCGGGACCCTGCCACACTGCAACGAATAGTTTTATAATGCGTTCATTAAACATACGCGTTTAGCTATGAAAATGCTACTTTAAACTGTAGCGTGACAGACTCATGGGGTGGTCCCCTCATATATATATTCGTAGACGCATCTAACATTGTCATATCAAAATTAAGCAGACTAACGTAATTTATGGAAATACTAACGCAAAATTAAAGATGACATACGGATCGATAGACAGAGTCTCTACAACGAGTCTCGTTTAATATACGAAGAAAAATGACATTTTGTACGTAAACATGTCAGACCGACATAAATATTATATGATAGAGATGTCTGTATAAATCTAAAAAGGCTACTTCGAACTGAAGTGAGAAAGATAGACGAATGAAGATAGCCTCTAATACTCATGTCTGCACACATCGAAAATGTTGTACCAGACATAAGCTTGACAGACAAACAAATGTACGAAGTCTCTTTTATTAATGCTGTTTATCTCCCTTCCACGGTAGAAAGATGTGATACAAGGTCGGGAAAGTGGGATTTTAAACCAGCGTCCTAGAGGAAGAACAGAAAATACATGGGAAGCTCCGTCGGCATTTCCCTGTACAGGCGCTTCATGGGATTAGCAATTAACCAACCCTCTCGCAAAGAGTGAGAAGGTAAAGCCTATAAGTTTGCACTTTCCAGAACTGCACAGGACCTCAGACGGACAGACAACAGGCAATAATCAAATATAACAGATCCTACCAGTCGGATGTTGGTATGACTAGAACTGCACAGCACCTATCTCAGACCGACCGACAACAAACTACATTCAAATATAACAGATCCTATCGGTTTGTTTTTGGTATGACTTTACCAGGGTTGTCCCGTGTTCTCTTCTACTTATATCTATACGCACCTAAAATGTTATTTCGTGCACGTGTGACAGACCATCTAATGACGAGATACCCTTAAAAATATGGTTTCTCTCTTTATTTTTTATTTTTCTTATTGTTCTGTATTTGCTGGAGATGGGGCATCCTACCGGATGCCAGACATTCACCGACTATTTCAGACACTCCAGCATAGAGATCTTTTTAAAATTCCAACCGCCCTTTTAAGTGAAGTTGTTTGTATTTCTCTTGCACTCGGTTCACCGGGTATACTCGCCAGATAGCTTTTAAAATTAATTTTCATTAGTCCTGTTGCTCCTATAATTACTGGTATGATGGAGATTATCCTAAGATTCCAGTTTCTTTTCATGTCGTACATAAGACTTTGGTGTTTCGTAATCTTTTCTTTATGGCTATATACATTAAAAATGCTATTTCAAATTAAAGCGTACCAATCGAACTAACGACGGAAGTTTCTTGCAAAGATGTCATATACGGATCTAAAAATTGTAGTTTGAAAACGCGTGATATGCTCCCCTAACATAGATGCCTATACAAATCTAAAAATCTTATTTCATACAATCGTGAAAGACTAATTTATGAGGAGATACATGTATAGAGATGCCTATTCGCATGCAAAAATTATATTTCCAACTGAAGCATGACAGACCAGCATGACCTTATATAGATGCCTATACACATCTAGATTGCTATTCAAAAGTTAAGCGTGAAAACGTAAGCGTGAAAGACCAATTAGTAAAAGAGCATCTTATATATACGCTTTTACGCATATAAAAATTCAACTTCAAACACGCGTTACAGGACATCTTATGAAGTTCGCCTAATACAGACACCTATACGGATCTAAAATGGTATTTGAACTTCAAGCGTGACAGATCAACTAATGAAGGGGGTCTCTTCTCGTGATGCCTGTACGTATATGAAAATATTAATCTACATTTACTCCTAGAGAACCAACTTAACTGTTCTTTTTAAGTTTTACGTGATAGAATTACCGTCGACATATCTCTTTTATTTTAAATGTTTGGACGCATCTAACATAAGTTGCGCGCGCTGTAACTGTACATTTAGCGATGAAAATGTTATATTCAACCGAAGCGTGAGAGACCGACAGACAAACAACGCCTCTCATAGTGAGGGCGTGGTCACATCTAAAATCGACAAAAGGCGGACATAAAAAGGATAACGAAAATGAAAGTGAAAGTAGGCGAATAGGGAAGCAGTATACGTCAGTAAGCATCCAAAAGCACTGGACATGCGGAAAGTAAGGGTAAAGATTAAATGAAAAAAAGCAAAAAATGAGACAACAACAACAACAACAACAACACGGGGAACGGCATCAGCGTAGCTATGGTGATGCCGGTGATGGTATGACGCCAGTAACATAGACGCGACATATTTGCTGGTAGCATCAACGTCCCTGGTAGTGGTGGCAATGGCGTTCAGGTTAGGGTAGTGATCTGATATTTCTGTGTGGGGTCGGAGGGTGAGGATGCACGATCTAGGGTGAGTCGCGCTTGGACAGAGGAAAGGAAAGGGTCATAGATGAAGGGATATAATGAGAGAAAGAAACTTAGGTATTTCTTATAAGGAATGATAATAATAGAATGCGTAACGAAATGAATGAAATAAAAGAAAATACATAAGTAGATTTACATTGGAAATGAAAGTTTTGAAGTAAATAAATGAACATTGGAAGAGATTGTCCCTGGTGATCTCAAAATGATTAAGAAAGATATATAAATGTATATTATTATTGCTATAATAATAATAATAATAATAATAATAATAATAATAATAATAATAACAATAATAATAACAATAATAATAACAATAATAATAACAATAATAACAATAATAATAATAATAATAATAATAATAACAATCACTTTTACTTCTTTTTTCTTTATGGAAATGTAAAGAAGTCAAGGTGATCCCCATTGTAATTGAAACGATTGAAACAATAGCGAAAAGCCACCATAAATGGCTTAAACAGATTGACGAGACAATTTATTTTCCAATTCTGCAAAAAGGCTTGCCTGTTAGAGATGGCGAAAGTATGAAGATACAGCTTGAATGACTAAAGTTAAAGAGAATTGACTTGATGTTCAAAAAAGAAAAATCCAACTAAAAACATCCAACAGTTGAGACTTGCATGAAAAAAAAAAATTGAACATGCAGACAAATGGTACAGACACAAACCTTAGACTGTACTAGAAAATGAAAATCACAAAATCCTCTCTAAGACATAGACATACTAACAGATAAACTATTTCAAGCAAAAAGACCGGGTGTCATCATAGTCAATAAGAAGGAACCAACTGTCAAATCATAGATTTCGCCGTATCAGCAGTCGCGGCATGAAGATCAAGGAGACAGAAAAAAACAAAGCAGATACACGAAACTTGCTAGAGAACTGAAAGGGATATAGAACATTATGAAAGTCAATATTATTATTATTATTATTATTATTATTATTATTATTATTATTATTATTATTATTATTATTATTATAATAATAATAATAATAATAATAATAATAATAACAACAACAACAACAACAATAATAATAATAGTAATAATAATAGTAATAGTAATAGTAATAATAATAGTAATAATAATAGTAATAATAATAGTAATAATAATAATAGTAATAATGATAATAATAATAATAAAAATAATAATAATAATAATAATAAAAATAATAATAATAATAATAATAATAATAATAATAATAATAATAATAATAATAATAATAATAATAATAATAATAATAATAATCGTATGAGTACTAATAACATTCCCCAAAACGTGAAAACAAAGCCAAGGAAGACATTGGTATAAACCGAGAAAATGAGACTATACAAAGAACAGCATTGATGAAACCAGTCTAAATCTTCAAGAAAACCCTTTAATCCGGAAAACAACACACTTAGCAAACGATTGCTAACGAGCCAAATATAATTTCAAATGGAATAAGAACAAAACATAGTGTAAGAATATAACACGAGTCCAAGGGATTTTAAGAATACCAACAATCCAATAAACTGACACCACACACGAATTATCAGACATACACACGTGCATGCGGAGACACCAGCCATTGTTGGCATCACACAAAAACTGTCATTAAAGGTCAACGAAGATGAACACACCTAGGAGAGAGAGAGAGAGAGAGAGAGAGAGAGAGAGAGAACCCCCCTCCCGCTAGGATCTTGTTGTTATCAAGTGATTCCCTAAATATCTTAAGCAGCCTACCACGTCGCTTTGGCATCGACACCAACACACTTTGGAGCGTTTCAGATGACTGACGGCGGGTGACGTGATCGTACCAGTTGAGACGTCGTTATACGAAGTATTTTCTCATGGAGACCTGTAGAGTGACACCGGTAAATTTTTACATCTGATGAGCTGCAGCAAGGATCGTGTCATTTTGACGTCTCGTCGTTGACCACGTCTTGACGCCATACACGAGTACAGGTCGGGCATGTGTTATCTATACTCTTACTCTAGCATACGATGAGATCCCTGCGTTATATAAAAGTGTCGACGACTGCCTGAAGACTTAACATTTGACGGATATACGTGATCTTATAGTTGTGTCAGTTTGCCAACTTGAATTAATTGTGTTGCATAGGTAGTTGAATTTATTGGCTCTTTCGACATAAGTTCCTTTTACAATCGGAGTCAGATTTTGACAGTTGCTGGAAATTCAACTGTCAATTTAACTATCTTATTATTTTTATGCCCAAGATGCATTTAGCCTCGATGAATGTTGAGTGAGTAGTAACACATAACTAGAAATGTGTCTATATGTTTGTACTATACTTACTTAAGCTGAATAAAGCTTCGTTACCTACCTCGTCTTTTCATGTTTTCATAACGATAAGTAGTCTTGCGTTGATCGGAATTAAGCTGATTAAAAATGAATTTATATATAAAATTTGGTATGTTTATATGATTCTATATTTGTATGTAAAAGGATTCACCCCTCAACTAATTAACAACTAATTAAATGGTAGAATAAATCTGTTAGGTGTGCGCGTTCGTAGTGTAGGCTATATTTAGTTTACTCTAGTTTTATGCAAAGCGAGAAAAGAGGGAGTGAACACCGTTGATGAAAATTTAGATACCTCCGATTTTCATTAAACTTTAAAAATAGGTATTAAACATCAATTAAAAAATATTCCCAAATTAAAATGGGTTAGTTGTATATGGAATGGGGTTAAGTAGGTACGGTATGTGCATGACCCCTCATTTAAAAATTAAAATATTTCAAATTGGCATAACAGTTTATCCATAGTCAGTTAGCACTTCTAAAAAACACGATTCTCTGAATTTTAAGTTTATTTTAAGACCCCTTACGTTAGCCTTAAATGTTGGCTATTTTCTAGAATAGAAATTATGTAATCGATTTTGATAACAATTAGAATATTCATTCTATACACAAAGTTTAGTAGCATCATACTTTGATTTTAATGTTTGCAGTCGGACATAAACGTGGTGCAAGATCAGGGAATTCATTTTTACCGTTTTTCGATTTCCTGTTTCATCCTGATTCCTCCCCATTATTTCTTTCAGGGTTTCGAAAAGTGATATTAGATAATTGCACTGCCAGGTCGTAAGTCGTTTTCTTATGTACGACACCTTTCTATCCAAGGAGGATTTAAAATATTTGTGTTGTTTTTCTTGAAATATTGCCCTCATCGTGTTCGGCTAGCTGTCATAAATTCAAAAGTGCATCATTAGCATTATTATGGGGCTAACTTGAACAAGCAAATCTTTTTTTTGTCAGATTGAGGAGTGGTCCGACTAGGTCTTCGCAGCAGGGGTTGGTTTATTGCCCATTGCTTGGTGCGTCCCTACAGAGACATGTCTGCAGATAAGTATTTGGCTATTTCTTTACGCGACTTGAGTGCTCATTCGGAGTAGCTAGTTTTCTCGATAATTTGTCCTTGTGCCACATCTTGCTGCAGTTAGTAAATGCGACACCTTTTTTATTCAAGGAAGATCTTAAGTATTTACATTTTTTTCTTCAGACTATTGTCCTCAACGTTGTTTTTACTACGTTTCAGAATTTGTGCCACTCGGCCTATATCTCATGCTGAGATCAGACGTTCCGTGAATGACTTCCAACTTCTCCTTTCTGTTGCCATTTTATTTGTGTCTCCCGCCATGATCACGTCGCCATAAAGTGGTCATCTCCATGTCTTAAGCGGCCTTCCACGTGACTTTTGGCTATCGACATCAACACACTTTAGTGCGTTTCAGATGACTGACAGCGGTTAACGTGACCGTACTAGTTGATACGTCGCTGTACGACGTATTTTCTCATAGAGACCTGTAGAGTGACACCGGTAATCTTTTCAAGTAAATTCGACACGTTTTTTTTTTCTTCAAGGAACATCTTAAGTATTTACATTTTTGTTCCGGACTCTTGTCCTCAACGTTGTTTCTACGTTGGTTTTTACTACGCTTCATCAGTTGTGCCATCCGGCCTTTGATAATTTTACCCGTATTTACACAGGATTGTTGATTATCTTTGTACTTTGGTTTTTCTTAACTTCTAAAATGCGATGAACTGAGGAATGCGGAAGAAATATCACGGTATGTTAAGTAGCAATACAGATGAATAAGGTATAAGCAACTTGATCGAAAGGTAATATAAATACAGGGTGGGCAAAAATAAGGGTCCTATTTTTAAAAATTCATAACTTTTTTATTTATTGATTTTTTTTTTTTTTAGAATAAGTAAAGGACCCCTTCCGAAGCAAGCATGAGCCGTATTAGCCCTAAGGAACGTACCCTCATTTAGAAAACATTATTTTTGCTTAAAAAACTCAAAACAGTGTAAAAAACAATACTTTAGCTTTTGTAAGTTTTAAGAAGTGTTTTTCGGCTAAAATTTGTTTTGTTTATTTCAAAAAATCTCGGAAGGGTCAGTCTACACACACATAAAGTTTGGTGAGTTTAACTTTTATTTTGTGGAAGTTATTCAAATTCAAGTTATTCAAATTTAAAGATAGGACCCTTATTTTGGCCCACCCTGTATAAATATCAACGTTTATGGGATGAAGAGCCCGAAGAAAATTAATGTAGATAACCAGTAAAATCATATATTTTTTAATAATATATATATTTAATTTCTTTTCAGTAAGCATTTACATAAGTAAGCAAATGAATGACTTGAATATTATATCATGTATATTTACAATTAGCATATACATCTACACGAAACAATGTGCTAAACTCATTACTCTTAGTGAATTATCTTGTTCATAGATAAGTACGTTAGGGACAATATTGTTTGTCTATCTGCTAAAATTATGTGGCCCAAATTCTAGTATATATTGAATATTAATTTTCGATTTCTTGTCATGACAACCGCTTTATTTGTTGACAATTTATTATTTGCTATTACTGCAAAATTTTCCACGCTGAAACTAGTTAAAATATCTGACATTTCGAAATTAGACAACTTCCGCAATGGATTCATTATGTTTTTAAAAAAATTGTAACTGACGGAAAGACAGACTAAATCGGTATTTCTATGAAATTAATAATTTTTGAAACGGTGTTAATTTAATAAAAAGCAAACAACTAACGTTTTTAAATTAGTAGAACATCCCGAGAAAAAACAAATGACAGTTAAACAGAAACACAAACATATTAATACTACTTCTACTCCCAATACCTAAGTCATAGTTGTAGCAATACTCTTGTGTATATTTCACAATCGTTTATAGTGGTAGTCTCATGAAACATATGAACTATCTTGGAACTTATTTTCAATATTTTATTACATAAGAAAGTACATGATTAAACTATAGTTAATTTCTAGGTGTTGGTTTTATTAAAGATTTGTCAATAAACTTATTCATAATCTATATTTTAATTAAAACAAAAGATTACAAATAACTGATATTCGTAATTTATTTATTATTAGTGCTTTTATAATCCATATGTTTGTTAGCAATCCCAGTCACTCTGTGAACCAGTATTATTCAATATTTGAATTAAATTGGAGATTAAAGATAAGTAGATATGTCTATGATGTAAATACAATTAGACATTATTTGTGGATGCTGACAATTTAAAGAATAAAGTAATAGAAATAGGTGGTTAAAGAAACTTCAGGGTAATTATGATGTAGGTAGTGGCATTGCTTTATTACAGACAACCATACTCAACATTTGCATTATAACAATATATCGATATATTAAAGTGAAACCGGTCTATTAATTGTAATTCATCATTGATACCTTTCGTCCTACAACAGCAATATTTTATTCTGATTAGCCATTGAATTACGACAATTATCAGTCTTTGTTTTTAAAAAAATTAAACCATGAAATTCAATGGATTTAATCGATTACATACTATACTCAACATGCGCCGTTAGGGTTCATTAGCTTGCTATCTATATAAATTAGTCACTCATATCGCTGCGTGCATTACAAATAAGGAAAATTCAAATGACTGTCCAAATTTCATCGCTGGGTAAATAATGATATTCATTTTTCCACATTTCATGTCTATATATATATATATATATATATATATATATATATATATATATATATATATATATATATATATATATATATATGATGCATATATACATATGATATTATTAAGTAATATGATATATTACGCATATGCTTTGAGTATTAACTTCAACAGTGCTCAATATCTGAGTAACACTTAGTAGTCGGGGAAAGAAACATTAACTTTTACGTGTAGCTTAATTGCCATGAATATATTTTAGTATTATACATATATATATATATATATATATATATATATATATATTTATATATATATTTAAATATTTTTTTTGTCGTACAAAACTTTAAAATGGCATTGAAGAGACAATATTTATTATTCATAATGAATTTAAGAAATTAAAAAGATGAAAGGGCAGCTGACCGGTTTCATACCTCGCTCAACAGAGCCAAATATCGAGGTAATGTATAAGAAATATAAAAAGATGCTATGAGAATTATAGCGAAGGAAAGGGGTAAAAAAAAAAGAAAAAAAAAGAAGTTCAATCAAATAAAAACAACATTAAGCCCGAGGAGATTTTCTCTTTGTTTGCAAAGAGAAGGTCTCAAGGATTTAATATAAATTGTTTCTAGAATCTTGAGATGATAAGGGGAGTGCGACTTACTAAGAATGGGGAATAAGTCGACACTGAATTTAGAGCCACAGGTGCGGTTATTTATGAGATGTTAACCTATCGACGAACCATAAGTATTATATATATATATTAGTATATGTAAATATTTATATATATATATATATATATATATATATATATATATATATATATATAAACAAATAATAACGGAAGTTGCTCACTTCACGGATATGTAATTGTAAGAAAGGCATATAACATCATATAAAATCAACGACTAAAACCCGATTTAAAAAATAATTATGTTGAGACAACAAAAGACGGTCAGTAAAAAGCATGTTTTTTTAATTCGAAGATCGTGGAGTGAATATCCAAGCTGATCATGAACGATTAAAAAAACTTATAGGGGAACGCATGAGACGTGTGTATGTTACGACTCTTACACATAACAGCTCCATTGGATAATAGCTTCATTTGAAGAAGAAAAAAGTAAATAATAAATCATAACATAGCTCTATCCTAACACTAATGAGCTATTACAATTGTTCTATGTTATAAAATGTATATTCAAATATAAAAAAACTTTAAATATGAACATAAATACACGCATATATATATATATATATATATATATATATATATATATATATACACACACACAGTATCTACAATAAGTGAGTACACCCAACGAATTCTTTACTTTTTACTTCATAGAATTTATTAAGATTTTTCTTCGGATTTAAATGAACATAGCCATATATTAAAATTTAAATAAGCATAAGCGTTAAAGTTCGAATTTGTTGTTTATTACAAATAATAGGAAAAATCCATAAAGTCACAGTAAAATAAATGAGTACACAGTTATGAAAGTCACTTATCATGAATAAACATGTACTCAATTAGCTATAAATAGCAGAACTTTCTGTTAACACCTTTTTATTGTACCTTAATAGATAACCTAAGTCATTTTACCGGCTTTTTGCTTACATTCCGCACCTATTGCTTGGATCTATTGCTACCAATGTTTTTTTCATATTTTTCTTGAAAATGGCTCCTCATGGCAATGAATTAGATGAAAAAACTCGAGAAACTATTTTTAATTTATTCAAGAGTGGTCATTCATATAAGGAAATTAGTGACAATGTAAATATCAGCCGAAATACGGTAGCAAAAGTTGTTCAACGGTACAAAAAAGCTGGAACCGTCAAAAATGGCCGCCGTCCCGGTCGACCAAATAAGTTTTCTAATCGAACTAAGATGAACATCAAACAACTAATAGAGGGAAACAAACGTCGGAGTGCTGCTAGCATCGCAGTAGAAATTTCGCACAGTTTAAACGTAACTGTGAGTGCTACGACAGTGCGCAACATTCTCCATGAAGACGGGTTTAAAGGCTACATGCCCCGGAGGAAGCCTCTGCTTAAAACTTCTCACAAAAAGAAGCGCTATGAATTTGCTAATGAACATAAAGACAAAGACATGCAGTTTTCGGACAAAATCGTTTGGTCTGATTAGACGAAAATAGATCTATTCGGATCAGATGGCGTTAAGCGTGTGTAGCGACGAAAAGGGGAAGCTTACAAGGGTAAGTATGTCGTACCAACTGTAAAGCATGGAGGTGGGAACTTAATGATTTGGGGGTGTATGAGTGCCAAAGGAGTTGGACGACTTACTTTCATCGAAGGAAGAATTTATTCCAAACTCTATTGCCAGATATTGGAGAAAAAATGTTACCAAGTCTAACAAGTGTTGGCAGACGTAGAGTTTTCCAGCAAGATAGCGACCCTAAGCTCACGTCTCGGGCCACGAAGGCGTTCTTAGACAGTAAACGGGTGAATACCTTACCATGGCCGAGTATGTCACCTGATTTGAACCGAATAGAGTATTTGTGGGAGCATCTGAAACGGAAAATTGAAGGGAAAAATCTGAGAAATAATAACAAGCTGAAGGAGGTCATCAAATGTGAATGGAACGCAATTCCAGCGGACACATGTCATAAACTAGTCGAATCAATGCCTAGAAGATTGCCTGCTGTTATTGATAACAATTGGGGGCCATACAAAGTATTAAAAATAAGATTATTTGTTTAAAATGCTCATGTGTACTCACTTTTTGTTACTTGTTCTAAATGTTTTGTTCATTTTGTTTGCATTGAAAATATATATGATCCTTCATAGCTTAATAAGCTATTAAACCACTACATGGCTATGTTCACATCGAGTTTCATTTAAATCCTACGAAGAATTAAAGTTCTATGAAGTAAAAAGTAAAAAATTCGTTGGGTGTACTCACTTATTGTAGATTCTGAATATATATATATATATATATATATATATATATATATATATATATATATATATATATATATATATATATATGGAAACTGAAAAAGAAAAGCCAAACATTATGTTATTTATGTATTCATAAACGTTTCGTCTTTATTGAAAAACTTCCTCAGGATGAAGAACACAATGTAGAAATATAATACAAGATATAAATTTATATTTGTCACAAAGTGTCCAGACTTGCGCCTGGCTGTAGACCTATAATCTGGACACTTTCTAACAAATCAAAACGAATTTCTTGTATGATCTTTCTACATTGTGTTCTTCATCCTGAGAAAGTCTTTCAATGAAGAAGAAACGTTGATGAATACATAAATAACATAGTTTTTGGCTAACTTTTTCATTTTCCAATGCATCAGATACTTGTATATCCAGTTTTATTCATATATATATATATATATATATATATATATATATATATATATATATATATATATATGTATATATATATATATATATGTATATATATATATATTAATATATATATATATATATATATATATATATATATATATATATATGTATATATATATATGTTCCATATCTTTCTAAGTTAGCCATGCTGATGACAGTTGTGAGCCAGAAACACGTGTTCATGGATTACTTTTGTGTACGTATACAATTATTAATATATATATATATATATATATATATATATATATATATATATATATATATATATATTAACGGAAATACGTTCTATAAAGTAAAGGACGACTAATAATGACATTTTCTGATTGTTTTACTTCTTAAGTGATTAATCACTTTTAAAGTGAAACGATTGAAATAGTAGTAAGCAAAAAAGAGTACAAACGATGCAATTACCAATGAAAATAATTTAGTAAACATATATTAAATATATACGTGATACAAATTGTACATAGTTCCAGGCTAGGAGTCGTAGGCTGGGGGTAAAACGCCAGACCAGTTACATCAACAGTGAAGGTTCGAGCCTTGTCTAAGTTGGCCATGCTTATAACGTCTGTGAACCAGACACACGTGCCCATGGATTACTTTTATCTACGTATCAAATTAATAACACACACACACACACACATATATATATATATATATATATATATATATATATATATATATATATATATATATATTATGATAAATATATATATATACATGTATATATAATAACAAGATGTATTTTTCGCGGTTCAAGAATGTGAACAGATAAGGAGAATCAGGGTAAAAAGAAGAAATAAACTGATGGGATTGAAAAAAATTAAAATCTCGATTAGAAATAAAGTAATCATATACCAAAAGAAAACTGATGCGAATAACATTTAAATAATTCCCAACAAATCTACGACTGAGAGAATGTAATCTGCAAACGACACGAAGATAAACAGACAAAAAAGTAAGCGAATCGAAAAGGAAATCACAGACAGAAATAAAAGAGAAGAACACATCGATGGAAGGAAAATAAAGTAAAATCTAATCAAAGAAAGAACGAAAGAAAAAAAGAAGGAAAAATGGAAATAAATAAACCAGGGTGGAAGAAAATGTAAAAGTTGAAATGAAAGAATTTCGTTCGAAAAACAGAAGAAATAGATTTTAAATGAGAAAGAAATTTAAAAAAATATCTAAAGAAGGAATGAAGGAAACATTTAAATTGTAGATTAAAATGGCATTATTAAAAAGAACAGCTTAAATCAAAGAGTTGTAATAGAGGAGAGGTGATAGCAAGAAAGATAAGGAAGCGACTCAAATAAATAGTTTTTGTAGTATATTCCTCACATAAAAACGACCTTTTGCCTGACTCTGCCCTCGCGAAGAGGTAAGTAAATAGAGACGAATGCAAAAACAAGAACAAATAGATGATGATAAAAATGATGAAATAAAAAAGAGAAAAAGGTTGAAAAAAGATAGAAAGAGAAAAACAATGAAGAAGACAGGAATAAGTGCGTAAAAGAAATTTTAAATAATAAACAAAAAATACACAAAAAAACATGGAACACAAAATTATCGGACAGTACAAGGCTTAAAAAAGAAAATTTGGACGCTCTTCACCAACGCCTGAGTGGACATCTCGATAGATGCTTGGATAGACATAGGAATAGACGGACGGCCGTCCGACTGGACGAATGGTCATAGAGACAGATGGATAGGGACAGAAATGGGATAACGAAGACTGAAGAGAAAAATTAAACAAAAATAATAATAGAGTACCAAAAGCGGTGGAAGGGACAGGAAAAAATATACAAAAAAAATTTAACAAGTAAAGCCCCTCTCCCCTGCCAAATGATGATAAATTAAAAAAATAAATACATAGATGAATAAGCCTGGAGAAACGAGCCGATACTGCAAAGGATGTGGAAAAGGGGCGGAATCAGTCGAGCCAATTGGTTTAAAAACGGTGACATGTGCCGGTCAGTGGAATCCGAAAAAAAGACATTGGGAAAAGACAATCTGATATAGAACGAGTAAGGAAGAGGATGAACAAGAGAGAAAGGGAGAGAGAGTGAGATAGAGAGAGAGAGAGAGAGAAAGAAAGAGAGAGAGTAGAGAGAGACATAGAGATGGAAAGAGAGGAAAGGTGGAGACGGGGGAGAAATAAGGAGATATTAAGTGAGCGAATAGAGAACAAGAAAGAGAGAGAGAGAGAGAGAGAAAGACATAGAGATGGAAAGAGAGCAAAAGGTGGAGACGGGGGGAAATAAGGAGATAATAAGTGAACGAATAGAGAACGAGAGAGAGAGAGAGAGGGGGAGAGAGAGAGGGAGAGAGAGAGAGAAGGGATACACTAACATACATTGATAGAGAGGAATAGAGTGGATATGTGAATGAGTGAACGGAAAGAGAACCAGAGAGAGAGAAGGAAAGATGAATAAAGGGAAGCGAGAAAAAGAGAGAGAGAAGAGCATATGCTAATCACAATAAAAGGAGAATCATAAAGAGGGAAAGTCAGGAAAGGAGAAGACAGAGAGAAAGAGAGAGAGAGAGAGTGAGATATATAAAGAGAGAGAGAGTGATGGTAAGCTAGTAAAAACAACATAGGTTGATAATTTAAGAATCAGTGGAGAAAGAGAGTAAGAGAAAAATATATAGCAAGAGATGTTATCCGCCTTGGGTATTTAAAAAGAAACGAAACAAACTAATTGCATACTCTCTCAAGAGAGCCTTGCTAGATGATCGAGAGCAGAACTTCAGCCGAGGGAGCGATTGTTCCGTTGTGTCAACACATTTGTTGAGATAGGAAGAGAGAGAATTATGATAATCAATTTGCTAACTTTCATAAGATTTCTAAAAGAAATTAGAGAATCAAATTGACTTTTCTTCATATATTAGATGTAGATAGACATAAACGTGTGTTTAGAACGTCGTATTTTCTTTGTTGTTTTCAGCTTGCTATGCAAACGCTGGTCTCGCGTTATTATTATAAAACTGGTCGATTCTGATCCAATGATTTCCCACATTTTTCGGAATTTCTACATTTTTATTCATGGTACTTTTATCTTTATGACGCATCCATACGAAATAACGTTTTAACACTTATTTTATGATCTACTCATTTTTCACCGCTCCTTTTGGCTAAGATCAAAGTGTAGTATCTGTTCCGATGGATACTACACCCCATAGACTGGTATTGTCTTGACCTTCGGGTCTTGATTTACGCCGGTGTATGGGTATGTCCTGTGCAGTTCTAGGAGGTCCACCCTCCCAGGCTGCGCCTCCCCTCTTTGGGGAGGAGTAAGTTTATTGCTTACTGCCTGAGGCGCCCCTACCGGGGAATGCCGACGGGGCTGCCCAGGCAATTTTAAAACCCCACTTTCCCGACCCGACCTTGGGTCACATCTTACTTGTGGGAGTAAGATAAAAACTGGCCTTGTGCCTAACTCCTGTAGAGGAGTAAATCAATACTCATTTTTCCCCTTTTTGCCCAAGTCAATTTTACATCGGTCATGAAACTCTCTGGATCATAGACTATTTACACGAAAAATTTGGTCATAAATTCATCAGTACTTTTTAAGTTTATACTGGACAAATAATCAGAGCGAACGATAGCAATTATATTTAATCTATTTAGAGTTTATCTCTTGAATTTCCAATTAATATATTTACATATGATCATTAATCATTTCTTTGTATTGTGTAAAACAACCAATTTTCTAAGAAAAGGCCCAGGATCAAAAGAGGTATTAGGCAACAGCGAATCATATGAAAGTAACGCGCCAACCCTTGTTTAGTGATGTGTTGCCAAAAACTTGCTCATGATTTGAGGAATGTTTTTTAAATTATTTCGTTTTTCTGGAGTTTATTTTGTAAACAGATAAATGGCAAAATACCTATTCTACTTGATCTAAATATAGGACCTTGACAGTTTCAACCACTTCAGATAAGAATTAACCTAGGAGTAATAGAAACAAAGGTGTGAGTTACAACCCCTTAAAGTAACAAAATATCAAGCTAACTACCGTGTTCAATTTAAAGCACGTTGACACCACGATTCCTGTTATGATCACTTAACCGACGTTGAACCCGGTCAGTACCAGATGTGTGGGCATTTGGGAATAGCAGACTGTATGTACGAGGACGTCGAAACCACTCTAAAATGTATTTAAATACAGGCTGAAGATTTATGTTATTAATACTTCAGTACAACCTTTTAATCGACAAATGTGTTGACACAACAGAACAATCGCCCCCTGAGCAGAAGTTATGCTCTCAATTATGTGGCGAGGCTCCCTTGATAGAGTATGCAATTTGTTTTTATAAGTTTGTTTAAATACCCAGGACGGATTATATTTAATCTATATATGTTATCCTAACAGATACGATCACTCTGGCAAGAATATACCTGGGAGTAATTGCAAATGACGCTTCCTCTGTTCCCTCTAAAGCTCCAAAATTGAGAGCTCACCACCGAGCCCCAGTCTTTTTGTGTAGCTTTATCCTCCTTCCTACATAAATAATATCGGCATATTTCATTGGCTTCATAAATTCTTGACACGTTTAAAATTGGAAACTGCTCCCCTTAAACACACACACACACACACACATACACAATCATTACTCCACCGACCGTTAACCCGTTCCGAAAGCTACAACAGCGAAACGTCCTTCTATTCCAGTCAACCCGTTCTTCCGCCCGTCTGTCGTTCGACATGTCCAGCGCCTGGACATGCAAGGCTTTTACCGGTGCCTCCCAACCCTGCCACATCGGTCGCATTTACGACTAACTTATCTGTCAATTTATATTGTTAGTCTTGACAGCGAAACCCGAGAAAAGAAATGAAAAATTATTTTCTAAGAGGAAAGAAATTAGGAAGAAAAGTAGACTCGCCCGTTTAAATTTACGTACACAGGCCAACAGCATTTAAAAAATAAAACAAATGAAAACAAAAACGTTTGCTCTGGTAACGTTGATAGAAACAGAGATAAAAAGGCATCCAACTAATTAATTACCATAAGGATATATATCAATCAAATCTATTTAAGAATAGATTATATTTAAGGCAATGGATTCCAATAAAATTTAGAACGATTCAAAAGCCAGAAAACTGTGACTAATAAGCATATATGAAGAAACATCATGCCACGAGTCAAACTTCCTGAGAATGCGGGTAAACAATCTTAGGCCTTTTTAACCTTTAAGCGTAACTTAAAATTTTGCTGCAGATTTGCAAATTAATAACTACCTATAATTAGCAATTTATTGTTGTATGTTAGTCTCCGAAGACAAGACTAATTCTTTGAAAACACATGGATTAAAGGTGATTTCATTATATTCGTTCTTTAAAAATTTCGTGATTATAATAAACTTTTTCATTCATTGTAATATTTCTTATAACAATGCTCGTAATATAGAGCATCTCCTTATCAGGATAGGACCTAATATAATTATATTTATATCATTCGAATATATATATATATATATATATATATATATATATATATATATATATATATATATATATATATATATATATATATATCAAAACATTGTTAAGAATAAGAGAATTCGTCTATTTAATTATACCTGTTTTGCGTGCCTCAAAGATGTTGTCAATTTCCTTATTCAAATACTGCCAAACTGCGCATAACATCGACCGGGCTACACTTATCATAACGTCTTGTAGAACTTGATGTGCCTTTCTGCTTCTATCGTGATTCGACCCCTCGGGGTTAATACTATCAAAATAAAGAAGAATAAAAGAAAATAAAACTATGAGACAGTCTAGCCTGACAAGGCTGTTCTATAACGAAAGCTTGCAGCAAAAAAAAACAAACAGATTAAATAAATACCTTTTTCATTTAAATTGCACGATGTGTATATTTTCAAAGTATTTCACTTAAATACATTTGAGTGTGTGTCTCAAAGATTGTTTCAATTTATTCATTAAAATAGCGCCAATCTGCGCATGACATTAACCGGACTAGACTTACTCTAACGTCTTTTAAAACTTGACGTGACTTTCTGCTTCTATCGTGATACGACCCCTCGGGATTAATACCATTAAAATTAAGAAGAAAACAAGAAAAAAGATATAAGACAGTCTCGACTGACAAAGTTGTTCTACAATGAAAGCTTGCCAAAAAAAATATGAATGAATCTTTCATTTAAATTGCGCGATATGTTGATTTTCAAAATATTTCACTTAAATACCTTTTGTTCATCTTTTCAATATTTTCTTTGATGGTGTTTTTGTATGAAGGTGTCAAAAGCAAATGAACAAACAAGCTGGAGAAAGAAAATAATTTTCTAAAAGACGGCGCAGAAACGCACAGAAAACGTTTTTCGCATTGTTCAAGGAAGTCTTTAACGATTATATTCAACAACGCTGTATAGCATTACAGAAAAAAATCGCATCACGTTAAGCATTTTAAAATGTTACCACTGGTTTTATATGTGATGTTGTTTGTTTTAGGTTGTTGTGTTTTTTATGTAGATAGCTTCCAGTAATTTTGATATTTTTAAATTGGTTTCAGAATGTATAATTTTAGTGTTATAAACTAGACTTTGTCTTAAATCAGAAGGAAGAGCAGTTATGTTTTTGTAGATGTTCGTAAATTGAGCTAGAGTTTACAAGATGCAAGATACGCGGCGAGGTAGGGTAGGGCTTGTAAAACCAATGAGGATGGTTCCACGAAGAATCGATAACGTTCGTGAAACCTATGGAACATGTATTAATTTATTTTGATTTTAATAAAGAAACATTGAAAAAATAAAAAAAAGTATAATTAAACAGACGAATTCTGTTATTTTCTACAATGTTGAAATAAATGAGAAAATGCTGGCACAATCACGTTGACACACCGGTTCCCGTTAGATCACCGAGGTTAAGCGGCGTCGAGCCTGGCCAGTACTAAATGGGTGACCATTTGGGAATACCAGGTGCTGTATATGCTCTCTGCTTATCTCGGCATTGTTTCCAGTCGTCTTGTATTACTACTTGCCATTGGAATCAAGCAATGCCGACTCAGGAGAGCGGTTGTTGGGATTGCGCAACCCTTGCAATTACAAATTCACGCGCGGGCAGCCCCTGGCGGGGCACTCATACGTCGAAATCGACGGGAGAGTCCATCATATATATATATATATATATATATATATATATATATATATATATATATATATATATATATATATATATATATATATATATATATATATATGTGTTACATATTTAAAATATCTTAACTTGTTGTTATTTTACTTAATTTGATTGTCACCCCTGAATAGAACTCTACAATTGTGTTATATATGTGCGGAGAAAGAAAAGATGTTAGACGATTTTGCAAAGATTTCCCTTGATTTTCGAACTTAAAATATTTTTTAGATTTTATACTTTAAAATATTAAATAACATGAGACATTATATTTAGCCACAGCGGTTTAGATATAGAAAGTACTCAGCGTTCACTTTAAAAAATATTGTAAGTTTTAGGTTTCTCAAAATAAGAAATAACACGAAATCTGTATCATTATCATAGAGTTGGTGGTTTAAATTTGTTTATCCGGATGTTTGATTGAGGGAGGGGCGTATTGTATGTTGCAAGGTCTATCTGTCAACACACACACACACTAACAGAGCCTCACCCAGCACGCACGCACACACACATACAAACAGGATTTCACGGCTGTCATGGTTATTATTGCATGTTAACATTATATCCATGGAGAAACTTCGCGGAGCGTTAGAGACTGGGTAAGGCCCTGGGCTTAAGTAGAATAGGGAGGAAAGAAGCAAGGGATAAGGGTTGAATTTGACGAAGGGTCATTTGTTTTTACGTTGTTATTTATTTATCTTTAATTTTGTTTTTGTTTCTTTTTGCATTTTTTAAGACACTGTCCAGCCCGAGTCGAAATTCCTTCCGCCATAATTAGAAGAGACAAAATAAAAAGAAAAAAAGAAAAGAAAAAAAGGTATCACGATCCTGGCTCAAGATGATGGGGACATATGTCCATCTGTGCCGGCTAAAATGGATCCTTCCATGATTGGCGGAAAGTGAGTAATGTTATACCTTGTTCACTGGAGCCCATGTATGTGCATGCGCGCGTGTATAAAGGGGGGGGGTCGTATTTGTTTGCGTATATCTGAGAACGTACATGCGTATATTAATACGTATCTTTACGTATGATGCGTTTATGAAATTAATACTTCCTGTGATTACTATATGTGATTTCGACGCTCTAACACATGCGAATATGTGGACATATATTTTCAAACATGCATTAATACGTCTACTTGCAAGCCTAATATAATAGAGAATTGGTGGTCGCATATTGGTTCTCACGATTATATTTAAAAAGAGAAACCTAATCATTATATTGAAATGGTGTATTAATTTAGTAGCCGGATTATTAAAGATAATATACCTTTAAATACAATTGTGAGATTGATTTATCAACCTGAACCACTATAGTAAAAATTAAGAAATAAACAAAAGAATAAGAGAGTAGTGTATTTTTGGAGCATTTTCTGTACAATATATAGATACTTCATAAAAGGCTAACGACTATGTTGAAATATACGGGGTTTAAAGAAGGAGAAACTGAATACTGAATAATAAAGCGATTTTGAAAAACTTGATATGATTGAATCTTATATGCTCATAGATTCCTCTCTATCATTAGAGTCGCATGTGCGTTTTCGAAATTCCACAATATTTCCGGAATATCACCCCTTTCTCAAGTATTCGCGCGTAGCAGAATGTAGCTTTAGATAAAAACGTGAATTCTCCGAAATGTCTTGGCCTTTTGACTTTACACATACAACTCTAGTCATCGAGGAAAATCTGGAAGAAAGTAAGATTAAATTATATATTTATACAATCGCTTTGTTATTCAGTATTTTAACCTATGATATATATTTTTCATCGGATCAATAGTTTTTTGTCTTTATTACCGAGCCTCCGCAAAGATGAGAAAAAAGGTGAGAATCAAGGTCATGAAATAAAACATAATTTCTGTACTAAACGTACTGCGTAAATACATGCTAACCAGAGAAGTAACATTTTATAACGGAAGTTTGCCTCACTTTCTACATTAAAGAAAATAAAGTCACATTATAACACTCGTTCGCTTCGAGTCACCGATATTAAGCGACGTTGATGGTAGTTTGGTAGTTTTGTTTTACGGCATATCAACCCTTTTTGGGTTATTTAATGCCGAATCTGGTCATTATAGTAAAAGTTTTTATGCTTCAAGTTCTTTATATCTTCAAATGTTTAATCATCGTTTTTGGTTTGGTAGTTTTGTTTTACGGCATATCAACCCTTTTCGGGCCATCTAATGCCGAATCCGGTCATTATAGTAAAAGATTTATGCTTCAAGTTCTAAAAATAAAATAAAAAAGGGGAGGGAGAAAGGGAGAGGGGCTGTTGTTTTTGTTTTTGGTTTTGTAGAACATAATTAAGTTTTACAAAAAAAAAACAAAAAAAAAAACGTCAATGTAGGTGAATTTCGTCTCAGGGAGCCACAGCGCAGCCTGATCTGGTATCACCAGAAGCGACGTTGAAATTGGAATACTATTTGGGAATATAAGGTGCTGTTAGGAAACATTCCATCCATGTATATAAAAGATGACAGTCACAAAGATAGTTCGAGCCATATGTTCTGTTATTTATTCCTAGCAGACACAACCCAGCGTTGCCCAGGAATATTTGTCCTTCAATTTTTTTGTAACAAACTAATACTATGTTTACATTCCCTGGATGTCTTCGTAAAAATGATCCTCGAATCTATTCTTTATTACTATTTAAGTGATAAATAACTAAATAGATACTTGTTCCAGAACAGGTATAAGAAATATTTGTCGCATTACGTTTTGCTAGTTTGTTTTTGGAGTGGTGTGCAGTTTCAAAATCACAACAGGTAAATGGTAAATTTACCAACAAATAGTGTGCCCACTTTACTAACCGTGTTGCCACGATTACGTATTCTATAATTCATAATGATAAGTTCATAAGTTCAAGATTTTACCGCACATATACATATTATTGGCGTACCATTTCGGTTAACATTTTATTAAATAATATAACTGAAGATTTGATGTAGAGCAATTGATTTTTCTCTTCTTTCGTATACTGCTTTTTTTTTTTAAATTTAGAGGCGAATTAGGAAGCAGACACCCTAAATTTTAAAGTTTACGAAAAATAATTATGTTTCCTAAAATATATATTCCATAATTAATAATGATCGGATCATTAGATTTGGAGTGAATTCTATACATAAAACACACACACGAACTACCTACCAGAGACTATCATCGAGTGTCTTCGATCTCTCTGTAAAAAGAGTTTGTCATGACAACCTACAAGTAAACCATTACCTAATATTAATATTAACATAGTATTCGAAGCCCAAATGAGATCCGGTCGACACGGATATACTCGGGTTCATACGAGGAATTGTGCACCATCTCAAGTACTGTTACCTCAAGTAAAATCACTAAACTGGATACTCCACCAGACTTGATGAATTCTTGTCCTTGAATCCAGAAAGACCAAGAGACCACAATAAAGATATATATTTATATGGAGAGTTGGAATTACTTACTATACACCATTCACGTGTGTCTTCGGTCTCTCTGGGCAAGGGTTTGTCAGGACAACCTGACATAAGGATACTTATCTCTATAAGTAAACCCCGACAAAATATTCTAAATATCATAGTATTTGAAACCCGAATAAAATCACTTCGACACGACTATAGACTGGCTCGTACAAGGCATGGTGCATCTTCTCCTAGTGATGTAAACTCAAGTCCCATCACCTCGCTGGATACTCCACCAGACAAGATGAGTTATTGTCCTGGAATCCGGTAATAGCAAGCGACACAAAGAAATAGATACTGTAACACAGTAAACTGATCAATTGAGGAGAGGAAAAGTTATGTGCGTAACTTCTTTACTAACTTAACGCTGGACAGGTAGAGGGGGGTGTGCATTGATAACTCGGATATATATGTATCTCATATAGAGATCAAGTGTTATCCCTAAATTTCTAAGAACTTCGACTGAAGTAAAATGAAACAAAAATTACATAAGTTAATGTAGTTTTCTTGAAATATTGTTTAGTGTGCATATACAGGTAATGTATAGAAGGCAATAAAGTGCAGAGATGTAACGAATAAACACGAATAGAAACAAATCAAAACATAAACAGTGGAATGAGTTCTACAGTTTCCAATTTTTATAAATATAATTTCGTTTTATCATAATCGTAATTGCCATCAGTGAAACCTGGAAGTCAATATTATTCTTATATAACGACTATTGGTCGGGCCGAAGCCTAATTATTATAATTGCAAAGTGAATATTCTCGGGTTTTAGTAATTATTCAAGGATTGCAAATATTATTCTATTTTCAAGTATTTTTATTTAATAGTTTATTTTATTAAATTTATTTTATATTTTGTTCATGTTGCATAGTCCCAGAATGGGCCGTGGCAGTTCTCGCTTAAACAACTAATCACGGTCACCAACACGGGATGTTTTACATTACACGTTCCGGAATGACACCTCGTGGCCAACGCTTCCCACAAGATCATGATACGAAATCATACGAAAATACCTCGGAGGCGCCGACCAAGGCTCGTCCCACAAAATCCATCCAAAGTTCTTAATATCTGTTAAACATGTATGAATAATTCACGGCACCAAAAAGAGATTTGTTGTATTACGCACATGAAAATTATTCGCCTTGAAAGGTCTCTTAAACCACGTTTCTCGAAACCGCAATTTAGAAGCGCTTTCAAACTTTTTTTAACACTCATTTCTAACACCTTTATTTAAGGCATTTTTAGTCCTTTAAACTGACGGCCCATTTTTAAAACTTCTCGATGAACACATTTTACTTTAAAACAGTGTTCCCTTTTTTTACACAGTTCGTTAAGCACATTTTACTTATATTAAACATTTTTCCTCAAGCACATTTCTCTTTAAAACATTTTTCTAAATTCTTTTCCCGTTAAAACATCTTATATGAAGCACTGTTCCCTTCAAACACATCTTCTCGTTAACCTTTTACTTTTTAAGCATTTTACTTATTAAAATACTGCTTTCTTTAAACATTTCTTTTCCAGCGTTTTTCTTTACATTAAGCATTTTTCTCGTTAACACATTTTAATTTAAAACATTGTTCTCTTTTTTTACACAGTTCGTTAAGCACATTTTACTTATATTGAACATTTTTCGTTAAGCACGTTTTTCTTTCAAGCAGTTTTCTTGTTAAAACATTGTCACAGTTTTTTTAATTAACTTCAAATTAAACATTGTTCACATTAAACATCTTTTCTTTAAAACATGGTGCACTTTTTTTTCCGTTACAACTCTCTCGGTTTATCAAATTAGCCCCCAAAAATGTTCAATACAAAAAGTTACCTTACAGTTTCGTCGTCTGGTCGTGTTCGCCATTTGTGCCGGCGGTTTCATTGAGTCTCTGGCCGTGATCGATGCTGGTGGTCTTTGTTCTGTGGACAAATTTTATAGACATGCCGGAGACAAACGCAGAGACAATTTTTCCGCAGAGAGAGATTCGATTCTTTTATTGTGGACTCAGTTGTGGGGGGGAGTTATCCATTCGTTTCTGTCATACTTCTCATTCATGTCTCTTGTGGGGTGCGACGATGCACGGGGATCTCTGCTGGATCTCTTCGAGATTACGTCGAGCGACTACATCTTCGACTTAACGCTTTCACTTCCAAAGCTCAGACTCTCTACAAAAACTCTCGTTTCTCACGAAGAAGGAGTGATGTCACAGATCCACACGTGCGACACTCATGCAAAAAGCCTTTCCTATACTCATGTTTTCTGACCTTCTCTGACCCGAGATTCCCTGTGTCGACGTCGAATTTGTAACTTTGTTATGGTCTGACAAAAACATGATTGACTCATAACGATCCCCTTCGGTGCATGTCAGCTTGACCCGCACTCATTGTTTCATTAGACCCCAGCCATAATTCACACTAGATGACTTAATCGTATGTAAAGGTATGGGGCCCCATCCATGATATAACATTTATCTAATTGTTTGTTTGGTAATATAAGTAATGTTTTGTTTATAACGTATTTTTGTTATTTATTCATTTATTTATTAATTTAAAAAAGTTTTACTACATATACATTGTCTTTTTCTACAGCTCGCGCAGTGGGGTAGTCATTGTTAATTATGTTTAATAGACCAAACTGTGTTTGATAATCGACCTGATTTATTTATTTACTTTAAATTTGTTGTGATGAATTGAGTTCCTACATTGCATTATTGAGTTAAGTTCGTGAAGTTGTTGCGGGAATGTGGATTATTATTATTATTATTATTATTATTATTATTATTATTATTATTATTATTATTATTATTATTATTATTATCAAAGTAAATATTCTCGGGTCTAAGCTTAATGGGTATATATATATATATATATATATATATATATATATATATATATATACTATGAAAATATAATCATGGCAATTAAGCTACACAATGGCGTCCGTGTTTAATGCCCGCAACGAACCGTCAGGATGACTGAACGTATTTTTGTATAATTTAAAAAAATATACAAAGAACTAAACAATAAAAACGTAAATCATTTCACTTCATCTCGGGCAACGACCAGTTCATACAGTGTACACACACACAAACATATAATATATATATATATATATATATATATATATATATATATATATATATATATATATATATACATTCGACAAATTCACAAAAGAGAGTGAGTCACACTTAATCATTATCTCGGTGGTAGGGGCTGATAACTGGTAAACGGTCACGATACACTGGTAAATAAATAAAAAAAAAATTTTGAAAATTATTGACTTTTCAATATTGTCACTTAGTTTTGTTTTTACGATTCCACGTGTCGTATGTGTCACTTTAACAACGCATTGTTATCGCCTTCAAAAAAAAATATTATTCTTACACTATACACAATGCTCCAAGCGAACTACAACATTCTTCTCATATATATATATATATATATATATATATATATATATATATATATATATATATATATATATATACGTAATTCCCGAAACAGGTTTTCATGGTAAACAACTGTGATGATCCCTTAAAATAGTGTTAGAAGCAAACTAATATAATAACTGTAAAAAATAAATTGACTTACATGAGTGATTTTCCACTGAAAGACTTGGGACTATAAGTTTTTTTTTGTTTTTTTTAAATATAGTTTTAATGGTTGAGAAACTTCCGAGACTATATATATATATATATATATATATATATATATATATATATATATATATATATATATATATACAAACATATATATATATTTACATATATATATATATATATATATATATATATATATATATATATATATATATATATATATAGCAATTGTAAAAACATTTTATGCAAAATCTCAGCCAGTCTTATTATTATTCGCTAATAAGGTTTATCAATTTTCCCTATAAACCGAGTGACATTCAACCGGCTTAATATTCCGGTACTCCCTGTTCACTATCTTTCCGATTTTGATGATTGTATGCCTCATTTGTTTTTACATCGTGTTAACTCTGTGGTTATGTTATGCGCTATAAACCAATGTTCATGTCACTGCATGTGTTCTTGGTTTTGTTAGGGCTACTTGGTTTTGTGGGCTGGTTTCAGCATTTTAGCGTTTTTAGTCGCCATATTTACTCATTACAATCGTATTGTGTATGGTGTGAATATTACCCCTTTATTCAAATTTTAACTGTAGTCATGCTTTCTTTAATTCTGAAGACGTTTCGTTAATATTAATACTCTCACTAGATACTCCAATGCATGGAAAATGTTTGTAAGCAATTACATCGCACCAAACAATATTATAATACGAATCAAATGAAAATTAGAGATAACTAGAGAAAAATACAGGCATGATTGAGCGAAGGAGAACATATATACAGAACGATGCGAGAAAAACTGAGGGGCGATTTTCTTTTTAATTAATCGGTTTTAAAAAATAGGGAAACACAAGTATCGGAAGTTGGTATTAACCCTTTTTATCACAAATGACTGGGCGTGACCCAAGTTCGATTGGATAAAGTGAGTAAGGCAGCTTCTCCGAGGAGATAATCTGGAAGGCTATAAAAATAGTCTGACTCGGACCCGTCAGCACTTTCCTGTAGGGGCGCCTTAGGGGACCGACAATAAACCAAACCCTTTCTGTTTTTAGCCTGGAGGCCAATTTTAGTCTAGAGGTTAAGAAGCAGCCGGGGGTTATTATCTAGATATATGCATTTGCAGTCACTATCATGGTTTGTGGTATGAAATAATAAACAATTTTCAAGAAAGTGTGTTATTTTTCTTAAGTGGGCGTCTTTAAGGGCAAATAAGTGACGGTGGGTGTATGTGTGCATGTGTAAGACTGTGATCTCGTTTGATTGAATTTGCGCTGTGCGGTAGCATGAAAACTGATATATATATATATATATATATATATATATATATATATATATATATATATATATATATATAGTTTGAATTACACACAGGAGAGTTTGAATTACCTCAGGTTTCTACGATCTCTCCATACAAGGGGTTGTCAAGACAACCTGACATGACAAGTAAACCCTAGTCAAACATCGAAAATAATATAGTATTCGAAGCCAAAATAAAATTACCTCGATACGGCTATACACTGGCTATTACTAGTAATAGTGAATATTCCCATAGTGATGTTACATCAATAAAAAGCACGTAGCTTGATACCCAAACAGACAAGATGAATTCTTGTCTAGGAATACGTTAAGATCAACAGACCAAAAGAACGGTATACTATAACATAATTAATTGCTTTTAGGGGGGGGGATTAATGTTCTCTACTTCTTTATTAGCTCAAGGTTTGAGGTAGAGAAGAATCTTGATTGAACAGTTTAATATCTATGTATCTTATATATAAATCATGTGTTAGCCAGGAAAGAAGCCTCTAGATTTCTGAGAACCTTCTTACTGAAGTCCAATGAATATATATATATATATATATATATATATATATATATATATATATATATATATATATATATATATATATATATATGTGTATATATATATATATATATATATTTATATATATACTATTGATAGAGCCTATTAATTCCTAACTCTTAAAGTAATGTGTTATTTTTCTATTTTAATCTATTTCTTTATTCATGGCATATGTTATCATTCTGAAAAGTTCACATGACTATAGTCACCACGAACAAATGTAGTAGAATATTAGAAAGAGAATTCTATACCCATCTTTGTGAATGTTTTTCAATAAAGGTTAAGGATTATGTGAGAAAAACATCAATTAAGGGTGTCAATTCAAGCTAGTCATATGTAGCGCACCAATGATAGTTGCCAATTGACAGATATGGAATAATGGAGTATTACTTAACTGAACATAGTCTTAAAATGCTTTCACAAATATTAAGGTGTTCATGAAAGAGTAAGTATTTCCTGTTACCCATGGATAACTCGCCATATCTTACAAAATAACTCACAAACCGTGTTTTCCACTGTATGTCCCTCACTAAATCATTGGCTTGAGCACTGCCATTTTAAATGCATATTAGCTGCCTTTAACCGTTGCACGAGTGGTAAGAGTGTCCATGTGTCTGTTGTTATTCAAAGTAAGCTTGTATATATAGCAAAATTGTTTTTGACGAAAAGTTATTTTATTTGTTTTAAACAAAATCGCCTAATTATTGTAGGATTTTTTATCGTGTAAGTAATTATATTATAAATAATAAGAGGCTATGAAGCGATCTTCTGTGTGTAAAGAAACTTTACTCAGAAAACATTTCGGTGGTTGAAATAATATTTGAATATTTATTTCACTTGTTCTTTTCTTTTTACATTCTCTTTTTTAAATTTTCTCTGTCATTCTCTCTCTTTTTCTAATTTTTTTATCTATTTCTGCCAAATTTCTCTTTCTCTCTCTCTCTCTTTCTCTCTCTCTCTCTCTCTCTCTCTATCTATCTATCTATTTCTTGCTCTTTGCCTCTGAAGTTCGCTTAATGTAGTGTTTTTTCTATTTCTCCCAGACTTCTCTTTCTTTCTCTCTCTCTCTCTCTTTTTTCTCTCACTCTCACTCTCACTCTCTCTCTCTCTCTCTCTCTCTATCTATCTATCTATCTATCTATTTCTTGCTCTTTGTTTCTGAAGTTCGCTTAATGTAGAAGTAAAAATAGATAGTTGGCTGAATAATCGTAAGTTTAGATACAATCCAAGGTAGGTAAATATGTGTATACCAATTAAAGTTATAGATGCTGTCGTTTATTGCTACGGAAAATCTTGTTTTTTTCTAAAGACTAGAAATAGTTATATCAATACTAATCAAAACATTATCCAACATACAGTTAGTGTGTGTATTACTATATAAAGTCTTACTATTTTAATAATTACTATTTACGCTAAATAATATTCCTCACGTTAAATAACAACAGACAAATGTGCACAGATAATACCGTAACATGTATGATTATTTGTGATTTAAAAAAAAACGCGCGAGTAGACATACAACTACTAATAATACTACTACAAATAATGTTGATAATAATAATAAAGATGATAATGATAGCTTATCCGGCTAGGATCTCTTTCATTCCCCTCTCTCTCTCTTTCTCTCTCTCCCCCCTCCTCTCTCTCCCCCTCTCTCCCCCTCTCTCTCTCTTTCGCTCTCTTTCTGTAGGAAGTTCGTGTGCCTTTATTTATAACACACGCTGCGATGTGATTAAATAATTAACATTGAGTGGCAATAGTTGTATTCATAATTCTCCGCGTGATTCCATTGAAGCTTCTCGGTCTTTCCGTCCTTCTTGGCCCTTCACGACACTTTTGGGCGGGTTTTCCAGGTTATGGGATTTCTGGCAGTTACTTGTTTTTATTAGTGTTGTGTTCTTTCTATATATTTTTTCTATTTCTATTTACACTGATTGGTCGATCTGAGCTGATACTGTAGGTTGGTCTCCCTACCTAAGGACTTTCTTAATTGCTTCATATGTTTTTTATTAGTGCTGTGCATTTTATGTTGCCAATTCGGCCGTTGATTCTGATTTCTCTTTGTATTTCATTCATGTTTTACTGAACATTCCCTATCGGGTCTTACAATTATCGGTATTACAGCACCTTTCTGTCATAATCCGTATTCCTTTTAGTTCTGTGGAAGTTCTATGTATGTATAGTATTACAGAATGTTTATTTCAGTCAATTGAAGAGAGCACCATTAGGAACAGTCATGTATTGATATGCAATGTTGTTGCAAATATAAATATACATTTACAAAC
This sequence comes from Sepiola atlantica, assembly GCA_963556195.1. Classification (NCBI taxonomy): domain Eukaryota; kingdom Metazoa; phylum Mollusca; class Cephalopoda; order Sepiida; family Sepiolidae; genus Sepiola; species Sepiola atlantica. Next base: position 41,623,872 of record OY744515.1, read on the forward strand.
AGACTATTCAAAGGAAAATTAATAATAGCAAATAATAAAAGATACAACTACCTATTTACTTGCCTTCAAATGAACGCAACGTTAGGCACAATGTCGATGTTTAATGCGTGGGGAGGATAAAAAGCACCTCCACAGGAAAGCACTCTGGGTGTGACGAAAATAAATATTACTCCAATCGAGAAAGATTGTTCTGTCTTTAACTGAAGGCTGATGGAGATTAGTATTTCCAAATATTAGGAGACGATTGGGATAAGGATATTAAAAGTCACTTGAGAAAAACACACTACTGGGAACATTTATTAACAAACAACAGATAAACAAAAATGAATGGACAATTAGCCGTAAAAGAAAATGATATCTCGAGCAAAAGTAGAGAATAATATATGAAAATATCACCATACAATTAAGAGAAGGGTGTGAACAGTCATTCACTAAACCACCGTTTAGAACAGTTATACAATGGAAAGGCATTTATAATGAGACAATTCAACACCAAGAACTAAAGAACGTTGTGAACAGACAAAAAGAAGCTAACTATAAGAAATGAAATACTATGATAGTTCGAAATGTTAACAGAAAGTTGAGACATGAATTTGAACAGTTAAATGTTCAGACCACCATTGTATGTCAATAAATAACTCTTCATAATGACCGTTTCGTCAATTATCTGTTACTATTTTCTTTGTTTTTTCTATGTCCTGTTCCCAATGTTCTAGTTAGTGTCTGTTCTTAATTATCTATTCACACACACAGATATATATATATATATATATATATATATATATATATATATAAATCAAAACTGCGTAAGTTAAGCTAACTTCTCATACGAACGGTACAGTCAAAACTGTCTATTTCCAATGAATTCAACTTATTGAATATGCGCATCATCTGTTTTATATACCGTTCATATAGATGCGATATCAGCTTCGCAGGGTTAACTAATCAGCATATTGGGTTTTTAAAAGTAACTTTTAATAATTACTATTATTTGGTAATGTTTATTAAGTCAATGATTTTTTTAAATTTTAATATAACAAATGTTTATTTTGCAATATTGTTTTATTTTCTGGAAAAATGTTTAGCATTTGTGTTCAAACGTTTTCTACCGTCGTTCAAATGTTTTAAACATCTTTCGTTCTCAAGAAAAAGGCGATTGACTTGATTTTTGTAAATTGCAAATGAAATAAGGAATTTGTTTCTTCTCTCTTTTCTTTTCTTTAGGTCACATATAAAATGTAAATTCATATGAATAAGTGTTAATTTAGTATATGTTTTTTTTGTAATGAGACAATTTCCCAGAGACTCCCTTTTTGGGGGGGGGGCAGGGGTGGTAGTGTAGTATCCTTTCTATTGCTATAATACTATATTCACAAACATTACCTTCTGCTTTTATGGGAAACCCTTCCAGGTATTACCTCCTATTTTGGAACGAGTATTGTGTTCTGTAGTTTTAGTATCATCCTACAAGTAATGGCCTCCTCCTTTGAGGATTAGTGTAGTATATATATTTTAATACCTCCTCCTTTGTGATTCAGTGTATGTAGTTTGTTCATCATGATATCATCCTCTCAGCCTAGCAAAAGTATTCGACCGGAGAGAACAAGTATTTCCTAGTATATATATATATATATATATATATATATATATATATATATATATATATATATATATATATATATATATATATATATATGTATATATATATATATACATATATATATATATATATATATATAGAGAGAGAGAGAGAGAGAGCGAGAGAGAGACAGACAGACATACATAGAGAGGGAGAGATATATCAATATATATATTTATATATATTGATATATATATATATATTAATATATATATATATATATTAATATATATATATATATATATATATATATATATATATATATATATATATATATATATATATATATATGTATACTTATTGTTTAGCACTAAAGAGCAGTTGATTATGATAATCTTTTTAATTGCCCAGCATTAGGAGCTTTTATGTATTGATAGACAGATGAAAACAGAGAGAGACAAATACAGAAAGCATGTTGGATATTAACAGGCATTTAAGAGGCGAGAACATTATTAACTGACATAAACAAACAGATAACAAATAGACTAGTATGTAAAATGAAGAGAATTGAGAGACTATCCAAATGAACACTATTTTTCGATAGACAAATGAGATGAAGATATGAACAGGCAATTAAGACGGAGGACATTAGAAATTGACAGATACAAAGATACAATAAAATATATAATCATCTTAAATTGAGGCAATTTAGAGACTATCACTATAAACAGATGTTATCAATAGGTATGTGAGTAAAAGATGTTAACAGACAATTCATATTGAAGGACGCTGTTAACTGACATATAGCAAGAGCCAATAAAACAGACGCGTATGCCCAACAGTATGGTCAACATACCAATCGTATGGTTAACAGTCTGATTAATCGAGAATTGAGAGACCATGAAATGTTATTTATCGATAGACGATAGAAACGTAGATATTAGCAGAAAAAATAGAGCTTAAAGGAAACACCACGAACAGACTGATAGAAATAGACAGTAGTAAATTAAATAATATATCAAAATAGAAACAAACAATTGAGACGCCGATATAAACAGTCAAATGAACAGACTATCAACATGGCCATATATAGACAATGCAAATGCAGATCTCAAAAGAACCTTTCAGAAACGGATATTCACAGTCAATTGATTAGAACATACTAATATTCGAAGATAGACAATTGAGAACCAGATACGAATAAGACAAATAATGAATAGACACCTAGAGAAGATGTTATGACCATAGAGATAGAAACAAACAATAAATGAGTTAATATTTCAAAATATTAACAGCCCATTGAGAAACGAATATGGACAGTATATTAAAGAGACTATCAGTATGAACAATGATTTGCTGACATACAATGGGCATACATATATTAGTAGACAATTAGATACAATCTGAGAAATCAAGTAGTGAATCGACATAACTAGAACATTGAGTTTCAGAAATATCAAGATACCAGGTTGTGCCGATTTTTAGTTGTTCATTTTCGACATATTATGACATGTCAAATTATTGACAGGTATAATATACTTACGATTACGGTCGGAGTAAGTTCAAACTATCTCCTAAGAAAGTAGTCAAAGATTATTAAGCGTGTGTTTATATTGGAGCCCTTTTTATATAGAAGATTGTAAGACCAATTATAGGTACTTAATGCATTTCTTGTTACGCAAAAGCAAAAATGACTCGTAAACAACAAAGGCAACTATGTGCAGTGTACAATAACAATGGTTCTACTAGCAGAATTGGACGCGGGTGGTTTACAAAGTTTGGAACTATAGATTTAAACCTTAATAGTGAAGAAAACTTATACATACACTATTAAGAGATGTCGACCAAATCAATGTATTAATTGAGTATTACCCACATAACACTACACGATAGTAGAAAGGATTAACACATCACCATTTACAGTTCATCAGAATTTAGTAAAACATAATTTGGAGGCCACATTATTTAACTGAAAATAAACTTTCGGGTCGCATTTGAATCTGATTTGCTTTATAAACAGAAAAAAAGGAAAGTGTTACAAGCGAGAAGAAATTTTCATTTACCGTAATGTTATGAGAAAACGCATTGGAGTAGGTGAGATGAACCACTTAAAAAGCAGATCTTCACCTGAAGAAAGTCATGTGTTTAATGGAGTTATGTACAATTAGCTTCTGAAAACAGCAAGACAATTTATTCTGAAACATACTGCTCACAACTGGATGAATTAAAAGGCAGCGACAGTAAACAACTTCAAGTTAAATAAAAGATGGGGAAATGTTTTGTAACAAAATGTCATAGTTAGTTTAGTAATTATTTAATGACATATCATTTTTTGATTTTTTGATTTCTATGAGAAAAATGTAATAGACAGCATGAACAATTTCCATGTAGAAAACTGATGAAAACTAATGAGTGAATAGGCAATGATGCGACAAATATGAATATAAATAAAATACGTATATGAGGAGGGAGTTATTTCATATTGATGCACTGATTAGTTCCCACTCTCCCAGGCTGAGACTAGATTGAGAATAAGGATTAAAATGTATAGATAAGGGACAATTATTAAAAAGCAAATAGGAATAATCGTGATATAGAAATGCCTCAGTCTACTGCGGATATGCTAACGGTCATCTCCGAACGCATATACCATACACTGGACAAGACAGGTTAAGCGAGGGCGGTAGCGTTTAATATATCTAAAAGGATTGGCATAAAGGTTTTATCATGAAAATTAATTCATATGGTATTAATGGACGAATATTTGACATAATTATATCCTTCCTAACCCTAAAAGAAATCCAGGTGTACATAAATGCAGGTATACCCCATGGATCAATTATTGAGCATTTATTGTTCCTGATCTTCATAGACGACCTCCCTGATGACATTGTGTCTGAGATAGGTATATTGTCTGACGACACCACGCTTTACTCTTGTCATGTAGGAAAAACGACGCGCATATATCTGAGGCAATGGCTGAATTATTAGAATGTTACCTCCACTCTGTAGAAGAATGGGGTCATAAATGAATGGTTACATTTAATGCTGCAAAAGAAGAGCTCCTTACTTTCAACAACTACAGGAACCCTCTTCACCCACCGATTGCCATGGCAAATAACACCCTACACGAGAGTCCAACGTTCAAACTCCTCGGCCTAACATTCACAGGTAACATGAATTGGAACAAATACATAGAATACATTGCCAAGGCTGCTTCAACGAATATGGGCTCCTTCTACCGTGCCAAAAAGCTTCTCACACCAGACAGTATCCTATATTTCTACAAAGTCACCATCCGGGTATGCATGGAGTAAGTATTGGTGTTACATCTTGGCTGGTGCACCATCCATTAGTCTCTCCTTCTTAGCAAGATCCCAAAAAAGAGTTTCTAATCTAATAGGTCCGTCATTATGCACTAAGCTCCAGACCCTTTTCCATCGATGCAATTGTCTGCTATGGTGCCACATCGACGTAAATGCACTCGACCAACCGGAAAATCAGCTAAATGCAATGCATTTTCTTTGGAAGTACCCAGCTGCCTGAAAGCCTTACACTCCAATAGACTCTTTCCTCGTGTTGCTGGCCTTGTAAACTCCCTCCCTGCTCTCTGTTTCCCAAATTGTACCAACATGCAGAAATGTAAAACTAATGTGAACAACATCTCGCTGCACATCTCCAAATTTAGGATAACCTCAAAAACTTTCACCCTAATTTTCAATAGCCCCTTGCGTCTACAGTGGCAACTTGCCGAGTTTGGGATGAACTAAGTTTAAAGAAAACACACATGAGAGATTGATCTTAAAGGTAACTGGACCGGATGTGCTGTGTGCTGTTTAAGCTATAGGCTAATGTGTGATTAACGGAGTGTGCTATTATTTAACAAAATATTTTAGATTTTTGCAACCATAGCAATTTTATTATAAATCTTATCTTGCTACGTTTGAGATAATATTTGTCTATAAGCTTACAGGAACTATCGAATTAACAATTTCCGAGTTGTGTAGTCATTGAAAGTGACAAAACGACAGAGCTAAGGGGAATTCTTTCAATCATTATTTTTGCAGTTCATAGAAGTGTAACAAAGAACAATTAGAAAGTACATTATACTTAAGTGAATTATTTAAAGAGGAAATCATAGTGCATGTTGTTTGGAAGTAAAATAAATAGTTTTTGACTGCAGTCCTGCTACTGTTTAGACACACATCGTATGCACAGAAGAGAGTGACAGTGACAGTTCGGAAAACAATTATTAACAGAAGGTCGTGAAAGAATAGCGTAACGTAAATTCGGAATAAAGTGGCATGTGCTGTGAGCAGTTATCGGAATGTTTAATGTCACAAAATATAAAACTTGTCTAAACGAAGTTTGATTGACAGATCATGAAGACGCAATTTGCGAAGAAACTGATATTTACAATATTGTTTAATTAATTAAGATTAACACTCAGTTTAAGTAAAAAAAGATGACTTAATATATTACATAAACGTTCGTGCGTTGCATTAAACTAATTAGGAAAAAAGGTCATACTTTTCGTTTGGTGGAACTTTGAGAGACTCTTGCATTTGACCCTTAATATTTTCACCTGTGAGAGTTTGCTCTAAAATCATTTCACCGCGGAGATATAACCTTAGACAGTTTGATCCGTGAGATTTTGACTCAGAATCATTTCATCTCGTAGAGTTTGATTCAGCATATTTTGACGCACTATAATATCACGCAGGAGAATGTAGCCTAGGATATTTTTATCCAAAATATCATACTCGGAGAATTTGACTCAAAATCTTTTCACTCTGCAGCGGATGATGTAACATTTTTTTTAACCCGGAGTGTTTTATGCAAATGATCTTGACCAAAAATAATTTCACTCCGTGGAATTTGACCTAACTAATGTTTTGGTGTAGGAAAATTTGACCCAAATATTTTCAAGTTTTTCACCTCCGAAATAGATGTTTGTAAAAATAAAACGGAATTTTGGCAGATAACCTGAGTAAAATGGTAATATTAAAAATATTTAATATTAATTAAAAGTTCACATTCAAAATTCTCAATAATAGAAATTAATTCAGCCCAAATTGTATTATTTATGAAAATAAAAATGGATTTATTATTTATATGTAGAATATATGAAAATGAAATATTGTTAAATTCGTAAGAGATTTTGGGTAAAAAAACCTTCTTACAAAATTTTGAGCTAACATGTTTTGGATAAACGTTTGAGTTGAAAATCCCCTGTGTAAAATACTTTGAGGTGAAGTAAATTTGTAGTATTTGCAGGATATGGGACGTATATAAACGTGAATTGAATAAAAACACGTCTGCATATCTATACTTATATTAATATTTATTATATATTTATAACTGAAGAAGAATTACTTATTAATAAAGACGTATTGATTGCAAGTCGCTGTGCGGCACGTCCAATCAAACATCTCAGCTGGTATGTAATACAAGGGGCATTACTCTTCTCAATATCTCATTGAGTAAAGGGAGATAACTTGTGGTACAAAGTAATTTTTCTCTTTTAAATATTAATTGTTTATTATTTCTAAATTAAATCTGTTTTATCTAATCACCTCTACTTTGAGTTTTGTACTATTAATGTTTTTTTTTCATTTGTATATTAATCTTGTGAGAAGTTTATGCAGCTTAATAGGTGACATCCATGATAAACGAACTTTATAGAGGTATAGGCACTAAACTAGAGTTTGGTGTAACTTTATAACTTCTAAGGAATATCTCTAGGATTTCTCGAGTTGTTCCATTTACTTTAAGTTTTAAAAGGGAACTCTGTTAGTTATATCTGGAGTGAAAGTAGTACCATTGCCAGAGACTATAATCGCGGAGCATCCAAATCGGCTAAAATATGTTGCAATTCTAAGATTGTTTCCTCAGAAATAATGCGGCTCATCGGTAAAATTTCAGGCTAGTTCTACTAGTAGTAGAAAACATTTTTCTATCGTTGGATACTGCAAAGTCTATGTGAAGACGTGCCCAGGAGAAATTCGAAATAGGCCAAAAATCATTTTTGCTTTTCTCGAAAATGTTGCTGCTAACTGACATTTTTAACAATTATGGCCTAGACCACTTAATAGTTTGTCCATGTTTTGCTAATAGACATAGCTACATGTTAAAGCTGGTCATCGATAAGTTACATTTATATAAGATTTTGTGAAATTTTTGGTGAGAAAAAGTATCGTGATACTTCCTTCTCTTACCAACTAAAGTTACGCTTGGCAGGTCTCAGTTGCCTCGATGCATGAGCTATTGCCTTTTGGCGGCCATCGGAAACGCTATGTAAAATGACACCTTAAACACCATAATCCCATGCATCAGAAACAACAATATAATCAATACGAGCAACATATCTGAAGAAAGTAACAATTTCATTTCATTGAAGACAGAATTACACCTTTTTTAATCCTTAATTATGTTGGTGTGTACGCTTGGCGTTTTCAGTTGCTGTGTAAATTTTGCTTCAACGCATTTTAAGTTATATCTTGTGATTCCTGAAAACAATTTTCTTAGTTTATTAATTAGTTTTGAGACGTCGTCCTCCTTTCCTTTATGTATTTTGTCAAATAAATCTGTTTTTTTTTTAAATATATTTGTGCCGTGAAAAATAGTTTGAATTGTTTCCCTTTGTTTATCTCATCCTCGTCGCCAGTTGAACTTAAGTGGTTGTATTTGTAAGATATGGGACGATTATAAAGAATGTATTGAATAAAAACGCTTCTGTAGAGATAAAAACATACTATTTATTATATATTTACAACTGAATATTAATAACTTATTAATTAGGACATATTTATTTAATGCCGCTCTGTGACTCGGCCAATACGACATGTCGACTGGTTTGTTATATTAGGGAACTAATTTGGCTCAAAATCTCTTTGAAACAAGGGAGATCACTTTTGATACAAAGTTTTGGTTTTTCTTTTAAATATAAATAGTTAATTATTTATTGATGAAATATGTTTCATCTAACCCGGGGTGAACGAATTTTTTATTACGTCTCTCCAAATCTTTATTAAACTTAAGTTTGTCAATTTAATATCACATGATTTAAATTATAAAATTGTTATCGAACAATTTTATAATTTAAATGATTTGTAAATATCAACATGTAATGCTTAATGCATATTTCTCCTTGTCCCTTTGAAAATAGTAATTAAATTCATTTAAAAAGACAAGAAAATTAACCGTAATTTAATAGAAAATGCACGTGTTTTTTCTCTCGATCAATCCCACATGTGGCGTCAATAATTCACTTAAATTGATTTACCTTAATACAACCGAAACAATAAATAAATCGTCAATAAACATATCCAGATATCCAAATTATTTTCTACACTTTCATACAAAAATATCTTGACTTAATCCTGACTGTTGAAAAAATATTGGGTCAAACATTCCAACCCTGAAAAAAATCGTTGGATCAAACTGTCAATGGTGAAACGATTTTGGGTAAAATTCTCTTGGGTCAAAATCGGCTATATTCATCTTTGTTGTACAATAGAATGGATCTGGGATATTTCCTTTGTCCCCACGTAGTGGGTCATAGCGTATCCGTCCTCGTGAGGCACACCACATCTATGCATGTCAACGTATAATGATGGGTTGGCGTCCCGTCAGGCACGTGTGCATGTGGTTTTATGCGATAGAATTCCGTGCGAAATTGACTCTGTGACGAGTAAACGCTAATAAATCACGTACAGGTGATGAACGTGCGGTAACTGGTATCCATGGAATTGCAAAAATGTTAAAGATAGCGAAAACGAATGAAACAAATCCTGAAAAGAGATGATCTGAAACACCCGCATCAATGCATACACACACGCTACGTGTATATAGCGGTGTAACCACCGCATATAATGATATTTCTGAGATTGATTATTCGATATATATATGTTCCAGACTGTTTTCCTTATTTTAGTTGACATATTTTCCCAATGTTTCGCCTGTTGTACTCTCTGACTTTCTCAAGGTAGTTTTGACAGAATAAAGATAATGAAACCAATCCGAAACACGTAAATCCCGATCTCGCTTATATATTAACGATCTTACTTCACTGCTAGACGAATTTAACGTCAAATCTGTAGGGCGAAATAAATATTGCGTTCTGATTAGCTAAGAAAAATAATGAAGTTAATACAAATAGAAAATAACACACAATAGGAATATTATATAAATAGTGATTATGTCAGTCCGCCTGTCTGTCCGTCTGTCACAATTTTGTTTAAGCGGAATTTGTTCAATTTCGAAATATCAGAGATCTTAACTACTTTTAGAAATGGAGAATATTGTATCAATAGTAAATAATAAATTCCAAACAAATCAAGCGGATGCCGCGACTTAAAATTGAAACCGAAACCTTGAGAAATTTAGCCAGATATTCTACCAACTGATTTGAACTATTTTATAAATAGATCTTAAAATATTCCCTTAACAAAATTATTATAGCTTTGGTGTAACGTCATAGATTTATGATTTACGTTATGTTTCAAAACATAAGTGATAATAAAAAATAAATAAATGGATTAACTTAAACTTAAATTGTTTTAATAGTTCAAAACAATGTATTTATCTTTAAATATGTATTGAATGTAGTTTCGTCACAATAACATAATTTAATTAAGTAAATAGGAACACCTCGCAGATAGCGAGAAAGAATGGTACGATACGGAAGCCTAGCAAAACATATGCAACCAGAGAAAGTATATATTTGCTAGTGATATAAATTTAAACTTTTTATTACCAACGTAAACAGAGTTGAAGAGAGAAAATGGCCGACTTTCTTTTTGCTGTTATGTTGTAAAGCTGTTTTCTTTCTTATGATTGTTTACATCCGCAATGCAAACTGTATATGTGCGAGTAAGGTTTTAAAGGATCAAATTGTAATTTTGTCTTACTCAGCTGACTTTTGAATGTCAAACATTTATTAATAGCCTGTTTTACAAGAAGATATACACACATTAATACAGCGAATAAAGATTCATAATATGAACCTTTCCAGGAACGGGTATTCTTGGCCTTGGGTATAATATTAATGTTCAAAATAATGAATCATTTTTTTCTCGGGTAGTTTCTTTCATTGGAGTCTCCGATCAATTTTATTGCTTTTTTTCTGTTTTCTAATCCTGTATTTATTGACTCATGTCCGCTTTCTGCTTCTATTTTAAACGTTATTTATTCGTCTTATTTGTTTATTTCTTTTTTTTACTGTCTGTCTTTTGTTTGACTTTTCGGTCAACCTAGCCCGCCGGAAAAAAAGGACGCAAGGGTGGACCTCTGTCCACGTTCAATGATGACTTTTATTATCTGCCGTTTTTGTATCTAATTGCAATAGGCCGTCGTCTATGAGTGTCAAGGCGTATGCGCAATCACGTGACCTAATTAAGTGAAACGCGCCATCGATTTGACTATCTAAAATGTCTTTTCTCCATATAAATATATATATATATATATATACTAGAAAATCATGAAAACAGTTGGGTCTTCATTAGGTTCGGATTACGTTTTTGTAATCAGGTAAGAGTAGTTTGCTAAGTCAGTTGAATATTAAAATATCATAAACATCTAAATTTACCATTTTCTGCTCTCTCTCTCTCTCTCTCTCTCTCTCTTAAAGTCGCATTACATAATTTTGGATATTCTCTTTACGATATATTCATTCTCTCATTTAGTTACTTGCTTTTATTTTTAATGAACAGGGAGAGAGAGAGTATGTGTGTATGAAAGAGAGTATATTACTTATAGAATAAGTGCGAGCGGTAAACTAATATAGATTGAAGGACGTTCGATGAATAATAGATAGTTTGTTAGATGAGTTGATGAATTATTTGCAAATAACGCTGAATTACAACAATTAAAACGGAAAGTTTTTCAAGCATAATTGAATTACAAAAGTGGAGAATATTTTAGAATGTACTTTTTGTGAGTAAAAGATATAAAAAAACACCCTAAGGGGAACCAATATATATATATATATATATATATATATATATATATATATATATATATATATATATATATATATATATATATATATATTGGTTCATTTTATCACAGTCGCAGTCATCAGAAATCTAGGGGCTCCTTCCTTTGGCTTAAACTTTAATGACATTGTAATTACATTCTTCGATAACAATTAACTTCCAACCGCTTAACAATTTCTTTTAAAATGCACTCCTTTTAACGTTTTTTTATTCTATATATAAGTTGCATCTCGTTTTCCGTTTTCTTCCAATTACTTTCTGATGATTTTTCTACCATTTTTAATTATTTGTTTTTAATATCTTCTTTACGTAAATATGTAATTTGTATATATGGTAATATGACAGTAATTAATTTGTCTACTATATCAAAGCGCTGTTTCTTGTATATATATATATATATATATATATATATATATATATATATATATATATATATATATATATATAAACTATGTCAAAAACGTTACCTACCTCGGTAGAAAAGTTAATTCTGCTGCTTCACCTGATGATGAAATCGTAAACCGAATTGCAAAAGCAGCAAATGCCTTCGGCAAACTGAAACATCGTCTGTGGAGTAGCAGAGGCATTAAGTTGGAGACAAAAATCAATGTGTATAGAGCTGTAATATTGACAGGTCTTCTCTATGGATGTGAGGCGTGGACGCCTTACCGGCATCACGTTCGCCAGGAGCTGCTTTAGGACAATATGCGGACTTAGTTTGAAGGACAAAGTCGCTAACATCGATCTTTCCAACATATGCAATATTGGTGGAATTGAAAGTTTCCTGTTGCAGTCTCAATTGCGATGGGCTGGTCATGTAGAAAGAATGGACGAAGGGAGGATACCAAAAGCACTGATGTATCGTCGGTTAGCTTGTGGTAACAGAAATGTTGGTCGGCCCTGGCTGAGGTACAAAGATAAATTGTAAGATGCGCTGACGGCAATTGAAGTACCTCACAAAAACTTTGAAGACTATACACAAGACAGGAAGACATGGCGAGCAGCTTGTTGCATTGGCTGGAAAGATTCAACGAGACCTGTGTGGATAATATGAGAACTGCAAGAGTGAGGCGAAAAACTAGAGAGAATGCTCCACACCTGGCATCCGATTACTCACACTCTTGCACTGTCTGCGGCTTTCCTTGCATGTCTCTTGCCGGACTCAGGTGTCATGAACGATCTAAACACAAATGGAAGCTGTCGGAATCTCATACGTCGTAATCGACGGGATAGGCCATCATATATATATATATATATATATATATATATATATATATATATATATATATATATATATATATATATATATATATAGGTGTATGTGTGTGTGTGTGTGTCTGTGTGTATCTGTCCATGTGTATGTAGATACTGCTTTTCATTTTTTTTGTATTATTATCATCATTATTTTCTTATTAAATCTTTTTTCTTATTACTATTATATTATTAATCAATTTTTTACTATTTTTGTATATTTTCTAATTATTATTTTCTCATGATTTAATTTTTTAATTTCACTCCATATATTTGTGTATTTTTCTATTTCTCTTAATTTTACTAAAATAATTTTATTTTTTCAACTATGTATTTTTCGAATCTTATTTTGTTTTCCATTTTTAATTTTGATTTTATTTTTATTCACTGATTTTTTTTACATATAAGTCCATTTTTCTTTCAATCATCATTATTATTATTTTACATTTTTTTCTAATTATGATACATTTTTCTTATAAATACAATTATATCTTTTAGTTATATCTTTCATTCTCGATATATCTTATTTTCTATACTATATACTGTAATCTTCTAATTATTTTAATTTTATTAATTTTAACTATACTCCGTCTTGTTATTTATTTACAATAAAATGACTTCTAATTTTATTTATTTATTTCATTTTATTTTTTATTAGTAAGCATTATATTTCTTGATGTAACTTTTTATTCACTGTATCTTGTTTTATTTTATTTTTCATTTTGTATTCTATCATTATTATCATCATCATTATTATTATTATTATTATTATTATTATTATTATTATTATTATTATTATTATTATTATTATTATAACAATCAGCATGTTTTATTATCAGTATTGTAAAATTTAATGTACTATATTTCATATTTTAATTTTATTTATGTATTTATTCATTTATTTATGTATTTATTTACTCTTACGTATATTTTCATTTGTGCATTTTCTTCTTCTTAATTCATCCTATATATTAAATATTTTTAATATTTTAAATGTTTTATTAGTTATTACAGTTTCTGCCTTTTAACTGATGTTATCTTTGAGCAGTGAAATCTAATGGGTGTTTGTCAGGAGACTTCTGTATGTGATGTTATAAAAAGCACTGACGAGGTGACGTGTTGGAATTATCGAAAATATCATGAAAAATAAAATATTTCCAAAATGTCTGGGAAACGATCGTATACCTAATAATAGTTGTTTTTTTATTCTTGGAACAATGTTCAAAGTATGTTGATCTTAACTAACTTCATATATATATATATATATATATATATATATATATATATATATATATATATATATATATATATATATATATTATAATATTATAATATAAAATGAAGTAATAAAATAAGGTGTCAATCAAATTTTATTAGAATTCAAAGTTCATGCAAAGCATCCTTAAGTCCTTAGTTGACGCTTATATCTTTTGTTGGATTGCTTCATATATATATATATATATATATATATATATATATATATGTGTGTGTCATTGTTTATTTTTTATTTTTCTTATCTTTCTGTTTTAGCTTGAGATGGGGCATCCTACCAGATGCCAGACATTCACCGGCTATTTTAGACACTCCAACCTAGAGATCGTTTTAAAGATTCTAACCGGCTGTTTAAGTGCAATTGTTTGTATTTCTCTTGCACTCGGCTCACCGGGTATACCCGCCAGATAGCTTTTGAAATTAATTTTCATTAGTCCTGTTGCTCCTATAATTACTGGTATGATGGGGGATTTTCCTAAGATTCCAGTTTCTTTTCATTTCGTACATAATACCTTGGTATTTCGTAACCTTTACCCTTTCAACTCTGTTAAATCCTGCATCATCAGGGACACTGACTTCAACTAGGGTTGCAACTTTCTCCCTTTTGTTCCATATTACGATGCCATGTTTAACAGCTCCGTGTTCTAGATATGTAGCTGTAGAGATTGCATAGTCATAGTGGATGGTGTTTAAATTATTTCCAACTGTTCTTTCTGGTATATGCTCCCAGGTCTTTCTGCTACACTGGATATTCAACTTTTTACAAATAGTCCAGTGAAGTTATTTACACACTCCGTTGTGTCGTATTGTATTATAGCCATCCCCCAGGAGAAACATACAACTGGATGTCAGGTGGCTCACACTCTCTACTTCTGTCTGGCAGAACCTACACTTGTTATTGTTGCTGAGACCACTCTTCTTTTTAAAGGCATTGGTCATCAAGCCTTGATCTTGAGCAGCCATTATCATCTCTCCTGGTCATAGTGGAAAGATCCTCTTTTCAGCCAGTCTACAGAGCCTTCCTTATCTATATATTCCTGAGATAATTCACCTAGGAAATGCTTAGCACGTTGTTGGTTTCCCATACTTCCAGTTTTCTGGAATGGAAGGTATTGATGTATTTCTGGCGGCTTTTGCGGGCTATCTCTGTGGCAGGATTGTTGTCTGTTTCTGCCTCATTTGTAAGACAGTCCTGTCCAAAATGTTTGGCCAGTTTCGGTAATGTTACTTCAGTCGAAGTTCTCAAAAATTAAAGTTAATACTTGATCTTTATATGAGATACACAGATTATTCTAATATTCCATTAAAGCTCTCTTGAACGTCTCAAACGTTGAGTTAATAAAAAAGTTAAGAACATTAATTTTCTTTCCCTAATTGACCAGTAAACTATGTTATAGTATATTTTTCTTGTGGTCTCTTTGTCTTACTGGATTCCAGGACAAAAGTTCACTTAGTCTGGTGGAGTATCCAGCTTAGTTTTGTGACTATAGAAAACATCACACGGAGAAGGTGCAATATTACTCGTATAAGCCAGTTCGTCGTAGCTATACCGAGGGGATCTTATTTGTGCTGCTGATATTATGTTATTTTGAATATTTAGTCAGCGTTTACTTATAAAGGGAGGTATCCCCATGCCTGTACAGAAAGACCTTAGACACTCGAGGGCAGTGCCTAGTAAGCATTCAAGTTCTCTCATATACGTGCGTGTCTGTGTGAAATCTGACCAATCCCAACACATCAGGGGATTTGCTGAAACCATTACACTTTCCCAGCATAGAGGTTATCTTAAGAAGTAATCGATATACTAGTATGATCATGTGGAAAATACATACTCCTGGATAAACCGTTTCAGAAGTATGAACATTTTTAATCGCAGGAAGGTTGGCTGGCCAAGGAAAACTTAGCAGCAAGTGATTGGGCAAGACCGCACAGATCGCATTTTGGAAACTGATGACCCATTCAACCGTGAGAACTGAAGAGTGAGCCTGCGTAGTCATTAATTGTCTGAACTCTGAACAAGGGAAAACGTGGCGTTAAATGAATAGAAGGAAAGTGGGTGTATGGTAGTGTGTGTGTAATGGGCATACAGTTTGAATATAATCCGACAGAATGTAGTAGATTAAATTGAACATAGGATACATAACAACTAAATACAATTAAATTAACGTAATGGTAAGTGTAATTATTTAATGTAAGTCTTTATAATTCAAAAACTGAATTAAAATAGGAAGTCCCTATTTACTTGCCTCATGGTAAAGTAAAGTTAAGCACACATTCAACTTCTAATGTCTGTAGTCCAACTGCTCAAAAAGTAGAGCTACGTATTGGGGTAAGTCTTTCGAACACTAACGACGAAATGTTTAAGCTTACTGCATAATTAATTTGATTGTATCGTGTTGGTACATCAACTGTTACACACAAATACACATCTTATATATATACATATATATATATATATATATATATATATATATATATATATATATATATATATATATATATTAAGTAAAAGTCAATTGCCTCCCTACTTGGATGACCGATATAGCCCCGTAAACAAAAGCTAAGATTTTCACTTTGTATGCGTATCAGTTCGATTCTTAATTCGTGGTTTCAGAAGTTTGTTTCGTTCGCGTTCAATGATTTTTATATTTAATCCGGTCAGCCGTTTTTTCTTTGATTACTAATTTCAACGCTGGAGGAGACTGATTTATCCACGGCAGTTACACGTACTCTTCTGTTAATTAAGAACGTTGTAGCAGAAATACAATGTTATAATTAAGATGCTTTTTTCGTTTTAAACTAGGGCTACATAGGGTTAACTTAAATACTACGTAGACTTGTAAGTTAGCGACTAATAAAACAACAGATAAAAGCATTCGATTTTCTACGTACAAATTATACAACCCAAAATAAATCTTCTTCCTGGTAACATCCATATCATATACATAACAAACCGAACCATAACTTTCGTTATTTGAAACTAAATATTTCCATTGAGTATGTATAAGTTTCAGTTTATTTTAGTTCTACTTGTTATATATATATATATAAATATATATATATATATATAAACTAGGTCAAGTATGACTTTTTATAGTAAACACATAGAAGGCTGCGATTCGACAGACGACAAATAAGTAGAGCCGCCTAGAATCTCTCTGATTAGTCACACACGTAGCTTTTCACATATGACACTCCTCATCTATTTTATTTCCATAAATGAGAACCTTCGATTGCTCATTTTGACCGCCATAAATATTCATTCATTCAATCAAATAGGCTAGTAAAAATACACATTGATAATACTCTGTTTAATTATTAAAACTGTATCCGTCTGATTAAGTTTCTGATAGTTTAAAGCACACTTTACAAAATCACAAACAAATTTATGAGGTTCAAGCGTTAGAGCAGTAGTATTTAGGATTTTAACATTTTTAGGAGCGACGCTGGTGTACTGGTCGCGCCAGTATTTATAAATAGGAGTTTAAAATATACTTAATGTTGCAAATGAGCTAAACAGAAGCCGTTGTGTTACATTCCACGAAGGTATTCATCAGACCTGCCGAAATACCACGTGGAATGAAGCATATAACTTTCTGTTTAGCTTACTTGCGCTGAGTCTATTTCATATTGCTACTAATGTATTAACTATTGTTAAAATTTATACTACAACAAGATATATATATATATAAATGCGAAAGTTGGGCTCATATCTGGCATTAACTGTAATGTGAAAACGGTCTATCGCCAATTAATTCAACTTATTCTATAGACGTACCATCTTTATTATATACTGTTAATGTAAGTGCGATATCAGATTCGCAAGGTTAACTAATTTGCATATTTGTTTTGAAGAAGTTACTTTCATTAATTAACTATTATTTGTTATTGTTTATTAATTTAATGATGTTATTTATTTTAATACAACAAATAGTTCTGTTTTGCAATATTGTTTAATTTTCTGGACAGATATTTAACATTTGCGTTCTAACGTTCTTTTCCTTAACAACCGACTTTATTTTTCTAAATTGAATTGTCAGTGAAAAGGCAAATTTCTTTCTTGGTGTTTTTCCCTTTTCTTTAGGACACATTTAACAGATAAATAAATCTGTTTTTAAATTACCAAAATGTTAATGTATTGTGTTTGAAAAAGGGGGATATTAATTTGTTTTTATCAATAAGAATTGATGTTCTACTATTGTCACACGCGAGATAAATCTTACTGTGAAACCGAAACAACTAATCGAGGTGAAACTTACAAAAAAAACAAAAACAAAAAAAACGAAAAAACAACAAAAATTAAAAAATTAAAAAAAACGAGAGATAACTTTTACTTAAAAAAACCTACTCCATTCCTATCTATCTATCTATCTATCTATCTATCTATCTATCATTTTATCTCTCTCCTTCTCTCTCTGGGTGGCATTCTCTCTTCTCTTTTTCACTTTATCTCTCTCCCATTAACGACGCTGTATTAATTTGTTATTGTTTTTTTTAAAATTAAACGATTGTTTGAAGCCATAGTTTTTTATAAATGAAATGCTGAGACTAGATATTCCACTTTGAATTATTTATTTGCACAAAATATAAAAATTTACATTTGGATAAATTAGGCACAAGGCCATCAAAAGTGTGAAGAAAATGGAGGTTGTAGGTGATCCTTGATCAAAAGTGATAAAAATGCCTATCCTACTCTTAACTAGAATCATCTCAGTCACCACAATACCACATTTACTCTCGGAGCCATCCTATGTCAAATATCCCAAAATTGTTGAAAAAGCAATTTTTTGCATGAATAAATTTATTTACAGAAATTGATTAGATTAAAATAGAGAGTGGGATTTTATGAAAAATCATGCCCCCCCCCCTAAAAATGATTTAATCTATTATTGTATAATCTTTTAATAGAGATATAGTCGTGTTATATTGGTTCCGTTGTAATAAAGCTATCCTCGCAGGCCTTACCTCCTCCTTTTTTTAGGGGCCAATACTCTCAGGTATTACATCCTCCTGTGAGGCGGGGTTAATTTAGTATATGTTCTTTTGTCATGAGACCATCTTCCCAAGGGCTACCATCTCCTTTTTAGGGGGGGGTGTAATATATTTTCTGTTGCCATGATACCATACACGCAGACATTACCTACTGCTTTCATGAGAGATCCTCCCAGGTATTACCTCTTCTATTTTGGAGGGAGTAGTGTAGTACTTGTTCTATTGTCACGATACCATAATACCAGACATTACCTCCTACTTTGGGGGTCAGTGTATGTCATGCGTTCATCATGATATCCTCCCAGCAGAGCAAAATGCGACCCGAGTGAGCATATACTTGCTAGTATATATATATATATATATATATATATATATATATATATATATATATATATATATATATATATATATAATATAATGGTGCATAATTCGTTATTTTCGTTTAAAACATATAATTCAAACATTCGTCTTGAAAGAATAGGGTGTAGTTAAACAGATAAATATGACTAACTTACTATATAAATATATATATATATATGTATATATATATATAAATATATATATATATATATATATACATATACATATATATATATATAGAGAGAGAGAGACAGAGAGAGAGAGAGAAAGAGAGAGAGAGGTGAGGGAGAGAGAGAAAGAGAGAGAGAGGGAAGGGGCGAGAAATAGAGAGAAGAGAGAGAAGGAGATAGGGGGAATAAATATATAGTTAGCGATAGAAATGGCGATCGAGAGGGAGAGGAGAGAACACAGAGACGGAAATAAACTGTGCGATAGAAAGAGAGTGACGAAGTGGTAAAGAGGGACCATTTAACCATTTTTTCAGGATTCATCTTTGTGATTTTTTTTTTAGCATGCGCGTAGGCAAGTGTATTTTCCCAGATGATGCAGCTGTAAGTGTCCACAATACAGCCGTCAATCGGAACATCCGGTGGCAACATCCGGTCCGGCCATGTTTGTACAAACACCACGGGGTGCGATTATTACATTTTACAGCGTCCTCATCACCTGATCGCAGAATGATTTCGAGAATAAAATATAAAAAAGACGTTGTTTTGATGGGAAAACGGTTAGGTTCAAGTAAATAAAACATAACGGCCGGTTTACTGCAGATTAAAACTGACAGTAATAAACTCTAGAAGCATGTCTTCATGGAAAGAAGACGTTTACTTAAAGTTGCGTCCTCAAATATCTAAGAAAAGCGTTGTCCGTCGGTTGGTCACGTTTCAGTTTGAAATTGTACTTTCTTTCAGTCTGTCACGATTACGTTTGGAATCGAATTTTACATGAGTACACGCATCCTTAAACGTCGGTCCGTCCGTTATTCGGTCTGTTTTTTAGCTTTAAGTCAGACTTTAACATCGCAAAACACATACAAATCGAGCTCTTCTATTAGTGACAACACACAATAATAACATAATATTCTACGTTTCTCTATCTCTTGTGAACACTAGGCAAGTATAATCATACTACACTACGGGTGACCATGAAATATACGTATACTTTTTAACTCGTTCATTTTCGCATAGTTTTCTCTTCGTTTTTTTTCGTTTCCGGGTTGATTCTCGACTTTCACCGTTTTTCAAATACTTCTGGTATTTAAGCGAACGCATTTAACATGAGTTATTTAAATCTGTTCTTTCATATTCTATGCCAATATCCCATTGTCACTGCAGGTTAAATATTATAATACTAATTCAAAGAGTGTTCTGGACTGTTGGAAAATTATCGATTAGTTCGGTTAGATTTTGTCTGACAAAATCAAACTACTCCCAAATATTTCAATATTTTAATCAATAAGTGCATACATAAGAGAATATCAAATGCACACTAATAAACACCGAATCTCCGCTAACATATGCACACTAGAAAACAATCAAAACGAAAAGAAAAACTGAATACACGCAGATATGGTCGGAACTCTGAATTGGGTGTTTCAAACACATCCGAATATTGTAACTTAAAAAATACATTTTTATAATCTCTTTTTCAACAAAAAACAAAGTCTGTGCATTGACCAGACATAAGAACATAAGAACTTCATATTAGATTAGCCAGCTGTTATAATATACATTGAAGACTGTGAAAAGTAGAAATTCAAGCATAAATATTGAGGATAGTGAAAACATAATGTTATCAAAAACTGTGAATATATCTGTTAATTATAGTTAACAAAAAGGGAACGAAACAAGAGGAGAAAGTTGCAACCTATCTGATGTGCAGTTGTGTATAAGAAGTGACTATTTGTTTTCATAAAGAAATACGTTTTTTTATAAAAGGTAGAACACTTTCCTAAATATTAAGATTATGATAACACATATAATTGCTATGATTTTATTCTTTCTGTAAGGCTTCATAATGTTATATAACGTGAGTAAATCGGTATATCATATACATTTATACACCAATTTACATGATCAATTTTCGTTCCCAGAATTCAACATAACAACAGATTGTGTACAGTCGTTTCTGAGATATGATCTGATATTTATACAACTATATTTTTATAAATATCAGATCATATCGTCAGCACATGGTATTGACACGAAATTAAACGCATATAGACAGCATTAATGGAATAAAGATCAACATCCTCAATTATATAGCAAATTAGAAACGATGAGAGACGTTGATGCCTGTAGTCCTCAAATTAAAGCAGACCCGGTTAAAATACTATTTAGGTATATATATATATATATATATATATATATATATATATATATATATATATATATATAAGTACTTCATGCATCCACATAAAATATTATAAGGAGATATAATTTTTTATGTATCAGTTTTCAGTATTTACTTCAACAGTGCTCGATACGTAAGTAGAGCTAGGTAGTAAACAATGAAAATATATATGGCAATCAAGCTACACAGAGGCTCCCGTGTTTCATCCCCGGGGGGAATCGTCAGGCTAAATGCATTTAGCCTGACGATTCCCCCCGAGGATGAAAGACGGGAGCCTCTGTGTAGCTTGATTGCCATATATATTTTCATTGCTTACTATATATATATATATATATATATATATATATATATATATATATATATATATATATATATATATAGTGAGGTTCAAAGTCGAAACAAACTGATACAATATTACATGTAGAGAGTAGCACATCAAAAGGAAAAAGCAACCCATTTATCATTTTATACAAACTATTAAAAACATTAGTAAAGCAAATCACTGACATATATGATCTTACAATAAGAAAAAGGATAAGTGTTTTTCTTGCGTCGCTACGAGTATGATCTGCAGTGCAGTGTGGATTATACTCTGGCGTGTATTGTTCAAACGTTTAATTAACGCAATTTATATTTTCTAGAGTTCGCATGGAACGTGATCTCCCAACGTTTGTAAAATCCACGAGGGATTTCTGTTTTTGAAAATAATGAATTAGATAGACTATCATTGATGTTAAAGAACACATTCACCATTCGATGGTTTGCAATTGACAAACATAGATATTTGATTTTCAAAGTAAAATTCTGCATTTCAGTTTTCTTAGGCTGTTACGCAAGCCGGGCAACGGGTGAGACATACAATAACTAGTTACCATGAGTATAATGACTTACGCTTATAAAAGTCGTGATGGAACGTAAACACAGCAAAAGTAGACAGACCAGCGTGTAAAATGCACAGCGTTTTTATATCGAGGACATAAATATAGCTTAACGCCAGTAGTGCACAATTCAGTAAAAAAAATAGGATAAGAGCTGCCTTTGTGGTAGCCGGTAATGATATGGAAGTATTGGTACTACGCCGGATCTCTTGAGTCACTAGGAGAAGGTGTTCTCAGTGTATAATGATGATTTCTCTTTGTACTGTTGGTACGTTGCTTGTCGTCTTAAATAACAGGTGGGGTCGACGTTACTGCTACTGATAGCGTTTTCACTGAGTCAGTGCTGGTGCTAGAGACAAGATATGAAATGCTGCTAGTGTTGTCATGGACAGGTCGTTGCTTGGAACTGTACTATTGCTGCCTGGTTTAATCGTTATTGATCACCATGTCGCCTGGTGGCGATGGTGTTGGGCCCTAACCCGAAGTAAGTGATTCTAAATGCGTGTCTTTTTACACAGATGCGTTGCTAATTTTTATGACACCTGATTGGTTGACGGAAAGAGAGATGCGCATAGAATGACAAAAATCATTTCTATATCTGGCGACATTTGATTTAACTAGGAGTGCCTCGTTCAAAACGAAACACGACTGGCTCTACTAAACATTGTCAAAACACACCTCTAAAGGGCTAGCAGTTCATACCCTTATCTCTACAATTTAAAACATTTAATGTGCAAGCAATTTATCATTACTTTTTTTTTAAAAGCAGTGATGCAAATTGACATGTTAGCTTGTAATTTAATGACATTTCAGCTATTTTTAAATGATAGAAAATTGTACAAATTCCCAAAATGTTCGTAAAAGTTCAATCATTTTAATATACTTTAATGAGTGATAAATTTCACAAAATTATGTTTTACTTTACATGAGTCATCAATCAATTGACAGTAAAACAATGTTTTTTAATAAATGATGGATTGTATATGAGGTACTCGAAACTTACATATAGTTCATGGTACCCAACTTACTTAAGCAGTAATGCGTTCTCATTATCAAATATATATGAACCTGTGTGAAGCCACGCTTTTCTCTGAATCAGATTATCAGTTTTTCAATCAGTGCTAATGAAATAATTCAGTGAAATAGAAGTATTTGTGGTACCGGTTTACTCCTCTAGATCCGCTGTGTTCTGTCTATGCACATGTGTATTAACATATTAACATCGAGGAGAATGTGGCTTATTACCACGCACACCCAGATATTCCTTGCAGCGAGGCTATATGTTGCGCGTCCCATAGTGATAGGATGCGTATAAGCTAGTCAAGGGAAACCCTGGAAACCAAATCGAAATAGTACTACCCTCTGGAAACTTTTTTATCCTTAATTAATTTTAAATACATAAAAGACGTTTATTTTCATGAAGTTGTAATGATAGCCGTCCTTGATTACGTTTTAGTAAACTGCTTGCTTGTTTCCGTGCACTTTATAAAGGGTTCAACTGGGTTCTGTATAATATCCCATCCCGGGACGGTTTATTCTGCTGTAAAAAAATATATATATATACGAATTTGAGGAGGCTATAGAACATATTGCCAATCCAACGGGCTTCTAAAGAGATACATAAAACAAGAACAGATATGCTAGTTCAATCTTAAGGGTCACAGATCTACGGACGGGGCATTTCAGAGAGATACACATAAAAGTATAACGCGTGTAGCGAATAGAATGCTTGTTCAAATATAAACCTAACAGAGTATATTATAATGATGTGTAGATACATTATTCTATTATTAATGTGTCACCACTTACCAAGTCCAAAAGCCACTCGAGGATAAGGGGTAATGAGAGAATTGCAAATTATAAATATATAGACAACATTTGATTACTTATTAGAACGATCAGTTTACGATACGTATTTGTTGATATTGGATTTTAAGACGACCTTAGCGTACGGAGGTAACGCGTTTCACAGATTGGAAGTTTTTGGAAAGAAAGTCTGTTCATGAGAATTTCGTTTGATGAAAGACACACCTAAGAAGAAAAAATAATTATTTGCGTGTTTCGTTAAAAGCAAGTTCTTTCTGCGTATGTCTTTCTAGAACGGTCCACAAATTCAAGCTCAGCCGAGCATCTTCCATGGAAATAACAATAAAGTAGAGAAATACAAAAATACGTATCTTCTATGAGAAACCAGCTGTAAAGAAACGAAGACATCATCCTCCATTTGATAGCGAAGTCAATTTGGTACTCCGTCAAGCCAATATAGCATTCTTAACGGAACCTCTCCAGATGTGGCAGCATTACTTTATAGTAGGCGGTATCTGACTCTAAAAAAATAAACATGTTACGTTAAACTAACGCCTGACTTACTAACGGATTGAACGTCAAAATACTATTTTGAATAAAACCGATGATCTGTCCACCGGACAGACTGACCTTATGAATGTACAGAATATCTTATTCACAGCTCCAAATCACTGATTTCTCTCAATCTGTGCGCTTAGCGATGTAAATGTTGTTTCAAACTTAAGCGTGGCACATTGACCGAACGAACGTGGACTCCTCTACACCCTAAACAATAAAAAAAACAAAAACATATATACTTTAGTTTTAACACGGGACGGATACAGAATGTATAAATAAAGTCGAGAGGTCCGTGCGGGGAATTAGACATTTTATGGGTCACATGCAAATATGTGTCCATATAATTCTTCATGCGCAAAGAGAGAAAAGAAGGTCCATATGGTATGTTGCCCGAAAGGTCAGCGACACGTAACGTTCATTCTCAAATATCGAACAAGTCATGAATCACCATCGACAAACAGTGGACTATACTCGCCGGAAGCCGCCACTCATGCAGAAGACGTACCGAAATCTAAACAAGATGGATTCAGCTTAATCTACGTTTTCTGTTCTTTTCTATTCTTTCTTTCTTCTTCTTCTTCTGTTTCTTCTTCTTCTTCTTCTTCTTCTTCTTCTTCTTCTTTCTATTCTTTTTATGGTTTCGGATGCTTGTAATTAAATTTTATTTCCAATATGGTCCTTATTGTATTTTGCTGTCTTCTATTTTTCTATTTATTCATTTACATTTACTTTTATTACTATTACCGTGCAAACATATACAAGCCCCGAGCGGAAATACTTAATAGCTTCCGCGCAAAACTTATTTTGTGACCAGCACCCGTCTTGACTAAGTAATATAATAAAACTAACATATACAAAAGACTTAACATGTTGTCATTTACTCTACGGTTTAGTGATAAAATTTTCATTTGAAAGTTAAGCGTGACAGTCTGACGAACTGATGCTCAGACAAGCGGAACATCTTATAGAAATGATATACATATATATATATATATATGTATATATATATATATATATATATATATATATATATATATATATATATATATATACAGATAGAGGGAGAGAGAGAGAGGTATTTTGCCTATTATCAATTTCAAATTTCTTAAAGATGCTTTCAAAAAATGTTTCCATGTTAAATACAATACGACAGCCACATGGGTTTAATGTTCAATATGAAATAATTTGTTTCTGAAATCGTTTCAATAACAAAGGACGGATACCTCGATAATTTCGACAAGAAATTACTCTATTTATTATTAAAAAAAACAGGTAATACCATACATTTGTTATGAGACACGTTTGATCTATGATGAAGGACATGTAATCCGAATAATTTTAGATAAAAATCAAGGAAAAAAAAAGATTTTTAATTAAAAAAGTATTTGCATCTTATACATGGTTTCAAAGGTATTTTCCTATTTAGAAATATAAATTCTTAAAAGATGCTTTCACAAAAATATTTTCTATTTTAAATATATATATATATATATATATATATATATATATATATATGAAGCAATCCAACAAAAGATATAAGCGTCAACTAATATCTTATAATTAGTGAAACATCCGGATAAAAAACTGAAGCTCAATATACTGGATAGAGCATTAATATTATAATATAAAATGAAGTAATAAAATAAGGTGTCAATCAAATTTTATTTGCATGAACTTTGAATTCTAATAAAATTTGATTGACACCTTATTTTATTACTTCATTTTATATTATAATATATATATATATATATATATGTATGTATATATATATATATATATATATATATGTGTGTGTGTGTGTGTCTGTGTGTATCGATATATCTTTATATATATATATATAGAAAGAGAGAGATGTGTGTATGTATGTATCTTTATATATATATATATATATATATATATATATATATATATATATATATATATATATCAACATCAGGAAATAAGAATAACAAATAGCATGACACAAACCTGCTTATCTCTGAAGAAGGTATTTTATTCTGAAAAAAATACGATGAGAAAATATTATATATTTTTAAGTCTTATATTAAAAATGCTTTTACTTTGCCATTATTTTAATATTTAAAACTTATCAATGCTTTTAAGTGAATGACATATGTTATATATATATATATATATATATATATATATATATATATATATATATATATTTATATATATAAACATATATATATATATAAAGATAGATGGACGTAGAGTAATAAACATGTTCAATGCAAGGTATATTCTGTAATAAAATTATGTTTATTATTCTTTCTTTAAGCCAAGGCTTTTCAAAGATCGAGATCTTATCATCAGAGGAATTATACAGATAGATAAGTTGGCAAAAGAAAAGCCAAAATTCAACATTGGAAAAAATATTTTTTTAAATGATGGGTGAGAAAAGTTCGTGTATAAAGATATTGGGTTTGTCCAGGTGGTAATTGTCCGCCGATAACCGCCGTAATTTAAATACCATTATTCCAACTCTACACTATAATTCCTTTTTCCTTTCATTTTCTTCTTTTCTATTTGCCAACCCACGCATACACTCTTCCATTCCTTCCATTCCTTCCATTCCTTTCATGCTATTTATTTTATCTCCCTTGTATCCACTACATCGACCCTGTATATGCTCCTATTTACCGACTATATCTTCATCGTAGTTTTTCTTTTATCTTAATTTCGAAATTATTATTGTCTCTCGCCCTAAACCCGTCTTTAATCACGGCTCCTTCCCCCCTTTTCGTCTTTTTCAAATAATAAATACACTCAATTGACCTAAATCGACCTAAATTCTCAACCACGGCCAATCTCTACTGGCATCGGACTTAGCATATTCCCAAAATAACTTAATCACTAGAACCCTCATTCACTCTCCCGAATCCCCCTACTTCCTTTCCGCAGTCATAGCTTTTTTCATCTAACCCTCCTACCATTTGCCCCACCTTCCTCTTTCCTTCCCACCTCCTAATTTGACCTTGATTTAAACTTAGGGCTTCTTTTCTCAGAACTACTTCAATTTTCCATTCCCATTGCTAATGTCATTCGCTTACGACTCATTTCTTGGCCGAGAAAGCATTGTTTTTAAATGGCCAGATTTCTTCATTTTCATTCCGCTTACGTGCGCTCAATCTACGACTTGTATTCAATTTTGACCATTGGATTTACTTCATTTTGAACGCTTTTCTGTAATGCCTACACGAAACTTTTTCTTCTCCATCGAAACTTTCTTCCATTGGACACCTTATCGGTGGACAATTACCACCTGGACAAACCCAATATCTTTTTACACGAACTTTTTTCACCCATCATTTAAAAAAATATTTTTCAAATGTTGAATTTTGGCTTTTCTATTGCCAACTTATCTATCTGTATAATTCCTCTGATGATAAGATCTCGATCTTTGAAAAGCCTTGGCTTAAGGAAAGAATAATAAACATAATTTTATTACAGAATATACCTTGCATTGAACAATCGAAGTTTTATATAAATTTGGACATTCGTGCATGTTTATCACTCTTCGTCTATCTATCTTTATAATTGCTCTATCTCGTATATTTAGCTTTTACCATTTCACTATAGGTTGTTTCTATTAAAAGTTTTCTTTTAGTCTCATATTTATTCTATATATATATATATATATATATATATATATATATATATATATATATATGTTTATATATATATATATATATGTATATATATTTATATTACATTTAACTGTATACGTGTGTATATTAATTAAGATACTTGTCCAGAAAATTCGTACATTATATTGCAACATACAATATACAATATAATGTTTTTTTGTAAAAATCTGTAAAAGTAGATTTACACAACAAAGTTTATATTAGGAAATATTACATTTCGTGCATTTATGCTTCGATTTATCCAGCTTAAAATAATCGGAATGTGTTCAATAGTGTGTCTACTTATCAGGTACTCATTGCACCTGTAAAGGTCTATGTTAGTTTTTCTAATCTCTGTATCTTTGAAATCGTATTTACATGATAGTTAACACAGATGTGTAGTCGGGATGCCCTGATTACTCGGGAAGCTTCCAATAAGACCGAAGATAAATATATTAAGTTTAGGGTACTTTACAGAGTAAGCTTACTGTTATAGATAATTGTATCAAATTAAATACATGCATCCCTCAGTTTTGAGATTAAGTTATGTTTTAAAAAATAATATTTTTTTTTTTTTAATTAGCCGTTATTCACATACTATTCAAATACTATTTTTTGGATTTTGTCTTCTTTTTGAAAAAGTTTTACTGGCTTTGTAAACTCACTTCTTTTTCATTCCAGCCGGAGGAATTCTTGGCTTCACTCTGACCACCTAGTGACTGTCTAGTGTCTTGAGATGTCCGTCTTTTTTATCATAGGAGGTTATCCACCCAATGGTTACCTCCTCCTTCGGGAGGGGGTTGATTTATCGTCCATAGTCTGAGGTGCTCCACCCGGTCAATGTCGACTAGTCCATTAACAGATATGTTTATATTCTTACAGTGTATATCCTTGAAATAGCTGATTTCCCCACAAATTAAACTGCCCTTGTGTCACATTTTGCTGGCGTGAGAGTTATGCAACAAGACTTTGTTAAGGAATATGTTAGAGTTTATGAATTTTCGAATGAAATCAAACTGGGGCAAATACAGTTTGCAGTTGTGACCCAACGGGACACGGGTACGTCTACTTTAATTTTATATAGATTTAACTTAAGTCAATCTCGTTTTGGTATTTGACATCTTCTCTCTTAAAGTCTGTTTAATTCACACATTGTTAACGCTTTATTTTTGTTTGTTTATCGATTTGTTTGCTTTTTTTTATTTATTCCTTTAGTTTTTATCGTGTTTTCTTTACATTTCATTAATCCAGTATTCAGTTCGTCCCATTTCCCATTCATTCAATTAGTTTTATCCCTTTTTTCTTTAATTCATTAATCTTGCCACTCTTGTCAGTCTAAAAACAGAAGATAAAAATGGCGCCCTTTATTTTGGCCCATATGCGCATGCGTTTACATACAAGTGAAATATGTGCACGAACGCGAGTCCGTGCGTAAATAAAAGTACGTGAGAAAACAGGAATTAAGTTACCAATTTGGCATCGTGGATTTTACAAATTCGTCGATCCAATGACTCTGGGTTGGACGGTGGACGTAATAAAGACGTGACTAAACTCTTGCTTTCTAAACTGAAAATACACAAACGCTAACTTCTAAAAGAATGCGAAATTTAATCAGAAAAACCGAAGTCAATCTTGCCCTGTGCGTATTTACATGGCTATTTGTTTTCTCCTGATTTTAAAAAGTGTGTAAACGGGCTCAATACCGTGATATGTCAAATGTGTACATTTTCCAATGGTCCACCTTGGGGTATATTCTTTATCACTTTTGAAATCTAAGCCATTTGGTCCGATGTAATTCATTGTTTAAAACATGTATATACTCGTAGATTCTAAATTCTACCTCCTTGCCAGCTTCTTCTTCAACTAGGTTTCTTGAATGTTCTCACGGTCATTTTTCTTGTGTCTAAACGTAAAGTGGTCTGCCATAGTCGAAGGCGATTTGAATGTCCTATTTTCTTTAGTTACCACACCGAGGTTTATGTGCGGGTGCCACTCCATTTCCAGGATTACTCCACTTACCCTTGAACCTTACCATATAATTCTGAGTGTTTCTCAAGTGTGCAATAATACCATTTTTAAAATCTTGCGTATGACTCGACCGAGGATTTTACCCTGGTCTCCTGAGGTATTAGCAAACATTTTTACTATTAAGCGGCATGGGCGGGTGGCTGGTTTTATTATGTTGGTCTCAGAAATGTGTTCAACTTCGTATAGTAAATTTTGGAGCCTATTTCTCAGAATTGTCCATATATTGCCATAAGAGACTATAGCCATCGGACGTCGGTCTGTAACGTTTAAGTTAAGAATAATACATTCGACAGTCTGCAACGCTTAAATTTGTAATATAATTTTTACATGCATTGAAGTATTTCTGTTAAAGACGGTATGTTAATAGTCTGCAAGTCAAGAGCTTGAAATATTACTTCACTCAACACAAATCGTAATAGTATCTTTTCATATTCTTGTCCATCTCATTTAAATATAACACATTTGCGCCGGCTATTTTTCTTCAAATTGGTTTTAAATTACTTTTATAAAATATAAGCATGCGTTTGTCTTCTTATTCTTAAATTCATTTATTCAGATTATATACAGCGTTGTCCGAAAGTTTTTTTTATCGAATTTAAGCATGAGTTTGTCTACATATTTAAAGATCCATTCATTTATATTATATAAAGGCTTGTTTGAATTTGTTTCTATCAAATGTAAACCTGCGTTTGTCTACTTATTTCAAAACTCATTAATTCAGGGTTTTTTTTAAGTCTCTGTATGTATAAATTGTTGACATGTGTGGTTCCACTTTCTCAACACCAATCATATCTGCTTAATAGCAACGTGCCTTTTTAATTTTTTTTATTGTTTTTCTTTTGTTCGCACCAAACAAGGCACATATACGTTAGGGAATACGGTGTGTATTTATTCTTTTACAGCACTATAAATGTATGCATTAGGTGAACTAACCATCGCTGGCACCTTTGGAGTAGGGGAAACGAACGAAAACAGAGCATCGGAGAAAAGCGCCCGAACCCTAAGAGAAAGACTTTCATTACTTCCTCGCCACATCTAACTTCAGACTCCATTTTAATGAAATGTTATTTCTAATGTTTTACTTCTAATTTGTTGTTAAAAAACTGATTGTTTAAGCGAGTCTTGATAAATATTTTAACATTTTGTTGCAAAATCTATTTGTCCTCCATGTCACATTTCTGGCAGGTTTTACACCATCTACTATACACTACTTAGAATATTTATTAATTATATGATATAAACAGGCAATTGAACCCGAAAAGGCAAGATGGTAATCTTTCGAGGAGAGAAAGAGAGGACACGAGTGAGAGAGAGAGGAACTTTCAGACGAGAACGATCAAAACCCAGGTTCGATTTACAAAGCTAGAGACGGAATTTTCCGTAACAACATCCCAAGACGATATAATAAAATATGATATATTACTGTGATGATTTCGGTGTTTATATCCTAAAAGTTTAATTAAATGGTTTGTATTCTATTGGAAAATATTACTATGCAATACAGAAGCGTTGTTTTCCTTCTTTCGCCAGGTAAAAAAAAAATATTTAACGACATTTCAGGCACGTCTACTTCACTTATGTGTCACTATTTTGTTCATACAAGTGGAATTCTTGTTTTATACTTCACCAACAACATCTTGATAAGCAACTTACTGGTAATGTATGACATTTGTACATGCTTAAGTGGAAACGACATCAGCCCTAGTTAGATGGAGACGGTGGAGGTCTTGGACTGCCAAAAGTGTTCAAGTGGGTAAAGGATAGGCATCCAGCCGTAAAATTGCCTTAAATACAATGTCTAGTCGAAATACAGCAGGAAAAAAAGAAAAGCAGTGCCAGTAGCACTAATGCTGCTGGTAATGTCTTGGGCTTCGTAGATCCCAGGATGCGTGGATCTTCAGGGCCTATGGATTCCATCAAGCCTTGCCAAAGACAGGAGTGGAGAAGAAGACTTAGATTTCGAGACTAGACAATCAGGCCCCACCCTCATCAGAGGATTAATTGTGGCCTGATTCAACAAATAAACCGGTTGATGATGATGATGATGATGA
Source organism: Sepiola atlantica (assembly GCA_963556195.1). NCBI lineage: Eukaryota > Metazoa > Mollusca > Cephalopoda > Sepiida > Sepiolidae > Sepiola > Sepiola atlantica. Next base: position 41,656,626 of record OY744515.1, read on the forward strand.
TGATGATGCAGCATACACTATGTTTTGCATAGGAGCCTACAGACACTGCTTGTATTACCCACTCGCAAGAGGATCCTGTTCCACCACTTGATCTAAAAGATCTGCTTCTGTTAGATGCTTACTAGCATTTGCATATGGGTTAAACAACTTACTTTTACCATTCACATTTTAAGAACAATAGAACAGTAGTGACTTGATGTGAGATTTGATTTGATAGTGCACACATTTGAAACTTTTGAGGTTTTCCCATGGGATATGATGTCTCTACGTATAATATGAAATTTTCTTCTTTAAGGTTTGGTATGGTTTGGTAGTTTTGTTTTACGGCATATCAACCCTTTTTGGGTTATTTAATGCCGAATCTGGTCTTGTTTTCTTCTCTTTTTTGTTTCTTTCCCCTTTTAATATATGTTTCTATTTAACCCATAGTTGAGACCCTAACAGGTACTACCACTCCGGGTCAGGGTGGACCTGGGAGCAATGGTAATTAAGAGGAGGCTCCACATTCCCCAAAGTCCGTAAGCCGGATCTCACCATCGGATGTAGTTTAAGGTCATATCCAGGACCGGGAGTAGGGTAGGAAAAATAAAAAAAAAAGGGGAGGGAGAAATGGAGAGGGGCTGTTGTTTTTGTTTTTGGTTTTGTAGAACATAATTAAGTTTTACAAACAAACAAAAAAAAACGTCAATGTAGGTGAATTTCGTCTCAGGGAGCCACAGGGCAGCCTGATCTGGTATCACCAGTCTTCTTTAAGTGATGAACTAGTGCAACAAGTAGGGAGAAGGAGAACGATATATTTGAACTCCTGGACGTTTAATCCGGGTGATGAATCGGTGTCCGAAATATTCAAAAGAAAGAATCGGGATTTTCAAAACCAGATCTAAAGTAAGCCGACTTTCTAGCTGTGGGTAGATGTTTGAAAACTTGTAGCAAATCATTATGCATTATGTTAAAGAACAATAGAACAGCATTGATTCACAACGAATTTAGATGTGCATACATTAAGTATCCTAGAGATCTGCGCAGAGTGCCAGTTGTTCTTTAGTAAAGAGTTGCTGCTTTTCAAAGAATAACATAGTAAAGCATGTTCCATAGACAGATCTAGGGGGAAACAACTGTGCACTGAAACAATTGTGGTATAGGTAAATGGTAACTGGGAAATTATCAAGAAAATAGGATATACCAACAATAATATGCACCGTTCTTTAAATGAGGAAACTCAAAACAAACCCACGCAAAATCGAATGAACCCGAAAATAAATAATGTCATAGCGGCATGCTAACTCACTACGTTCTAGAAAATGTAGGAAACCTAATATTTTATGATGGTAAACAACAGTTTAAACTATTGCTTAGCAATACCATATGTGTGTTTTACTGTTACGTACCTCTTTCATTTTAACCGTGTACATTTTCAATTACATTTTGGCTCATGGTGTACAAATATATGCCCATTCTCATTCTATATTCAGAACACAAGATCTATTCTAGAAAGGATACTGACTTCGAGGATTGTGGCGCATTTTCTGGCAGAAAACACTTTTCGCTATGCAGGTTTTCGTATCTTTTTACGCATTTTATTGCAAAGTGTGTACAATATTAAATGCCATTGTATCAGACATAGTTGGTTTAAATGTCAAGTGTATTCAGGAAAGTCTAGACTTTAATCTATGTGCGTTGTAATTATCATGGCATATACGAGGTATCAATCGAATATATTTAAAGACAGACGTCAGAGGACATATGACATATTTAGCAGATGGTTCGCGCTGTCATATGGATGAAAGAAATACATGTTCGCTTCTCGTATATTATCACCAACATACACGTGTCCTTATATAACATTGAAATACAATTAGAAATTTAATAAACGACCACGATACACGCTATGTGATTCCCAATGAGAAGCCAATGAAGGACACAGAATCAACCAACGTTCGGGTTACGTAAAACAATAGATAAGATATCTCAAAGCAGATAAGAAAGCGAGGTATTCCCGCAAAATAATCATCGATATCCCTATCCGCAATATAAATTTGCATTCGATGTTCATTTGAAATTTTTACGATGTTAATATTTGTATCCGAGAAAATGCAAAATGAATCTACATCGAATATGAACAAACCAATTGAAGCTATTGGATGGTAAAATATTCAAAATTATTAAAAGCAATTTTTACACTCTTATTTCGCTTCGATTTTGAATTTCAACATTTTAACTTCTAAAATAGACATACTTATTTGATGATATTAAGATAGTTTAGAAAAACATGTTAACAAACATATCTAAGCACGGTCCGACTCATAAATATCCGCTCTCTTACTATAAAACACTCTATTTTTAATATGTCTTATTTGTGACAATACCCTTCCTGTTTGGAGTTAGATGAATGACATTTATTTTAGAGTAAATAATTATTAATAGCCAACATAAAAATTATAACCTGTACAAAATCATCAGAGAAATATATTTAGTCAATAATATTGAAAATGCTAAATATAATGCTTATCATTTTCCCTATGTTAAATTAATAGTTTCAATCACTTAAGCATTACGTGGGTGTGTTCAAATGTTCGCAGCTAATACATCACGTTGCAAACCTATCGTAGTTTGATTGTCAATACGTGACACTGTAGAGACGTTACTGTAACGCTACACTCAAATATTTTTCGCGGAGGTAACTTTGTGAAGGCACTTTAAATCAGAATAAAGTGTGTTCACCTTTTACATGTAACGTAAACCTAGTTGAAATATTCACAAAAAATGTTGCGGCTCATAGGAGCATTGCATGCGCCGACTCTACTTTAAGCCATCCCCGTAAAGTCCAACATAAACAGGTTTGGCAACAGTATGAGGGTCAATAAAAGACTAATTGTCTCTGACGCTGCGTGTGGCAAGCAATATAATTGAGTGCCCTTCCACTTATCTGTTATGTATCGAACCTTCCCACAATCCAATTCAACAGTTGATCCATGCTCTTCCGAATGTCAAGGCAACAAGCTGCAACCCTGCATGTTAATTAAGAGCTGCAATAGACGTGTAGGACTTCATGCAGACCAGACACTTCTGAGGGATGATCTTTGTCAGCTCTGTGCAGAAGTCCGATTCGCTTAACAGATAAAAAAAAGCAAACAACAGGCCATACTCCCTGAAGGTTCTGAACAGTTACATCGTTTCCAATTTCACTCATAAGAATTACATTAATCCGTTTCTGTTTACATTTTAAATTCAATAATACATATTTACGTATATTTCAAACACCTTTAATTTATTTGCATTTTTTCACGTTAATTTCAACACTACTTCACGTTTATTTTATCGTCTCAACTTATTTCCAAACATTGTAATGGAACCATTTTAATTTTCATCACATCTTGATCATATTAATTGGAATACTACGTTTATATTGTATACTTATTTTTTTACCTTTTAATGTTCATTATAACTACGTTATATATTTCAATCACTTTACGTCATCTTATCATTTCTACATACGTTTAACGATTAGGTTAATTTGTATACGTTTATTGAAACGTTTTTAAAGTTGTTTCCAATTATTCACGTTTCAAATCATTGACGTTTCAACTTATTCACGTTATAGTTAACCTCTTTATGTTTATACAAAACTTTGTCCATCAATTCCAACCTTTATGTTCAACGTTAATTTTCATCTTTTTTTTTTCCTCGAGAAAATTACCAGGATTTGTTTATATGCTATTGCGTATTTCGGTTCTGTTCTCTCTTAAAATTTTTATGGATTTTCCCTTTATTATTGACAGACAAAAATGAATTTGTATTATTATTAAAAGTGTGTTGTTCGTTGTTTCGTTGTTCCGTTCATTGAGGGGGTCTCCATCGTTGCAACTGTGCGTTTCTTAATTAAACCTGAAATTCTGTTAGAATTATTATGAGAAATGGAAACATGCTGGGTAATCATAATAAAAAAAAACTGAGACGGCAACTAACCGGTAGACTGGCTCAAAACGGCGTTAAAACACTCAACGACAAACTCGGGCACAATGATAAGTAGTTAAAAGGGATAAAAAAAAGAGTTATATATATACAGTGTGACTGAAAGCGCGCGCACGAGAGAGAGAGGGGAGGGAGAGGGCGGGAAGAAGAGTAATAAAGAAGTAAAAAGATAGAGAGTAAGGTATACAGAGAGTGGATGCAATAGAAAGAGAGATAATGATAGGTACGTGCAAAATGAATTGCCGTTCCCCAAAATGTAGAAACATTTTGACTCTTCCTTTCATTAAAAAAATGCACTAAAATTCAGGAAATCAACCAACTTTAATGAATTTTTTTATATCTATTGATTAACGATCACTGAAAATGAATTATTTCGTGTGAACAAAAAACACCTAATGTAATATCTAAAACTAGTAAAGAACGCATAATTGTGTTTAAAAATTGTAATGAACAGATAGATCCGTAGATGTTAACAATTAAAACAATTTTCAAAAATGTTTCTTATATATTATCGAAAAAAAGCCACAAAATATGTGTTAATAAAATAAATATGACTCTGAAAAAAAAATAATTTCCCGAATTAACGATATTATCATTGAATTGATGATTTCTTATTCAATATTCTCAACAAAAATAATATCATTGCACAAAATATTTTTATGTGAGTTTAATGATAACAGTTTATGGTAAATATTAAAAATCGATATTCTAATATTTCCCTTATGCGCATATACGTGTAATCATCAGAATACCCCATTATTTTTATAATCTTTAAGATAAATTTAAAAAATTAAAAATTGAGAATCTGGGCTATAACGAAAAAAAGAATCAAAATGAGATAATTTCTACTAACGATTGACTTAGAGAGGTATGAATGCCCAGTTCTGCAATGAACAGGAAGGATTTGCACTTCGACCACAACCCACCACTCACCAGCCGCCTTCATCCTAATTTTATTTTCAGAGATTCAACGACTTTGTTAGTTTCACTATTCAGTGTCAATTATTTGGAAAATAAAACGTATGTTTGTATTTTTTGTTACTCTTTGATTAGAAAATAATCATTTTTTTCAAATTTGAATTCTATTTAATTATTAATAAATAAGTGTTTTAACTTGTTTAATGAATACATTGTCAGTGTAGTCATTGACTTTTTTTCACACTTAAAATGCAATTTTAGTTTTGTTTTGAAAGAAGTAATTAAAGTAATTGTAACGCCATATTAAAGAATACATCGAGTAATGTATTTGTTAAAGTTTTTTATCATCATTTCAAAAATTGAAAGAATTAACGCAGTTCGAGATGTAAAATGTAACAAAAGCCAACACAACATGAAAGGGGTTAAAAACCAATAAGCAACATAAAATATTTTTCTACCACACTTGCTATATTTTGTTTGTATTTTAATTCATTAAAAATTCGGTAGAGTTATGGTTAACATAGGTTTAGCGTAAGGGTTAATACCGAACAAAAACTCGGGGAAAATTATTAAAAAAGCAAGTCCAGGTACTAATAAAATGGGGAATTGTAGTTAGAGTCTTCCATACTTGTCAATTTAATGTAAACAGTTTTACAATTAAAGAAATTAAAGTATAATCATTTTTCAATTTCTATAAAATCATACAAAACCAGATTTACTATATAAAAATAAAAATAATAAAACGAAATATTACCACAGTTCGAGTATTCCATACATTGAGATTTGGTTGCCATATGTTGTGTTTACAATCATACGCAAACGTTTTAAACGTAACTTTCACTTTATTGGCTAATTAAGCAAGTTCTAGTACAAAGAGAGGTACATGTTTTTAATTCATTATCTTCAGACATTAGTTTAATAATTTCTATTGTAATAGTTCAAGAGAGCTGATATTCATCCTTCCAGCGAATTTAAAAAAATGTGTTATTCACTCTTCAATTTTAACAGCTTATTTATTTTTTTGTTGTTTCCGACATGTTTACATTTTAGAGAGTTACTTTAGGCTTTTATCTTTCACACACAATCAAAACTAAAATGAATACTACTTTAAAATATCATGAAAAGCGACTTTTAATTACTATAGTCCGTATCAACAGCGCCCACTTTTTGCACGTACCTAGATGATGATGATAAAAAATGAAAGGTTGAAAAGAGAAAGTAAAGTTAGAGAATCAAAAAGAAACAAAGATAAGGACTGCAATATCAACCCTAAAAATTCGAAGGAGCCGAATAAATGATACAATACGATCCAATTTTATTAAAATATTAAAAATTGAAGTAAGGCAATCACACATATAAGTTTATTTACACAATAAGTGATGGCAAAAAGAATTCCACGGTACAAATAATGTACCTCACAATAAGCATAAATATAAACGTCTATACAAAAAATAAGACGAACACAAGACAACAAAAAACGAGTTTAATAATAGCATGGTCGATTCAACAAAAAATGGAAAGCAATGAAAAGTTAGTATTCTGTGAAATAGCAAGTGATAAGTAACGAAGGATTCAAACGTTGAAGCTAGAGGGGGGCCTAATAATAGATAAAAAAACGAAAGGAAAGAAGACACTAAAGAGGGTACATCTTTAGGCAGAAGTTAAGATGAAATATGAGAGGTCGCCTTTGAGTAGTGATTCGGGGCACATATAATAAAATCGTCGATCCGAGTTCAATATAATCCCAGCTAAAAGTTGACAAAGTCGATTCAATATAATACAATACAGTCCAATTCAATTGCAATAAAACGAATCAAAGGGAAATAAATGCACAGCAATAAAACAATATAGGTCAATGCATAAAAATAAGAAGGCAACAAATATACGTCAATGAACAAAAAACGAAGACGAGGAGAGCAATGATAAAGTGTTATGTGCGCAGAGGGAGAAAGAGAGAGAGAGAGAGTGGGGAAGTAAAAAGGAAAAATATATGTAAAGAAAAAAGACATTTAGTAAGAAGAGAAAAATAAAATGAAAACTCAAGAAACAAAAGAGGATGCCATATTTAAAGTCACGTAAACATAACATGTGTCAGATCGGCATAGGATAGTGGTTCTTGGCAAAGATTATAAATTGAACGAGGCGGGTTCAATATTTGTTCATTAATGTTGAAGACGTCAATACAACACACTACAAGAGAATACTGTGCACTGCCAATAATAATGAGCAATGGAAAAGTTTTCAAAATATATTTACAAATATATAAAAAATGAGAAAGCAATGTATAAGTTAATTTACAAAAAAACGAAGAATTTGGGAGGAATGATATGTAGTTATACTTTAAATATATAAAAATTGTATAGTTTATATGTTTTTTTCTAAACTTCTTTGGTTTTGTAGATATTATTTCATAACTATGTTTATTTTAAAACTATCATGTCTATTGTTTCCTGTATTATAATCTAATCGGTAAGTTTAGGTCAGATATCAAGTCGAAGACCAATAAATAAATACACTCTTATTTATATTAAAAATTTAACAGACCGTAATATAATAGGCGATTTTATATAGGGTTTATTATGAGCTGAACACGTTTTCAGTTGAAAAAAGTAATTTTTCTCATTCCAATAAATAGAACAGTTCAAGAAAATACATTGACCCGAAGGCTATCCATGCGATTACGATTACTACTACTACTACTACTACTACTACTACTACTACTACTACAAATAATAATAATTATATATATATATATATATAATATATATATATATATATATATATATATATATATATGCTTTTGAAAATGATTTGCGGAAAACTATCTAGAGCTCTTTCGACCATCATCTCGTCAAAAGACTCCGATAGTATGATCAATGAAATATATGAACGAAAATGAAGTGCAAGGGGGAAAATGGAAGTGCCAGCGAATACTAAAATATGATTAAAATGAATTTTATTTAATAGTTGTTTAAAAAGACACACCGTGGGATAAAAAAAACGGGGTGGGTTCAAAGTTCCACAACGAGAGTTATATATATATATATATATATATATATATATATATATATATATATATATATATATATATATATATATTGAGTTATATTTGAAAAAAAAACTGCCATTTTCATTGTTCATCAGGAACAGTTATTTGCAAATAACTACTTTACTGACCTATCTCTAACTAATTTCAATACTTTGAGCTTATCATGAATATTGTGTATCTCTCTCTTTCGTTTCCCCCTCTCTCTCTCTCTCTTTATCTATCGTTATCTCTCTCTGTCTCTATCGTTCTCTCTCTCTCTATCTTTCTATCTCTCTCGATCTGTTTGTTAAAAGGTGAAGGTTATAACGACAGCAACACAAATATAAATTATTAGAATAATATATTATTAACAAAAGAGAATGCCACCTAAGGCAGTAATACTATTGAACTAGTGGTTGGAAAGGAAAATATGTAAAAGGAAAAAAAGAGATAAGGCGGTCAAAAAAAGACTCATTATGAATGTTATATTTTTATTTTTCATATTTAAGTGGTTTTGCAAATTCACTTATTCTCTATTAAAACAATGTTGCCCAAGCTTAAATAGTGACCCAACGGGTAATGGTAGTTAACTTTAAGCATTGCTGGGAATAGTAGTAATATGTTAAGATGGCTGATGGAAATTCAGAGTGCCGGATAAGTTTTAATCTGGAAGGCACAAAATACTCTTAATTTTTCTTTAAAATCTTACATAACAGCGAGGCTGGTGTCGGTTGTTTTTGTATTGTTTGGAAGTAAATTTCGCGTACAACAAAATCGTAGGATAAATTTTAGAGGAACATTTTTTTTAATCAATGAAACAAGCGGGTGGAAAAAAAAGAAAGCTGCAAAAATTTTTCCTAAAGGCCTTATCGTCTGACCCTCTCAGAGGAAACGTCAGATGATAAATTAAAAACTAAGAAAATCGAATGAGATATGTGGGGAAAATTGTTTAAGTTGGAGAAAACGATTAAGAGAGAAAATAAAAGTAAATCTCTCGACGTTATGGTGGATTTGAATCATTAAAGATCTCCAACTGATGGTTCAGATTAAGAATCTCATTCGATGTTCTTAGTTTTTAATTCATCATTCTGACGTTTCCTCTTAGATGGTCAGACAATAAGGCCTTAAGGACAAATTTTAGCAATTCTTCCCACCCGCTCGTTTGATTGATTAAAAAAATGTTTCCTCTGAAATATATATATATATATATATATATATATATATATATATATATATATATATATATATATATATATATATATATATGAAAAATATTTGTTGTTGTTTATTATCTACGGACGTATACGTTTCGTCTCTTTTCAATCAAGACTCTTCAGCGTAGAAGTATGACTATTCACTACCGGTCACTCGGTTCGAAACACTGGATTATAAGTATTTTTCAACTTCAATCCAACGTCTTAAACCTCGCGGCCAATATCCGAACAGCTGATAAACTGTGGTAGTTTAAATACATTTATAAGCGGCGATGAGCGACACAGGCATTCTACTTATATTAAAGAATGATGCATTATAAAGCAAATGACGTCACGCTGTATTTGCACTACCACTAAAGTGGTCTACAAATTATTAAGGAGCGACAAATATGAAAAATATTTGTTGTTGTTTATTATCTACGGACGTATACGTTTCGTCTCTTTTCAATCAAGACTCTTCAGCGTAGAAGTATGACTATTCACTACCGGTCACTCGGTTCGAAACCCTGGATTATAAGTATTTTTCAACTTCAATCCAACGTCTATATTTATATATATATATACATAATTTTAAAAAAAATTTCATATTTTGATACGTCGATATTTTTTATATTTTAAATATAAAACTAAAACTAAAAATACATTAATCACTTAAAAAGTAGTGTAATGGATTCGTCTAAACACGTTAAAATGCAGCAACATTTTTGTAAGTAACGGATACATTTTATTAGACAGACGAACAACACAGGTAAGGAGAACTTTTTTTGTATAACTAATATAAGGTAGCAAAAAAATTATACGGAACAAATCTTAGATTTAGTATACGGAACGTTTATGTTTTTTGTCTTTTAAGGGAAGTGGAGGTGATCAACTCTGCTGGGAAGCCATGAAATTAAATACTGTCTTGTTTTTAAATTCCCGAAACAGTTTTTCATGGTAAACAACTGATGATCCCTTAAATAATGTTAGAAGCAAACTAATATAATAGCTGTAAAAATTAAATTAACTTACATGAGTGATTTTCCATTAAACGACTTCGAATTTAAGTTTTTTTTCCTTATATAGTTTTAATGGTTGAGATACTTCCGAGACTATATATATAGTTTGACACGTCAAGACTTAGTTAAATGATTTCTCTTTTCTCCCCATCCCTTTCTTTTTTATATACTCCACAAGGATATTTTGTTTTATTTAAACGATCTCAAATCTGACTATATGATTTGGTAAATTTTAAATTTTCTATATTTTTCCTTCTCTCTTTTTCGACTCCATTTGATTATTCCCAAGTACAATCTGAGGGAAAGATCACATCCTAATTCTCCTTGATGGGAATTCTAATTTTAACTTCTGTAGATCAATAACATCGACATGCCAGTGTCGCAGATTTTGTACATGTCTGTTTGAATAAAATCAATCATATAGATAAAGCTATATTTGATATCGGACGCAATATCACATCACAGTGTAATAAATGGTGTCATCTGTCTTATAACATGTCCAACAAAACTCGCTTCTGATAATGGTAGAACTTATACAGATATTTATTTTCCTTTATTATTCAAGGTAACCGTTCACATAAAATAATTTTATTCTTCAGCGAAGAGTATTATTTTTTATATATATATATATATATATATATATATATATATATATATATATATATATATATGTATATATATATGTATATTATATATGTACGTATAATATATATATATATGTATACTATATATATATATATTATATATATTATATATATATATATATATTTATGATGTATTTATCATGTATATTATATATATATGTATATATATATTATTTATATATGTATATATATATATATATAATTTATATATGTATATATATATATATATAATTTATATATGTATATATATATATATATATATATATATATATATATATACTATTACACTTGCAGGCACACTTGCACAGGCTATCCATTGTCTTTCAAGACTGCACTGAGCCAATCATATATATATATATATATATATATATATATATATGCATGCTACTCCGGTCTGTGCGTGTTAGTAACTTTCTGTCATTGCCTTTCCCCCAAATAGACGCAACGTGATATGCAGAGCAGAGGGAGGCGGAGCATAAAATGAAATTTGCAACCCACGAAGCATTAAACCTATTAGCGGAATCCTGACCAGATCAAAAATAACAAGGGCAACGTCTACAAAAAGATTTTTAAATATGAAAGAAAAAAAAACAACAAGAATTAATATCACTACTCTAGTTTCCTACGCCCCGACTCCTCGCAAGACTTCGACCCTGATCATTTCAAGATACAACCGAAAATCCTGGCGAGACAAATAAGAAAAAAACCCTTAAAAAACAACAAAAATTAACAGTTGAGCGGCTTTAACGACCTTTTTTCGGTGGGCGTTAAGCAACGGTTCAATTCGAGGTCAGGCATTTTCAGTGATCACCGCTCAAGTGACACCATTATTTGAACGTGCGACAAATGTGGCCAGAAAAAAAGGGAACATAACGCATTTAGCTATTGTTTAAAAACGTCTTTTTTGTGGTCATCATTAAAGATGGTCGTTGAAGTTTAGAAGGGTAAGATTTAGACTTTTGTCTTTGTATGTTTTATTGTTTTTATTTTAATGAATATTTCGAGGATCGAATAGACTGACCGGCCACGAGATTGACTAGCTATCTGCCCGTCAAACCGACGATCTGTTTACGTATTTGTTTTTTTGGGGGACAAATTAAATCGTTGCTTTTTCTACTGTTTTGGTTTGTTTGATTGGTTAATATTTTTATTTTCCTCGGGGGATTTTTAGTTTAATCCTTACAATTTTTTTCTATTTTTTTAATTTTTCTATCTTTTGTTTTGTTGAATCCTTTTGTCTGGTTTCGTTTTTTTCTGCTTTTCTTTGTCTTCGGTTTGTTTTTCTTTCTTGTGCTTTTTTTCAGGTTTCCTTTTTTCTGTTTTTCTTATTGAGTCTTTACATTTTTACTTCTTTGTCCTCCAATATTTCTGTTTCTCTTTTGTTATATCTCTATTCGTTGGTTTGGTTAATTTATTATTATTTCTCATGTGTTTTTTTTCATTCTCTTTTTACTTTTTTTGTTTTTCGTACTTTCTCATATTTTCATTTCTATGTTCGTCTATTTGTTTTTCTTCTGTCTTTGGGTTTTTCTTCTGTTTCCTGTTTTACTTTGTGGTTTATTGTATTTCATTCTTTAATTTAAATATTAAGTTTTTTTTTCGAGTGATTGATATCGTTTTGTTTGTATCTTTTACAACCCATTGCGTTTCTTTTTCTTTCTACTTTCTTTCTTTCTCCTATCATTTTCTTATTTCTTTTATTTCTCATTCATTCTTTCATTAGTTCTTTTAATTATTATTTAGCTCCTTTACAATTGATACATTATTATTTTCCTTTTTATTTACTTTTAAAAATGTAAACGCTTTCTATATAGCAACACATGTTGATTGTAGAATTAGATATGCCAGTTAAAAATCGATTAGGTTTATCATGTTCAATTACTAGAAAAGGTTTATATAAGCCTACAATTTTACAACAAATTACGGTAAAATACGTACATTTTTATGAATCAGCATTGTAAGACATTTGACCGGCTCGATTCATTAATAATTTCTAGACTGTACTCACAGAAGGCACCCCATGAAGGTTATCAGTATCAGTAGTGGAAGAGGTATGATCTAACTTCATTGGTATATCCTTCACCACAGCCAACACCTATGGAAATGATATTCAATTAATCTTATACAATATCGTTTAATACATATATATATATATATATATATATATATATATATATATATATATATATATGTACCTCCCAAAATAATAATAGCTACATTGGTTTTACAACAACCACTCTATCCCGCCGCCTCACTATGCACCTCGCAAAAACTAGTTCAATATACAAATACCTACAAACGCACAACTGCCCTACATCTGAGTTGAGACATATATTAGTAATGAACACAAAAATAATACATTCCGAAACTAATTTTTAAAAAATAAAAATACTTGAGGCCGTATACATAAAAACGCAGCAACCTAAAATCAATAACATTTCATACGAGACAAGTAAAACTATTTTAAAATGCTTAGCCTAGTTTAGTGATATCAACCGGTGTCGCCTAATTCAATTAAAAAAAATAGGGACATCTTATTAAAATTACTTACTGCCTATCTCCCCAATTTTCTTTCTCTATAATTATTAGACGAGACAAAATTAAATCAGCCACTATTTTAAATTAAAAATGATAATAAGAATAATAAATAAAATTAATAAATAAACGAAGAACTGTTTCAATTGTCACATTTTAAAATGTAGACGACCGTATTTTACGTGAACGGTTTGCCGGCGCATTTTTTAAGAAATTCCATTCTTTCACTCGCTTTGTATTCATTTGTGCCATTAAAGACCTGAAGATGATTCCGGAGAGAATCGAAAACGTTAGTCAAACACATGGATCGTTCATCAATTCATTCCATCTACACGTCAAAAAGATCATTCGATGAATAGAAAAAATAAAAAAAATGAATCACTAAACAGAAGATTTCTGTCGTCTTCAATAACACATGCCTTAATGAAAAAATGCTGCCTAAATACATACTCTCTCTCTCTCTCTCTCTCTCTCTCTCTATATATATATATATATATATATATATATATATATATATATATATACTAATGAAAAACAATCGACCAGAGAGGGTATATTTTTGCTAGGCTTGTAAGATGTAATCATGGTGAAAGAACATATAATACACTGACCTCCAAAGTAGGAAGTAATAAACAAACACTTAAAAATAACCGGAGGAGTAAATGCCCGTGAGGGATGACATTCTGATAACATAATAGATAGTAAACTACTCCACGCTCTCCAAAAAAATGAGGGGGTAATCACTGGGAAGATTGTCGCATGAGAACTGAACTTATACTAAATTACTTTGTCTCAGAGAAGAATATAATATCTTGGAGGATTAGCCCCACGCTTTAAAAAAGAGGAAGTATTTCCTGGAGGAACGGCTTCATGACAACAGACCTGATACAACATTGCCCGCCCCATTTAAAAGATAATACAATAATAGAGTAAATCGATTTGTTCATTCATTTACAAATCTTTAATCATAAAACATCATTTATTTGGTTTCGTTACGTTTTGGCTACGATCAAAATGTAGTATCTATAATCAGCATCTTAGCGATATCAGACGTTTGAACTATCGATGAAACTATTGGTATATGTGAGAAAATAGGAAAATGCGAATTACAAATGTATGTTAAACGATATTAATTCATTAGAACATGTTTGAAAATAAATATGCAAATTAAGAATAACTAAAACTGTTCATGGGTGTTTGCAGATTACTATATATAATGTATTGCAAAATATTACGTTCTATCAGAAATAAAATAAGGATAAGCTGTTTCGATGTGTATATAGTAAGGATGGGTGAAAAAACTCTCGCATTTATTTATATATAAATTCCCGAAACAGTTTTTCATGGTAAACAACTGATGATCCCTTAAAATAGTGTTAGAAACTAACTAATATAATAAACTAATATAATAACTGTAAAAAATAAATTGACTTACATGAGTGATTTTCCACTGGAAGACTTGGGACTATAAGTTTTTTTGTTTGTTTTTTTTTAATTTTTAATTTTTTATTTTTTTATTTTTTATTTTTTTTTATATAGTTTTAATGGTTGAGAAACTTCCGAGATTATATATATATATGTACATACATGAAGATACGTATGTATATATATATATATATATATATATATATATATATATATATATATATATATATATATATATATATATAACACTATTAATTTTGAAGTTAAAAATATTAAATAATTTTTACCTACATACACCAGCGTTTCAAGCTTCTGGTCTCACCATTGTAGGGAATGATAATCTCAGACGGTCGCAACCCCTGCTACAGAATCAGCCTAGACTCCATAAGCAAGCGTTATAAGCATACAGCCACGAGACATTATCACGTACAGAAGGGAATTATATATATATATATATATATATAATATATATATATATATATATATATATATATATATATATATATATACACACATGAAGATAGAATACACGATATTAACAAAAAATGAAAAGTCGTAAAGACAGAGTATATTCAAAACATAAATTAAAAAAAAACAATTAAACACAGAGGATATCAAATTATTTTTGAAGACGTTCGTTGATCCGAACGAAAACGGTCAAATCCCCCGTTTCTTTTTTATTTCTTACTTTCTGTCTTTAATTCATACACACACGAATTACCTACTGAAGAGTTAGAATTACATATAGGAGAGTTTTAATTACCTACTAGAGAATTCGAATTACCTACAATATTGTTTGAATTACCTACTAGACACAATCCTCGAGTATAGTCGGGCTCTCTGTACAAGGGTGTGTCAGAAAAACCTGACATGAGTATACTACTCTCGACAAATAAATCCTGACCAAATATTAAAAAATAACATAGGATTCGAAGCCCAAATAAGATCTCCTCGAAACGACTATATATTGCTCATACGAGGAACAGTGCTTCTACTCCTAGTTATGTTACCTCACGTAACAGCACTTTGCTGAATACTCCACCAGACCAGATGAATTATTGTCCTGGAATCCAGCAAAATTCAGCAAAGGCTACAATAAATATAAACTAAAACATAATTAAGTCGCCAACATGGGAGAAGAAAATTAGTGGCAAAGAGCAGTCCATGACAACGAGAAACAATGCCGGGACAAGCAGAGAAAACTGCTATTATTTCATAGTGTTCCTTTCCCTAGATTAGTTGTACAGCCAGGACTTGATGGTTTAGTCTATCATGTCATGTAATTCATGCTGAACGGAAAGGGGTTGACTATTTCATACTTAACTCAATCTCGAACTAATGAATATTTTAATATGTATTTATCGTGGTTAAAATTAATAGAATAAATATTTAAGCAAACAACTGTTCATTAACCCAGCTTACGTATAATAGTAGATCTACAGAGTATGGAGCTAAACAGCAATAACTGTACTTACAGAAAACAGCAACACAATTCCAGATTTATCTTTGTAAATGGTTCGTATCCCCATTTAGCCTACAACTAGTAATACTATGCAACACTATATACTAATACTACTACTATTACTATACTACTTCTGCTACTACTGGGCCACAATGCGTTACCTTTTGGGGATCTAAGTGCCCCCTCTTATATTCGTAACACTTGCGCCAGACCTGAGTTGCAAATAACAAAAATTCGCTGCACTAAAAATGTCAGCGCACTGATCGGGGTATTCGGTGTAACTTGATGTCAGCTAAAATATCAACAATGTTGGAGACACCAGCCAGGTTCAAGAGGTCAGATAACCTGTCACCGAGATTTGTTGAAACACTGACGCCGTCTTTGTTTCCCTTCCTTTTAGGCTCATCTTTCTCTTCCCCTCTCTCTCTCCCCTCTCTCTCCCTCTCCCCTCTCTCTCCATCTTCCCTCTCTATCTCTTTCTTTCACCTGTCGCTTCTCCACGACTAGTGACAAAGAGTTGGCTTTTGCAATCTGAATGAGATAGACGCGTGCTTGATACGCTCGCGAGAACTCGACCGAATCTTCGAGTTTTAAATATGTTCTTCAGCAAACAAAATTATATATATTTATTAAATAGTAAAATGGTTTGTTTCATTATTACATAATGTTTGATTTCCAGCATATGATCCAAACCAAAGAGCTAGCCAGTCAGTCCCAGAAGCTGACGACAGTGACTTTCGTCAAATGATAATTGCTCACTGGCAAAAACAAGAGAGACATTGCACATACGGTAACATGTTGTCACACATCGTCCTGTCGTCACATATCGTCGCATGATCCACCTCGCATAACAGTCAGATCAAATTGATCGGATCACATTAGTTCCGAGTCACCCAGAATACAACACTAGGTGACTTCCCGGGCCACGATAGGATCACATTGGATCCGCGATCAAGATATACCCCCTCGACCAAGCCATTGGATCACATTGATCGGAGTACACTACTACTACTACTACTACTACTACTACTACTACTACTACGACTGCTACTACTACTACTACTACTCTTCATGCTACTACTACTACTAATACTACTACTACTACTAATAATAATAATGATAATAATATTAATAATAATAATAATGATAATAATAACTCGGAATATATATATATATGTGTGTGTGTGTGTGTGTGATTCCCGATATAACCACCCGGATATTTCGTGGTTCTTGTGCTAGCTTCTTTAAAATAGAATAAATAAATGAATCAATGAATCAAGCATATTCCTCATTAAAAAAAATAATGAACTTCCTATGTTAGAATTATCCTGATGTCTTCTATTTCCTTCTTCTCATAACCTTGAATATTTTCGCTGGTCTTTCGGACATTTCTTTTACATTAATTATTTTACCGAAGAAAAAATAGTGGATTCTGATTTTATTGTGGTGTATATATGTTATTACTTGTTTTCCATCACGTTAATGTTTTTTGCTTCATTTTTTAATACTTTTTTATCGCTTTTAATTGGTGAAATGATGAAGAAAAAAAACAACCCTTTATAAACATGACACGGATTGGGTAGCCATTTAAAGTGCCTGAGATTAGAACTGCCCCGTATGGCGTGGAGTATGAAAGCGTGAAAAGAGAAAAGGTTTGAATTGGAAAAATTTTGGATCGGAAAAAGGACGCATCGTATATATGGAGAGATACTCCTCTCTCTGTCTCACACACAAACACACCCACTCACACATAAACACACATACTTTCTTTTTCCGTCTATCTCTATCTCTCTCTATCTCCCCCTCTCTCTCGCTCTCTCTATATATATATATATATATATATATATAGAGAGAGAGAGAGAGAGAGAGAGAGAGAGAGAGTGTGTGTGTGTGTTTAGTACTGATTAAACACAATAGATAAACAATTAAACAATTAACAATACAAATAATTAAAAAAACACAGATTAATAACATGTAAAATAGTTTAGTAGTTAAATCTGATATAACATTAAACATAAATAGTGATTACTGTTAGGGTTAGTGTTTAGGTAAAAGTTTTTATATTTAACATT
>OY744515.1:41677393-41712393 GCA_963556195.1 Sepiola atlantica
ATAATAATAATAATAATAATAATAATAATAATAATAATAATAATAATAATAATAATAATAATAATAATAATAATAATAATAATAATAATAATAATAATAATAATAATAATAATAATAATAATAATAATAATAATAATAATAATAATAAAAATAAATAAATAAATAAATAAATAAATAAATAAATAAATAAATAAATAAATAAATAAATAAATTAGACTCATTATTTATTATACGAAATTTAAGACCCAACATCTTTTAGTAAAAAGAAATACATTCCGAACCCATTATAAACATATTAACCATACTGGAAGAAATCTTTATTAAAACACAGAAATCTATAATTTATAACATTACGTATGAAACAAGACACAACATTTTCAAATGCTTAACATGATAAAATTCATCCCGTGACGCTAATTCTGGTGTCCCGGAATTTGAATTGTTAACTCCTTCCTTAAACTGCACTGGTTCGTTCTTTTGACGTCCAACTTACTTCACATGCGCGTTCTTTGCGGATTAAAAATATCATATTCATTTCTCCAGCTGTGTTGTTCATTTGTTTTGGTCACCTGAAGATGTTTCAAACATCTTAATTTTCTATAGGCAGGTGACAGTAATCAAACGCAATTTTAAATAAAATAGCGATAATAATATTGTTATGGTGACGTGTTAAGTTTTATTCATGAGCAAGTTCAAATAACTCGGTATGTAGAACTTCAGACTAGACATATCGAGTTTTCAGTTTCGATTTCCGTTCATGGTATCTGCTTTCTTTGTTGGGAATTTACTATTTATTAACAATTCTAACAGAAACCAAACGACCAGCCGTGATATACCTGAGAATGTGCCACCGCTATCGTACACATACACCACTGTTCCAATTGCTTTCAACTAAATAGATGTTCTGAAACTATAGCCGCCATTAAGACTGCCAGCAACCACTGCAAAATGGTTATGGAAAAGGCGAGAGGGTCATATGCCAAATCCGTTAAGTTTCGAGTAGCTGAGCAGACGCTTGGTTCCCAGGAGTTTGAACGAATAACTTCCAGGGTCCGTAACGAACGTATGACCGTTATTCCAACTATCATCAATGGTTTTGACGGGATTTCCTAAACATCCAACAAAGTTACACTTTTTGATAAGAACTTTGCATCAAACTCCACCCTTTGCGATCAGGGTCGCGTTAATCCTAAATTTACAACTAAAACTGAAGATAGTGTGAGCTACATCCATATATCTATCTGGGATGTTGCTAAACCTATCAAGAACATTGATGCCAGCAAAGCTACTAGCCCTGATCACATTTCAATGATAGTGCTTTAAAACTACAACCGGAACTAGCGCCCATTCGTGCAAAACTGTTCAAATGTTGCTTAAAAAAGAAATGCTTCCCCACACCTTGGAACACAGTTTCCGTCTGACCAGTAATTTAAAATACTGAAGATCGGGCTTCTGCATCTAAGTACAGCCCAATCAGTCTCCTGCGCACTATGAGGTCATGAGTATTGATTTACTCCTCTCCAGGAGTTAGGCACAAGCCAGTTTTTATCTTACTCCCACAAGTAAGATGTGACCAAAAGTCGGGTTTGGAAAGTGGGGTTTGAAAAGCCAGCGCCCGAGAGGTGAGCACTCTGACAATTAAACATTGCCTAGACAGCCCCGTCGGCATTCCCCGGTAGGGACGCCTCAGGCAGTAAGCAATTAACTTACTCATCCCAAAGAGGGGAGGCGAAGCCTGGGAGGGTGGACCTCCTAGAACTGCACAAGACAAATCCATAGACCGGCGTAAATCAAGCCCCGATGGCCAAGACAATACCAGTTTATGGGGTGCAGTATCCATCGGAACAGATACTACACTTTGATCTTAGCCAAAAGATGAGTAAGTTGTTTGAATAGGCGATAATCGAGAATATGTCAATCATCTAACAAAAAAAAAACCCTACTCAGTGACAAGCAATATTGTTTTCGTCCTGCGAGATCAAAAGCTGATGTGCTGACTGTAATATCATACAGGATCATTGCATCTTTTGACGAGGGCTTCGTTTGTATAACGATATCTCTTGGCATATCAAACTTTGATTTGAAACTATGGAAGATCTGGAAATGTTCTCTTAACCATCAAACCATTTCTCTTTTATAGTTACATAAAAGTTGTCGTTGATGGGCAGAAATCCGAAGCTCATAGTATCAATGCTTGCGTGCCTCAAGGATCCATCCGATTCCCAACCATCTTCATGATCATCATCAACGATCTATAAACACATTCAAAGATCATTTGTCGACATTTATGCAGACGACGCAACAATCTATTTGAACACTTAGAGGAGCAGCAATGACCAAGATTTTTCTAATTCTTTTCTTTCCTACTTGAGCACGTGATGCAATGGAGAGAAAATCTGACTGATTAATTTTAATGCGTCCAAAACTATACATCTCTCTGTTCACCACGAACGCTCTGATCCCCACTTGTCCTTAATGGAAATGAATGGTTCTCGTCTTCGAGAAGCTCTTGGTTTGAAACGCCCCGGCACTGACCTTTAATCCTTACCTGAAATGGAAGACTCACATCAGATCCGTTGCCAAGGTCACTGGAAAAAATCGTTGGGACATTCTACCGCTCCAAAAGATATCTCAATCGTGACGCGATCCTCTATGATAGCCAAATACGTCCTAAGATTAAGAAGTGTTGCCACATCTAGGGAGGTGCTGCTCAGAGCACAGTTCCTTGCCTTGACAGAGTAGAAAACAGTGGCCGATATCCTATTCTCCTCCCTAAAGAAGGGACGTTGCTATTTTTCTCCATAGTTATTTTCATAGCAGGTGATCAGCTAAGCATCAATCTATGCACTTCCTCTTGTCAAACATTCACAAAAAAACTTGTCTAGCTACAACCACTCTCAATAATTTGCCCTACACTCTCTATTCCTAAAACGAAACAAAACTTCTACGAGCAAAGCTTCTCTTCTAGAACTAACCGCCTGTGGAAGACAAAACCACAGAGCTGATTTGCGACTGACTACAACATCGGCGGGTTCAAGTCCAATGTAAACACATTCTTGTTGAGCCCTGTTCATAAATGATAAACTTCTACCAAACTACCATTATTACTTATCATCATAGTTTTTTCTAACCGTACATAGTGACACTTACTCACCCTTATCGTTAAGTGGCCTTTGAGCCTTGATAAGTGATGACTCTTAGTAAAAAGAAAACAGAAAAAAATGTAATATACTCTATTTTTGAAAGTAGTAAATATCTTTCACATTTGGAAGTGAGACAACCTTTATAATTTATTTATTATGTTTAAAAAATTGTAGCTGACGGATAGACGGACAACATCTCTATTTATATAGAATAGCCGTGACGAAAATGACTGTCATCCTGATCATAACAAATATCATTCTTATACAGCCGTCATCATAACCGTTATTATCATGATCATTGTTATGCGTGTTTATCGTCATCATTTTCATACCAATACTAAACCACCTGTAACACGTTGGGTCAGCATTTGTTATAACTATCTATATATTTTTAAAACATCGTGCATCTTGTTTGCTATATTGTATGTTTGTTTGACGACGTGCACTATAGATTACGCCATTAAGTGAGACCTCTCAAACAGTGACATGATCTACTGAAACAGAGTCAGGGAATGTCCTTTACAACCTCACGAAGGGAAGACGTCATAAGGAGACGGTGTCATCCATTAAAACAGGTCGAAGACATAGGGAATAGATCCTATGTTACCTCATAAAGTTGAGTCACCAACGAACTAGACCCAGAGGTACTAGTATACTACTAAAACTCAAGTCCACACTGGATGACAACACGAAAGGATGACGCCATCTTCTAAGTGTCTTTAAATCGTAGGTGTGCTACTTTTCTTTTTGAGGAGAAATCGACTCTGAAACTTATTCGTCTTTCTTTCTCATGAAATCTTTCTTGGAGTTCATACATTAGGTTCATTACTCTTTCTGCTTCTCTTAAAGTTTGTTCTCTCTATCACCTCAAACGCTTTCTCACACTTGAGGTTATTCTCTTTCTCAACAGATATACTATCAGACTATGCATGGAGTACTGTTGTCATATTTGGGCTGGTAAATCTTTGCCCCATTTGAAGGTTCTTAATAAGGTGCAGAAACATATATGTCATTTTATTGGCTCCACCCTTTCTTCTCTGCACCCCTTCTCTCAAAGATGAGATGTTGCTAGTCTCAGCCATTTCTATAAATAATATTACGGCATGCATTCTTCAGAATTGTCTGATCAATTCCCTGCTTCCTTTGTTCCAGATCGTTTGACTCGTTGGTCTAGTGGTCTCCATAAATAGGCTGTTTTCATATCTCATTGTAATACAGCTTCCTATTCTAGCAGCGTCTTTCCAAGAACTGCAAGCTTGTAGAACACTCTTCCTGCTGATTGTTTTCCTCCCTGGTGTTTTCAAGACTATAGCTAATAGGCAGCTCCTGTCTTTGCAATAATCGTCTTTGGTTCTTGTTAACTCTTTATATAAACTGGCTGCATGCATTATTTGGAGTACTTTCTTTTAAAACAAAAACCGATGAAAGACTTCGAGGAAAGTTAATACATAAATATATGTCTCGATAATAAGTAGTTGCATGTCTTATGATTAATCATTTGTTCTCTATCCCCGGCTCGATTCCCGCTTCTCTCTCACTTCTTCTTCTTTCTGTCTCTCTTCACTACCCTCGCCATTTGCCCCCTCTCCCTCTCTTTTACTTACGGTATTTACTTTACCCAACTATTTTACTTATCATTCGCCTTTCATTTACAGCATCCGCTATGTATGACGTCATACAGTGTAAACGGTGACAAACAAGCAAACAGGTTAACAAGATCCGAAGAGTTTTAGTAGTATTACTAAACGACCGGTCATGATATTTAGTCTCTCTAGATGACCTATGTTCCGTTACGTCTCAGTATAATCTATCTATAACGTGGCCAAATGCTATACTTTATGACGTCATCCATAAATAATTACATATTTTTATTTAATGGTAGCCATCATTCGTTTTCATGCGCTCTTCACAGTCTCCCCCTTTTAATTACGCCATAGCGTCATAAACGATCAATTCCACCTCTCTCCCTAAATTTTAATGAATGGCATGATCCTGATGTGACGTCGTAAATGATCTCCTTCCTCTCTGTTTAAATCGATGACGTTATTCTTTCTTTAGGTCATCCCCTGTGAAAGTGACAATATAACAAAATCTACATAGTTTTATAACATCGTCATCATTTTTAGACCATTATGATGATCATCATTCTCATACTCCTCTTCCTCCTCCTCCTCCTACTATTATTTTTTAACCACCTGCTGATCTCCGCCGGGTTAGAAATGTCATTGATCCTGTCACCGCTCTATACCAGTCGTTTTTTTTTAATCAAACGAATAATTTTAATTATTTTATTTATTCATGATGGGGTCTTTTATTGATATTTAAATCACAGCTGATCTCCTTAAGGCTACCGCAATCTGTACTGTATTTTTTTTACCTAATTCCTTTACTAATTTTGGAGACATCAGTGAGGATCAAGTTACAATGCGTCTACAAACATCTCACTCTTGCATACACATCTCATGGTAATTCTGTGCTCAGATATAAAAATAAATAACATTTTAGTTGTATGTGTTGTATCATGCATTTAAGTTTCATTGAATAATAGAGAACTTATTTATACACGAGTTACTACTTACTACAATAGACATTCCAATCAATGTGCCCACGATTATATTCTATTACATATTAGACATGCGTTGTAAAGTGACATGTCGTTTTACGATGAAGTCTTCAGACAATTCAGTAGATACTTTCTTTCAAAAGTGTTTCCAAGTTATATGTGCTAGGATGGTAGGCCTTGCCTGTTGATAGACTGCTCCAGCCTGTTCCAAATGAAATATTGCCTCACTATAAAGAGATATCTCCAAATAGTCGTCAGGCGTCACCACGATAGGACTTGTGTTCAACGCTAGGGTTCCCAGACATTATTTCTCCCATTATTCGATAAAATTATTCTGAGGCAATCGCAATTAAATATTTAATAAATAGGTTGCAGCAAACAGTGGATTATATTTATAACATTGGTTGGGTACCGATATATAAAAGTTGTCCAGGCGGAGGGTGGAATTCTTTTTCACGCTTAAGTAATAAATTTTCAGGAGAACACGCTATAATGTAAAATAACACTTCTGTTTCTGATGCGTGTTTTCTGTTCTGCAGAAATAAAGAAGTCCGTTTCAACAAAGCCAAAGAGGACTGAGGGACCACGTATATCTTTGTGAGTTGTGGAATGCTGACGGCCGACTAGGAATTTAGAAAGTAGATTGTTTATGTAAGGATGTTTTCCATTGAGAAACGCTTCACATTTTTTTCATCGTTCCTAACAGTGTAATTACTGTAGATTAATATTTTAAGTTTATATTATTGTATTGTTTGTTTTTCATATGTGTTTTTATCTTTGTGTTTATGACTGCTTGCCCCCTATTTTAGACATTGCGATCAGGAAATATTTTAAAGATTCTAACTGTCCTTTTCAGAGCAATTGTTTGCACTTAGTTTACTGGGTATATTCGCCAGGTAGTTTCTGAAATTTTGTTGCATGAGTCCGGTTGCGCCTATGTGAATGATGGAGATCTTTTTAAGATTCCAGTTTATTTCATGACGTACATAATACCTTTGTATTTCGTTATATTCCCCTGCTTAGCTCTGTTTAAGTCAGCGTTATTAGGGACATTTTCCTGAGTAGGGTGTCTACTTGCTCTCTTTTGTCTCATATCACTATGGCAAGTTTAACAGCTCCGCTTTCTAGGTATGTAGCTGTAGGAATTGCATAGTAATGATGAATGTGTATGACTTATTTCCGACAGTTCTACACTGGATATTCAACTTTTTGCAGATGGTTCAGTGGAGATATTTACACGCTCCATTGTTTCGCACTGTATAGTAGCCCTCTACTAGCATCACCTTAAACTATGATGTCAGGTGGCTCACACCCTCTACTTCTGTGTGACAGCACCTGTACTTGTTGTCGTTGTTGAGACCACTAATCTTGTTAAAAGCATTGGTCATCAAGCCCTGATCTTGCGCAGCCAGTAAAAGCCTCTCCTAATCATAGTGGAGCGATCCTCTACAGAACCTTCTTTATTTATATATTTTTCGGGTAGTTCATCCAGAAAATGTTGGCTGACCCATTCCTGTCGTTTTCCGCAATTGAAGGTCTTTCTGTATTATTGACGGCTCTTTTCGGCTATTTCCGTGCTAATCTTGTTATGTCTTTTTGCCGTATTTGTAATGCAGTTTGTCCAAAATGTTTGGTGAGTTTTGTAATGTTTTTTGGTGTTTATGTACCATCATAAGGTTTAAGTGCTGGGAGCTCAACATATATTTGCCGGTGATCAGAGTCGTAGCTCGATGCTTATGGTCAATTTCTGAGATACCTCTTTCTTCTCTTGGCGTATACAACCTAGGTAGACATTGGTGTATGTACGTTACTCTGTACAGTGTCAACATATTTCTCATTTTCGTGTCAAGCTTGTTAATGTCATTTTGTGGTCAGCTAATGATGTCAAAGCTGTATGTTATCATTTGCATGGCTAGTTGGTTAAATGAAGGTACTTTTTCCTTGTTTAAGAGCTGTGTTTTGCAAATCTTTCTTACACGACGTACATTTCTTTCGTATGAGTGCATATATGTACCGTTAATTCAAGTGTATATCACAATGTGACAGAATAATACTTTACTATCTGTCCCTCATACTACGATAAATGTATAGCATAAGTTCGGTTCTTAAGGCACCGTCCTCCCAGGCATTCCCCCATTCGAAATGAAGGAAGATGGGCTTATCTGCTGTTGCCTGAGCCACCTTCAGCTGAATATGCCGACGGGTCCAACCAGGCGATGTTTTATATTTAATTTGTTAGCGGCCATGTGCGTCTTCTAGGTTTTCAGAAGTGACTGCATCCTACATTACGCACGACCTTGAAACGCATCTACCTGATGGGGAAACAGGGTAACAGACGAACATAAAAAATAATTAGAAAATAAGTAATGTCAAATATGAGAATATTTCAGTTCGACATTATCTGATAATAAAATAAATCTTTGGAGTATGTTTTGCCTTTATTCACAGAAAACAATTTTAGTTAATTTTGTAATTTCAATAACTAAATTCTGAAGCGAAACTTTATGCATCATCTCGGCTTAATACCTCATACGAGCGATTTGCAGCAGACAGAAATCTATATAGCATGATTAATAATTCACTTTTATCTATGGCTATACTAATGTTTAGTTAATCAACGTGTGTTTCGCTAAGGTTTTTTTTTATTATAGATTTTAAATCTACAAAATAGATGCTAAAATATCCCTTACCTACGTGATTGAATTATGTTCGAAAAAGAAATGCATCTAACGTGGCCGAATTTACCGTAATTTGCAATTAATTCACCAAGTCACTCACATATTACAAGGTATCTGCCGATCACGTTAAGGTTTTCTTACGCTATGTTTGACGCCCTCTCTTATTTAATACGGTGTATATCACTCTAGTTTCTGTAATTCAATAGCTCACTTTCGCGTTCTCTCTTTGTCTCTCTCTTTTTATTAACAGTCAAAGGTAATAACCCTAAGTATATAGTTAGAAATAGTCCATTATTCACAAACAAAACTTACACGTAGTTGTACTATTTAATTATGTGGCTGCAGAGGAAATAGAGAACAAGAAAGAATGAGAAAGAGAGGAAGAGAGAGAGAAGGGGGGAATATAGCGAGAAGAAATATACTAATTTTGTCTTTTGTCTTTTTATTTTTTTAAATTTGATGGTCGTTGCAAAATCACTTCCTGATGATTCAAAAGATCTACTTCGTGCTCATCTTTTTTATATGTCTGAGTATATATTTGTTTCCATGTCTATATTTATATTTGCATTATGATCATCTCTTTAGATTGTATCTTTGTTTGGGCTATTTTACTATTGCTAATGACCAGCTTTTGAATTTATTTTATAAGGTGGTATTTCTTTTGTAATATATATATATATATATATATATATATATTTATATATATATATATATATATATATATATTTCTAGACAAACTATTATAGCACTAATACCTATTTGTAAGAGTGGAATAGCCGCAGCTAAGAGTAGGTATACCGAGATGACAAGAAAACACATTGAGTCGCAGAAATTCGGAACTCGCGATTTTGCAAAATATATGATAGCTTTGTTAATAATAGGCAATCTACAATTTCCCTGCTATGAAACCGCCATGGTGTTGTCTACACAACAACTAATCAGCCTGAAGTAGTTGCCTAACAGTTGATCTTTAAGTCCATCCTAGACTCAACAAACGACTCCCTCCCAAAACTCTCACTACAATAGGAAGCAACACTCGATTACTTCTTTTGCAAGTACTGGATATCATAAATTCCGTGATACTTTCAAAGCATGTCGGCCTGATCTGATCCTTGCGATAAAGAATATCTACAACATATGTTTTGTGGAATCTTACTTTCCTGGTGGCTGGACAATTGCCTCTGTTATACCAGTGTTCACAAATTCTAGTGAAAAAAAATGACCTGAAAGATTATCGCGCTATCAGTCTCTCTACACTTTTCGCTGACATCTTTGAATCATTAATCCATCTATCGATTGTCCACTACCTCGTCAATATTACAGTTCTTTCTGACAATCAACATGGATTTAGGCTAGCTCGTTTTACTGCAGATATTCTAACAGTCATCTTTAGATGCATCTTTCATACACTGGACAAGACTGGTGAAAGTAGGGTGGTAGCCTTCGACAAGATATAGCATGAAGGTATTTTAATGAAATTTTTTCGTACGATATTTCTGGATAGAATGCATAGTATTATCAGATCCTTCTCATCCAAAAGAAATATCCATATTGTGTTTGATGGATGTACATATAAACAATATGGCATTAATGCGGGTGCCATCCTTGCGTTGTTATTATTCCTGATTTTAATAAACGACCTCCCTGATGCAATTGTGTCCGACATGATTATATTCACTGATGCCACCCTGCACAATTCTCAACATGTGAGAAAGACGAACATGCAAAATAATAGCTGAAGCGTTAGATAATTAACCTCAGTTTGCAGTGGACTAGAGACAACAATAGATAGTTACATTTAATGCTAATAAGACAAAGCTCTTTTCATTTAACACTAATAAGAGACCTTTTTAACCACCGATGGCTGTAGCTATTAGGACCCTACCTGAGAGTCGAACATTCACAGTTTACATAAATTGTAATAAATACATAGAAGATAGTGTTAAGTCTTCTGCAAAGATAGTGAGTTATCTCTACCGGGATAGAAATCCTTTCTCAGCTGCTTGTATCGTATATCCCCACAAAGCCATAGTTCGTCTATGCGTCGAGTATTTTTGTCACATCTTGCCTGGTTCACCAACCACTAACCTCTCCGTCTTAGACATGGTTAAATAAAGCCTCGTATCTAACAGGTCCCACACTATCTACCAAGCTCCACCCTCTGTGCCATCGGCGTAATGTTGCATCTCTATGCTTGTTTTGCAAGTATTTCCATGGAATATGCTCCGATTAATATGTTGTACAAGTGCCCCACTTGACGTAAATACAGTCAACCGACCCAAAAATAAAAAGTCCACCCCTTCGCTATAGAGGTTCCCAGATGGTCGAACAATCCTAATTCTAATAGCTTCTTTTCTCGAACTTCTAGTCTTTGTTATTTTCTTCCTGCTCCATGTTTCCCTGACTGTACCAACATGCAGACATTTAAATGTAATCTTCACAAGGATCTTGCTGTTTGGCTCCTCACTTGGGATGCCACTATAATAATGACCCCTAATTAACATTAGCTCCTTACGTCATGGTGAAAATGTGCCTGGTTTCTGGTTAATTGATGTAAATATACATATATATATATATATATATATATATTCATGAGTTCTGTTCTATATATTTAATATATTTGAAATGTATGTTTTAACATACGTATGCATCGACTCCTTGCTTGCCTGTCCTAAAACTCGCTTGTTCCTCTGCCGTATCTGTCCATCTCTGGGTTTGCTTTAGCCACTGAGAAGAACTGACCACTGGGGAGTCATTACAAAAGCTCTCAACGACTATTTATTGACCAGGACATAAACGAGGACTGTATCACCATAAAACATGTTTTACAACACTCTTGATAGAACTTTCGCCCAAACGCCGTCTCGAATATCCCGCACTCATCAGTCGCTCCGCTTAATCCTATAGATAGACAACAAACAATCATGGTTCTTGATTGGTGGGAAAACGCAAAGGGGGAGAAGGAGCTGGATATTAAGGATAGAGAGATAGAAAGGGGGCAAAAGAAACAGTTAAGTAAAAAAAGAGATAAGTAAAAAAAAGAAAACAGTGAAATAGAGATAGGAAGATACAGAGTAAAAGTGAGAATGGAAGTAGAACTGAGAAAAACGAAATACAGAGAAGAGAACGTGAAAAGAGAGGCAAGAACACGAAAATGGGGAATAATAAAGGGCGATAGAAATAACAAAAGAATCATAATAATAAGCTTAAATCTATATATAAAGGTGTTTCTTTTGTTGTATCCCTCTGCCTGTTTGTCAAGAAATATTTCAGAAACTACACAAAAAACACTTACAAACCTTACGCAATTGTATTGCACGTGCAGGTTATATATATATAATAAGTACTTTAATACATATATATATATATATATATATATATATATATATATATATATATATATATATATATATATATATATATATATACGGGAGAGATCAACAGGGAAAAGATGCGTGTAGTGGGAGGGTCAGAAATGTTTAATTCAAGAAATGAAATTGTACTTCTAAAGAGAACATTTTATTTAGGTTAAATTCCATGGACAAATTTGCAAAATAATGCGAGAGAGAAGAGATAAGGAAAGTAAAAGAGAGAAATGTGATTAGAATGTAAGAACGAATAAAAGATCAAACCAATTTTTCTATTTCTAAAAAATATGTTATATTAAGGTCGAACACACCGCTAACAATATCAAATGAGACATAGAGAGTGAGAGAGAAAGAGAGTGTGAGAAAGGCTGAGAGAGAAATATAGAGAGTGAGAGAAAGAGCGTGTTAGAGCGTGAAAACTAATTTTTCAGCATCAAAACAACATTTTTTTAGATAAACTTCTCTGTGCACAGTGACAAAAGATATGTATATAGAGAGATATATAGACAGAAAGACAGGGAGAAAGAGCACCAGAGAATGAGAGTAAGAGAGAGAGAGAATGAACGAAAAAAAAACGAGTGTGAAAAGAGAAAGTCAAAAAAGTGTGATTGTGTTAAAAAGAGTATTACGTATTGTCGTTTTCTTCAGAAAGTAGAAAATGTTTGTCTTTTTTTCTTTTTGCAAATTTAAAATAATATTGTAGGATTCTCGTTCACGCCGGACTACATGAAATGAAATACCACAGAGTCTTTCGATAAAGCAGTCGATGGAAATGTGTGTTTAAAAATCACATGCTTGAGATAGATAGATAGATAGATATATAGATAGATAGACAGATAGATTTGGAGAGAAGGGGGTCAAATAACGATGTTACGCATGCCTTTTAAAACAATTCTATTTCTTTCAGAACTCGGACCATCACACAGTAAAGTTGTTATTTAACATCAAACATGAAGGGGAAACGGGATAAAAGTAAGAAAGCTAAATGAAAATGAGAAAAGAACGGAAATGCTGAAAATAATCGAAAAAATAAAAGAAGATAGAAATAAAAGAAGAAATGAAGGAAGGGTAAAACGAAGGGGTGGAATATATATATATATATATATATATATATATATATATATATATATATATATATATGTATATATATATATATATATATATATATATATATATATATATGTGTGTGTGTAATAGATGATATAGCACTGAAAAAGAATGTATAAGAAATAAGTATAGTGAATTGCGAGGAAGGTTGAAAGGAAGAGAGACAACAAATTACAAAGGAGAAACAAGGAAAATGAGAAATGAAAAGAAACAAACAAACAAAATTTAACGAAGTAAAGAAAGAAAAAGCCAGAAAAAAAGAAATACTGGATGAAAAAAAATAATCAGAGTCAGAAGAGAAGCAATAAAATGCGGAAATAAAATTATTAAAAGCGTGTAAAATTAAAAAAAAGAAGAGAAAGAAGAGAAAGAATGAATTTTAATAAAATGAAACGGCAATAAAAAACAAGAATATTGGTGTAAGAACGTGAAAGAGAAGGAATTGATGAATCAAATATAAAAAAAGAAAAGAAGATAGTAGAATAGAGAAAGAATAAAACTTAAAAAAAAGGATAGAAAGATAAACAGAACGGAAATAGGGAGAGAGAATCATGAATACAAAGAAAAAGAGAAAGAACGGTAAAGAGAAGTCACAACGAGAATGATTGGAATAAGAAGAATATTAAATGGAAAGAAATACACAAAGAATATACAATGAAAGAGAAAGAAAAATAGATGATTAATGAGACAAGAAAAAACAATAAAGAGAGTGAGAGAGAGTAAGAGAGAGAGAGAGAGAGAGAGAGAGAGAGAGAGAGAGAGATGGAATATTCAGGGAAAAAGAAAATATGAATAAATGAAAATGACATTAAGAAAAAGGAGACAGAGGGAACTAAAATGAAAGACAGAATAAAACAGAGAGAAATAAGAAACGCAAGGAAGAATGAAGAAAATGAAGAAAACGAAACAAACCAACAAAATAAAGGAAATAAACAAGAAAAAGAAAAAAATTTGGAGCAGAGAAAAAAGAGAAAAAAGCCACAGAAGAGAAAACAAAAAAAATATTGAGAAGTGAAGAAGTAAAAAAGAAAGTTGAAAGAACAAGTGTCTCCCCATCCATTCCGTCTTTACTGCATTCCTCTCAGTTTCTCTCTATCTCTGTTTAGACCAAACATGTTTGATTTCTTTTGTATGGCTATTTCCCTTACACCTTACAGAAGTTTGATGTTTAAATTAAAATGATGATCTTCTATCTTTGGTAAACAAATTCAAATAAAAGTAAAAATGTAAAGTGGCCGACCATATTCAAGGGCGACCTGAAGGCTTCCTATTCATGAGCTATTACATCTAGGTATAAGAGAGTGCGCTACTCATTTCTTTTGGCTAAGATCAAAGTGTAGTATCTGTTCCGATGGATACTGCACCCCATACTGGTGTTGTCTTGGCCTTCGGGTCTTGATTTATGCTGGTCAATGGGTCTGTCCTGTGCAGTTCTGGGAGGTCCACCTTCCCAGGCTGCGCCTCCCCTCTTTGGGCAGGAGTAAGTTAATTGCTTACTGTCTGAGGCGCCCCTACCGGGGAATGCCGACGGGGCTGCCCAGGCAATTTTTAAACCCCACTTTCCCGACCCGACCTTGGGTCACATCTTACTTGTGGGAGTAAGATAAAAACTGGTCTTGTGCCTAACTCCTGGAGAGGAGTAAATCAATACTCATTTCTCAGGATTATTCTATTTACCATTGATACTCCCCTTATAATACTATGTGTTTAGCAAGGTGGCATCAAGTACCATTTTAAGTCTTTGGTATGATTCGACTGAGGATTGAATGATGGTCTTTCAGCTTTTAGCCAACGCGCTTACCATTATTCCAAATGATCAATTTCTAATTAAGCAATGGAGTCTTTCATTTCATACATCGGAAAGTACTATTTACTATGATAAAAGATTTGCTTTATGAAACAAATATATCTCCCAGACATTCCTATTCTCTCAGACACTCCAGAGCCACTTAATTCCGTTCTGTTGTTGTGGTGGGGGTGTTAGACCATAGACTCTATCTTATATATCTATCCAAGTAATCCCTATTGCCTTAGGTCAATCGCAGTATGTAATATGGCGCATACAGTCACCACATTGACTTAAAAGTACAATAAATCAAGTCCTAGTCAAGAAATCAAGCTGCCATTGAACGTTATTGTAACATTGCAAAACCATTGTATATTATTTGGAGGGATAGGAGGTGTTCAACCTTGTTTTGACATTGTAATCAACTATTTTATTGAACGAAAATGAATTTATGTTAAGTATTGCACAAAAATTCAGCATTAGGCAAATCAAATCAAAATAAGTTATTTTTCCTTTTTACATTCTACGGAGAACTTGGGATCATTTTTTAAAATTCTGTGAATTTTTGTAAGTCAATTCCAGAATGGGACAAATGCCTTTATTTTATTTTTGAAAAAAGGCTCATTTTCCTTAGTTAAATGTAATCTAACAAGATATGTTAACTATATTGTTCAGAAATGCCGATATGTTAGAGGTAAGAAAGTGTGAAGAGGTTAATATTAGTATTGTGCATATCGTGTAAAAACCGAGACTAAAAAAATCAGTAATTGAAATCACCGTAATTCTATTTTTTTATTTAGTTTTTGAGTAAATTATAGAGCACAGGATTTTACAAGATTGAAGAATACCCGTCCGAAGACGGGAAAAAATAATCACCTTAATACATTTGTACTATTGTTTTATCCCTTACAAAGATTAAAGTCAAGATATAATGGTACTACACCTTATGGTTTGAATCCTTATTTCCCTTTTTGATTAAAATCCATTAGATAATTTTGATTCGGAAACATGCCTTACATTTAAGCTTCTCCAAAAGAAATTTAAATTCAGGGAATCTTGATTAATTGGTGTCTACTGACTATGGATCAGATTCAATTAAAATCTGATATATTTGAATTTTCAAATGAGCGGTTGTACTAATATCATGCCTTCTTAAAAACCCTTTAAAATACTCAAAAGAAATTGAAATTTGCGGAATATTCATTAATTGATCTCTCATATTTGTTGTTTAAATTTAAGAAAAATTAGAGGTATCTTAAGATTTATACAGATCTTCCACTATCATCTTACACCTCATTTCAGAGAACAAAATTAAATTAAATATAGCCCACATTTGGATTCCTTTAAGCCGAGAAGCTGTGTTCCAACATTCATAATGATTAGTTAATTAGTTTAGCTGTGTACATACAGATAAATAAACATATACACATTCCTTATTTTTAAATGTATGGATTAAAACACATT
Organism: Sepiola atlantica; assembly: GCA_963556195.1. Classification (NCBI taxonomy): domain Eukaryota; kingdom Metazoa; phylum Mollusca; class Cephalopoda; order Sepiida; family Sepiolidae; genus Sepiola; species Sepiola atlantica. Next base: position 41,693,503 of record OY744515.1, read on the forward strand.
GGTCTTTATTATATCGTTTAAATGGAGGATGGCGTAGATTTGTGTTTTAAGAACCGGTACACGACTTAATGTTTAATTGCACATTGCTACATATTATTATAGTACAAAATCAATTTTATTAGACACGTTTGAATTATTGTTTACTTTCAGCAGAGGGATTTTCTTTGAAACCAATAATTATTTTTCCCATCAACTGAAGAAGTAAATTTTTTAATTTTAATTAAATTCTAATTTTTTTATGTTTTGTTTGTTTATTTTTGTTTCATTTGTAATGTTTTTTTAATTCTCTAATGAACATTTTTGTTTTGGACTGCTCTTCAAGGAAAAACAAAATTATAACGGATATTCTTAATATGCGTCCATTCAATCTGTGCGTTTGCGACGAAAACGGACCGATGGAGGCTCTTATAGTTATATACGGACGCAGAAATAGCACCATTTTAAATCTAAGATTGTCATATAGACTTAAAATTATATTTAAAACTTAAGAGTGAAAAATTGACAGACCGACAAAGCCTATTCATTAAAAAAATACTATTTTAGATGCAAGCGTTTGCGGCAACGAACATGCTATTTGAAACGGAAACATGACAGACTGGCGATACGTTGTTTCAAACTAAAACGTGACAGACTGATCGACGGACAGTCTTTTCTTTAGATGTTTAAATGCATCTAAAATAATATGCTTTCACTCAATCTGCGCGTTTAGCGATGAAAAGGCTATTTCAAACTTAAGCGTGACAGCCCAACAATCATTCGACGGACAGAACCACTTACAGAATTGCGTGGACGTATCTAACATAAAAAAATAATCAATTTCCTAGTCCTCTTTTTCTTTTTTCAATTCACTTTTTAATCATTTATACATATTTTTTTAGCGGAATGCAAATTTATTTCAAAACATAATTAATGTGACTCATTAAAGTGATTAAAAAACAAATTCAAATGACTAAAAAGAAATTCATTTTATTTTATAAGTTTATTCAATGTATCTTATTGAAGCAAATAGATAACTAAACTCGACTATTAATTCGATCGGTATGGGTTCAAATAACGCACACATTTTGAAGCTTATTTGTTTATAACTTAAAACTCTATGGGCCTTCCAGGCGTAAATATTTAAGAATCTTATGAATAAATAAAGAAAAAAAAACATTATAGTTTTTTAATCGATATTTCAGAACATCTAAAAACACATCTGTTGATTAGATATATGAAAAAAAAATTGAAATCGATAATATTGGTGAGCTATTTAATAAAACCAACCGTTTGACATTATTATGTAAATTAGACACCATATAAATATGGTTTAGATACTAAGAAATTTCAGTTTACTTCAAATTATAGAGTGGATGGTATCATCTGTTCCTGACAGGCTCTCTCTCACAGAAGAGACGATGCTAGTCTCTGTCTATACTGTAGTTATTTCCATGGAAGGTGCTGGATTGCGCCTCAAACTTTGGTTCCTTTTTGTATAAGATTAATAACAAGAACTCGTGTTTTTCTATGACAAAAAATGTTCCTTTGTCCCTGTTTCTAGCATAAGCCGGAGTTTTCATGAGCAGAGCTTCTTGCAAGGACTTCACGTCTGTGAAGCGCATTATCAAAGGAATGCTTTACTGCAGACTATAACATGTTCGTCTTCAAATCCATATCAACAAAGGTTTGCCATAAACTGTCTCCATGAGTAATCAAATCTAGTTAATTCCATTCATTATTTTAAATCTTCACCCAATATTCTTCATCTCTCAACTGATAAATTATCGATTTCATGAATCATTACTCCCGAGGAACTGTTAGCCTTGATAAGTACTGTCTCAGTAGAAGAAAAACGTTTTATAAATTCGCCATAACACGAACACAGTGTTGGCGCGTATTCTTAAAAAGATTCCCATACTTTCAGGAGGCACACGCGTAGGCCTGTTGACTGAATCTGGAGTCGACCTCACTTATTAGGATATTATGGAACGCTGAGGCGATAGCATTTTCACAACTAAGCACTACTGCGTTACTCTTTGCCCTTGAATAAATGCAGCCACTTTGGCAGTACTGTAGTACTATAATTGGCTGGGGCGATCTTTGGTACAAAACCAATATAATAATGTCGCTTTCCGGGGTTAAGAACTATCTTTGTGACAGGACAAAATACGCTCGTTGTTATCGCCAATGAGCAATCATCGTTTGACGATATTCACTGCCAGGGAGTGTTACTTGATGGTCCTGACAGGGTACCAAGCTCACATATTGGCAACGATAGGGGCGTCCCCTTTTAATATAAAAAGCGGTTTATACTCAGCTAGGTATTTGGTCGGCGTCAGTAATTCTCTCCACAGAATAAATTATCTGCTGGCTGGTTGGTCGACTGCCATGTTGACTGGCTAGGGCCGCCGTGCTGGAATATATCTGTAATAATGGAATAAATCATTGTGCTTTTTAAATATAAACATCTAATACATTATATTTAAAAAAGAAACATAAATATAACTCAAAGATGTCAGAGCATGACAAACGCTTCCTCGTTCATATTTCAAAAACCGACTCTTCTATCTCTTCCCTGGAGTATAAGCGAGAGAGATAGAGAGGGGAGAGGGAGAGAGACACACACACAATACACAACACATATACTACTCCGCATTTCTACAAATGTTTTGGTTTCAAATAGATAGGTCAACTCGTTGAGATTTGAATTGCTGGTTCAATTGTACAATGTTTATACTTAAAATTGTCAAGCTGTCAGACCAGCGTCTAATTGACGGCAATACCTTAGGTGGTCACATTCTCGTTTGGAAATTGAAACGTTATTCTAGCGCAAAGACTGCGAAATGCAACTGTGGGAACCAGCTGCAGAAAAAGAGTGCACGCGTTGTGCCACAATACTTCCCCATTTCCTAAACATAGGAAGAGCAGGTTTTCCAAACACTAAAAGTGCATTGTGTGCTTTCCTGCACATATGGCCATTGGGCAAGCAGACGTACTTCAATTCGTCTTCCAAATAGTTGGTGTTGGCTTACATTCTTTGACATCAGATTGTCTCAGAAAACCTTCGTCCCATGAAGTTCCTCTCTCTTAAGGGAGAGAGACTGTTTCATTACATGTCGCTGAAAGCGCCTTCACGTGTGGGAAAGCACTGAGGGGACTATGGTACTTTTTAAAACTGCTACCCGGATCCGATAAGATACTTAGTTAAAACGTCATTGTTTTATATTTTGCTTTCAGAGAGAGCTTGGTTAATTTCAATACGTAATAATAAAATATCATATTGTTAATGAAATCTTATCAACGTGTTCCTACTCTGATAACCGTATTATAAATCAAAGAAGGCAACAATTCTGAAAGTTTTTTAGAGGAAAAAAATTTAGGAAGTTGAAGTTATGCGACGTAAATCTGGTTACAGACAAAAATGTCTATTATAGTGAGATTGATTTTGTTTTATGAAACATTTTGAAGTACATAACTCACAAAAATATAATCGCATTATTCAAGTCATGAAAATTGTCGCAAAGTAATTATCATATTTACTTTTTGAACGATCTGTCATTAATAACCAAGTATCATATATATATATATATATATATATATATATATATATATATGAAATACTTGTAATCTAGGGGTTCGAATCGTGTGACCGGTAGTGAATAGTCATACTTCTATGCTGATGAGTCTTGATTGAAAAGAGACGAAACGTATACGTCCATAGATAAATAAACAATAATAAATATTTATATTTGAAGCTCCTCGTTAAAAAGTAGAGCACTGTAAATGGTAGTACTAACACAGCGTGACGTCACTTGCTTTATATGCATCATTCCCTCACTTATAGAAGTTGAATGCCTGTATGTCTCGCCGCTTTAAATGTGTTAAAATTATCATTGTTCATTAGCCTATCGGTTAGCGACGTTGGATTGGGGTTGAAAAATGCTTGTAATCCAGGGTTTCCAATCGTGTGACCGGTAGTGAATAGTCATACTTCTATGCTGATGAGTCTTGATTGAAAAGAGACGAAACGTATACGTCCATAGATAAATAAACAATAATAAATATTTATATTTGAAGCTCCTCGTTAAAAAGTAGAGCACTGTAAATGGTAGTACTAACACAGCGTGACGTCACTTGCTTTATATGCATCATTCCTTCACTTATAGAAGTTTAATGCCTTTATGTCTCGCCGCTTTAAATGTGTTAAAATTATCATTGTTTATTAGCCTATCGGTTAGCGACGTTGGATTGGGGTTGAAAAATACTTGTAATCCAGGGTTTCGAATCGTGTGACCGGTAGTGAATAGTCATACTTCTATGCTGATGAGTCTTGATTGAAAAGAGACGAAACGGTACGTCCATAGATAAATAAACAATAACAAATATTTATATATATATACTTACATATATATATATATATATATATATATATATATATATATATATATATATATATATAACAAGAAAGACCAGTCCCAGCACGGGTAAAATAAATATTTCAGATAGAAGAGATTTACACCATTTTCGTGTCCCTTTATAAAGATTGAAATCCAGATATGAGGTTACTAAAACTTATGTCTACTATTGTTATTCCAATTTAGATACGAGCCAATTATCATGATTTTGATTGTAGAAAATGTCGAAGATCATTCCAAATTAAAACACAAGTTTGTTACGAAACATTGCTTGTGAAATAAGTGTAGGATTGATCTGCATTTGCGGCTAGAGCAAATCGGGATTTTCTTTTTTTCTTTTAGAAATTAAAAAAAATGGGTATAACAATTCTAGTGTTAGCTTCAAGCCTAGGAGCAGGAGTATCTAGGGTCTTATTAATTCCCGGTCAACTTCAGGATCCCATTTAGCTATTATATATATATATAACTAAAGATTGTCACAATTTTGAACCATGTAGATATTTTAATATAATAGACGTGATTTTTCACAATCAATCGGAGCGTTTGTTATCTTTCAGTCCTTTTTAGGTACCTAACATATGTTTAACTGCTGACAATTATAAACGGCTTCAAACAATAATTAAGTTGTGTTACTAATCTTGTCGGCTATATGTTGTAATAGTAACTTTTTAACTGCTTATATTATTCTTAACATTTAACCATGACGTATACAGGTTGTTGACAGAGTTACGATTGGGGGAACTCGTATCGTTATCAAGATTACTACTGAAGATATGACTACTGCTATCGTAATAATAATAATATCGTAATAATGCTGCGCATGTTTTATGTGTGTACAAAGTGACGTAAACGAACAATGACACGAATCGATTTAAATGTATATGTCACTCGTTGATTGATTAGTATGTGTCTTCCTTGTTACTTAAGGATCTCGTGAATTAGTAAGCCTCATTTTCTAGTTTTCAATTTCGGTTGACATCGATCTAAGTGTATTGCAACGGATACACTAGATTACAGTTCCCAGACAACAACAAGCATAACATTGCCCTTTCTTGATGGAGAGCTATAATTGTGTGAGCAAAACATGCAAATATGTTACTCTAGCAGTCATTATTAAGGTAAGTAGTCGCGAATGAACGTGCTGGTAAAGAACTCATTCTGTATATGTACAGTTTTCCGTATAATTCACTTATTATTAAACGTATCATATATTTTATCACTTACTTTAGACGTGTTCTCTACTAGCTGCAGAATACGAACTAACATGGCTGAGTGCTCTCCAAGCCTTACGATCTGCTGCCAAGGTGTTCGCTTGTTTCATGTTTATGTTCTTCCATTCACAGACGTTGTCTGTCCATCTTTGCTTTTGTGTACTTTTCGGTCGGCCGGTAATGCATATTTTGAATCACCCCACACTGAAACGCTTAATGTGGCAAAATAATCCCAATGCTTTACATTTGATTACAGAGGACATTGATGGGATGCCAGTTAGTTTTATCACTTACCCAAGTAAAATTGGTAAATTAATATAAACGTTTGTTTTTTTATCTTTTAATCAAAAAATATCGCTCGCAATTCAACTTTCAGTGTTTATCGTCAAGTATCTTTGTATCTTTCTCACCTACACAAATTGAACCTTCTTTTGATGATAAAAATCCCGCCGAAGTGGAACCAATCATTTCATTTACTAATCATTTGATGAAAGCCTGCCATTAATAGAAGTGACTGAAATATTCACCAGGCAATAATTACATCTTGACTTTTAGCTATTCCAGCTCTTTTTTCTGGGATTCTAAAACACCATCCAATGTTCTAACCGTTTACTCTAGCCATGGTCACATGTTCATGTGTTATCAAATTCTGTAGACTTTGAGTAAATGGCTGATGCATCATGGCCAACTGCTTTGTAAATTCTCTCATTTATTCTTGTCCAAACTTTAGTCCACACACTTTGTCCAGGTTTGGTTAGTTCAAATGGCAACATGACTCCCCCATCCCCATCTCTGTCCATCCTTCTCTTACCCGAGGTCTGCTTGCACTTGTGTGTCCTCTTTTTTGTTGCCTACGCTAAGTTTTCAAATTAAGTCGTCAGGTCACGTTAAGTAGTGACCACGCCGCCGTCTGGATATAAAATGACTTCCGCTCTCCGTCACTCTCTCCCCCTCTCTCTCCCCCTCTCTTTCCCCCTCTCTCTCCTTCCCTCCATCTCTCTTTCTTTCGTCGAATAGTCCAGTCGTTTAAAACGTTTTCTCTTGAGTATAGGTGGAAAGCGACGATTCAGTGATAAATGGAATATTTTAAAACCAAATTAGACGCCGTTCAACATTTAATTGGACGAAACAAAGTCATGCAAAAATTACTCATCTGTACGCGACTAAGAAGCTAATCTCACAAGTCTTGCAAGTTAGCTTATCTTCCGATGAGTCAATTATATATATACTAGAAGTATACCCGTCAAAGGACGGATAAAAATAATTTACTAAACAGAATACATTTTTATGTCCCCTTAAAAAGATTAACATCAAGATATAATTCTACTAAACATTATGTCTAGTATCCTTATTTTTATTTTTATTAAATTCCCTTGTATGATTTTTGATGTTAGAAAATGTCTAATATTCAAGGCTTACGCTTAAGTAGATATTAAAATTCAGTGGATCTTGCTCCATTCGTGTCGAATGACTATGGATGAGATGCAATGTTCGAATTTTCAATTGGTAGGTTGTGCCAATATTATGCTAAAATATTTAAAATACTCCAAGAAAGTGGAATTTGTGGAATATTTATTAATCGATGCATTATAATTATTGTTTAATGTAAAAATAATCGGATATATCTGAATATTCACCAATTGCTTACCCCCTCTTTTTAGTTCCTTTGCATTACTCTAAATAAATAAAACTATATATATATATATATATATATATATATATATATATATATATATATAAATATATAGGCTATACATCTAACACCTACGCCTAGAAAATCTGTTACAACTTTAATTATGATCAGTTGATAAGTTTAGGAGTGAATTTTTTTATATACAATTATATAAAAATACCTATATATATATATATATATATATATATAGTAAGCTATGTAAATGTATTTATAGCACTTAAGCTACACAGAGGCTCCCGCGTTTACTCCTCAGGCTATATATATATATATATATATATATATATATATATATATATATATATGTGTGTGTGTAGGGGGGTGTATGTATGTGTTGTGTATTCAAAGGGTCATATGAAATACGACGAATAGTAAGTAATTAACAAGAAATTACATCAACAAAAAGTAGAGATTTAATGGGTTGTCAGAGGCTGCTTTCTGATTTCGCTCGTCTTCTCACTTCTACAGGTCATAATGACTCTCTTCCTAGCTATGCAATTTCCCAGAAGTTATTTATTTACTGACTGATTATTACAATCTTCTTCAATAGAATAAGCAGCATTTCTAGTGCTTCATCATATAGATATTTACTCTTAGATTTATTAATTTACTCACTGCGTTCTTCATTTTTGAGAACACAATGGCAAACGTCCTTAAAGTCATATGTGTCACCAGAAAGGTTCAGGTGTTCATAAATCTCGGCTATTGCTTACTTTTCAGCACGAATGAGAGTATCCATTCAATCAATCATTTTATACATGCTGGAGCCTGTGGGTCTTCTAGTCTTTGATCGTGGCACATTTGCAATTTTTAGATACTGCAATATATTTCAGCATGCACCTCGTATATTCCTTTGTAAATTCTACAGACATTACACTGCCGAAAAGCAAATATTTTATATTCTAAACAAAAGGCACACTGTAATTGTGAATAGCCTAAAAATATATATTTATTTTAAATTAAACAATTCTGACCTATGCAGAGATTATTGGAGACATTTTGTTGGGAAAATTATGGATTTTGCTTTTTTATTACTATCATCATATTTATTTTATGACCATATGATATATGTTAGGCAAGTAATTAATTCGAATATGGTGACAACTTTTTGGAAACAAGTTCGAATACTTTACAAGTCTGCAATTACCTTTTGCGGTTTCCCCATGCTTGTTCCAGGCGAATGGGTTAACAATACTGTGTAGTTAAGGGTATTTCACGCACAAACAAATGTGCAGGCAAAAAGATCACACACACATACAAACATATATATATATATATATATGTATATATATAGATATGAGACAGAGAGATGAAAAAGAATAGGATGTATAAGAAAAGAGAAAGAAGTATATCTTAATGTGTATGATGTTTAGTTTATTTATGTTTGTATATTTGTATGCATAGGAATCACTTATAAACTTATTAACTGATACTTATGAATATTGGTTAATAGCTGTTTGGTGAAATATATAATATATATTACATTTACTTTAGGAACATAAATACGGTGCAAAACTGTTCAGTCCGGGGAATTAACAAGTATATATATATATATATATATATATATATATATATATATATATATATATATATATATATATATAGTGTGTGTGTGTGTGTGTGTGTGTGTGTGTTATACCAATATAGAAAACACTGAAACATCAAATGATAGTAGTAGATTTAAATGAAATATATGACCAATACTGGTATTGATTGCTTGATCTGTGTCCATACGAGATGAGAATCTGGTATCCCAAACCCTACTCTCGCCCTTTCCTCTATTCACTATGTGTATGTCCGACCGGTCGAAATCAAATCGGCTGAAAGTCACAATCTCCAGATAATGAACCTTTAATCTTGACAATCTTGAACACTAATACAGCCGGACGCATTCGTGTACGCATGTCCACGTAAAGTAGACACAATCGGACTGGAAAGCAACTGATTGTATACATTGACACATGGAAAAGCCAAAAACTAAATTACTATGACCACACATACATACACAAACAACCACACACACCCATACCCCCCACACACACACAGACATATATATATATATATATATATATATATTTATATATAAAACTTATTTTCAAAAATGTAGTCACCGCGCTTGGATGCTGGACCATGCTAGAAAGTTGAAATAAATTATTGCACCGGTAATTATGTGATTCCGTGCTAATTTATTTTATTCTGGCTCTGTGTATGGCATTGAGCCTTCATACCCGGATTTCCTTCTGGAATTTATTTCACTATAACAATATATATATATATATATATATATATATATATATATATATATATATATATATATGCGTGTGTGTGTATAAGATTTTAAGAGTATTGGCTCAGTTTCCAATGTCACTTCTTCATTTGAGCCAGATCTCTTACATGGAGCAATTTTGTAGCTTGAAAACAACCAATAATCACCTGGGAATAATTTCGTAGAATATTGTGGGCGCAGAAGCAATTCAATGTGCAATTCATGTAGTTTGCCATCATCCCGATCGACTTGTGTATTGTCTTGATAAAAGATCACTCTTTCGTCTATATTTGTTACCGCTTGTGTGCGAGGTCCTCAGTTAAATGTACCAATAATGCAATATAATGTTTTCTATTGGTGGTTCCGACTTCCTCAGACAACCGTCGATTTGACTACAGAGGAAAGTTTGGGAATCATGCTTCATCCATTATCAAATATTGACACACAAACTCCCTTTTGTCGCTTTAGAACAGTTGCCAACAACACTATGAATCGTCGATGCGTTGTGATTATTTAGCAAACAGGACACCTGTTTTGAACCCAACGGTTTGATGTTTGCCGGGAAAACAACTGCATTTCGGCAACTGTGCGTTCAGCATTATTTGTGTCTGTAAGAACGCGTTTAAAGTCAGGATACCCCCTTAACCTTTGTTTCCAAGCAGAGTCCGAATAACATTTATCATGTCAATGCTTGGTTGAACTGTATTTTCCAATCAAAAAATATTGTATATCAATACACACCATAAACATTTTTCCATTGTTTTGAACATTTTTTCACTGATGTTTTAATTAAATCACAGTGATTTCCAAACTCATAATGCGATTGTGCTCAAATTATGACACGTGTTATTTTAAGGTTAGTTCTTTATTAAAATCTGTATTTTTTTATTATAAACGCCATATACAGGGTGACTCAAAAAACGGGCCTCGTGTACACTTTATGTTATATCTCCTTTATTTATTCATCGATTGCCCTTATTTTACATGACATGGCAGAATCAACGACCGTGAGTACACCAATACTTCAGTAGGAGCTGGGACAAAGAATACACTGTGTTAAATTTTACTACAAGACAGCCTCGTTTAAGAAAACCCAGGACAGTTTCATGCATCAGTTCGGATGTGAAAAGGCTCCACCCAAAAGCAGAATTCAGAACTGGGGGGGACCACTTCGAGAAGTATAGGACCGTGGAGAACTTCAACGCTGCCAGTGAGAACCGTCCAAGCCACTTGGCACGTCCCAAGAAGCGGACAGCCGAGCTGGTCGAAAGTGTGAGAGAGTCTCTCCAGGAGAGTCCGAAACGCTCTGTGCGTAAGCGAAGTCAGTCCCTCGGTATCTCCCGTGAGACTTGCGGGAGAGTGCTGGTGAACGATATCAGGGCTTACCCATACAGAATACAGACGCTGCAAACCCTTACAGCCTCAGACAAGAAGCAGAGGAGCGCTATGGCAGTCAAGATGCTCGATAAGATCGAGGAGACACCAGGTTTCCTTAGCCTTCTTTGGACCTCAGATGAAGCTGACTTCCATCTTGACAGAAAGGCGAACTCCAAGACAAATATTTTCTGGGGGTCGTCCAGACCCAATGAAGTAGCCACCAAGCCCCTGCACTCTCCTAATCGCACGGTGTTAGCTGCAATCTCGATCAGAGGCATCATCGGACCAATCTTCATAGAAGAATCTGGCGCAGCAGTGACAGTCACCAAGGAGCGGTATGTGGAGGTCCTCAAAACCTTCAAGAATGAGCTCCAGACACTCTACCCGTCGCTCATGAGCAAGTACTGGTTCCAGCAAGACAGAGCAAGTTCTCACACCTCAAACCTGTCCTGAGATTGGCTGAAAGAGAACTTCCGAGGCCGAGTGATCAGTCTCAAGACTAATTTTGAGTAGCCACCCCATAGCCCGGACCTAAGCCCCCAGATTATTTCCTTTGGGGCTATCCTAAGGACAGAATGTACGCAAGGAAACCCAGAACCATCACGGAACTACAGGGAAGCCATCAGGGAGGAGATGAGAGTCATTCCCAATTCAGTCTGTAAGAACGTCATGGACAACTTCGTTCTGCGCCTCAAGAAATGCACGGAGCTAAAAGGAGTCCATCTAGAACACATGCTGTAGAACGGAGAAAAAAGGCAAAATACCCTTATGTTTTGATATGATGTTGTGAATATAATAAACTAATTATGCCCCAAAATTCATTTCATTCGGACGAAACACTAAGAAACAGGGCCTAATTAGATTTGGGGCCCGTTTTTTTTTTGGTCACCCTGTATATGTAAGCACCGGGGCCTATTGGGTGATGTGTTATGGTACACAGAACGTTTAATTGGTACAATAATGATTCCAATGTCCCCACTTTCGCTTTGATTCCATTACAAAAGTCTATACACTTCACCATCCTAAAGGTCACCTCCACATTCATCCATTAACCACTATAAATTAACGTACTTGTGTGCATATGCGCACACGCATACACACACAAATAGACAACCAGACAATGCAAACCCACCCATTACCAGGAATACCGCCACATCAAGACTCTAGAATTGTACGATGTCGATGTGCTTTCACACCTGGCCTGTAGTCTAGATATTGATTCATCTGACTATTATTTATACCGATCAATCCAGCCATTTATAAAGGGTCGCGAATTCAAGGAAATTAAATAAGCCTGTAAAGAACGAAGCCGTAGAATTGGTACTTTGACAAAATCGTAAAGCTGCCATGGACAATGTGGATCTATAATTTTATGAATAGTTTTTATTTTCAGTAAAGTCCTGCATTTATTTATACATGATGCACAAGAATTTTCCCCATTGTATAATATATTTTTTTCTGAAAATGGAAGCTAAGCATAATTTTAACAGACAAATTAGCACACACAAAGGCACGTTATTGTTTCAGATAGGATTTAAGGACAATATATATATATATATATATATATATATATATATATATATACATATATATAGCACAACGCGTGAATCCTTTTATGGAAGCTGATTCTCCCACTACAGTTTGCAACCTCTTGTGCTAGACGGTGAGACAAGTGCAATAATCCTCTGCAATTCAAGCATGTCAGTACGCCTGCGTCGACCATACTTTTGAAAACTGGGTGTCGGTGTCGAATCAATTCAATGACGTCTGCATGTGATAGGTTCAGAGATCAGACCAGCTGTCATCGAAAGTGTGTTAGAATATCGGAACAGGTTGTCAAATCATAACAAAACAATTGTCGAAATTCAGGACAATGTCGCTGTATTCTCTGTGTGTCCAGCTCTCTCTTTCTCTCTCTCTCACACACCCCTCTCACCCTCTCTTCCTCTTTCTTTTTTCTCTAGCTCAGTCTAGAGCGAAATAACACAGTCGGCGTTTTCGAATCGGTGCTCGACGCACGTGTTTATCGCGCTCTGACTTCTTCGAGTTTTTTTAAATTATGTTTCTTTTCGCAATATAATAAACTATATTTTATATTTCAAAGTAAAAATACCTTGTCTCATTATTACAAGGCTTCGTATACCAGCACAGCCGGTCCCAGCCATTGAAGCAGCAAACAGCCGACGAAATACTCAGCCGGGTAGGGACACCTTTATGTTAAAAGAGGGTGTTCATATCGCTGCCACTCGGGGAGCTAGTATGTGCTGTTTCCCAGGACGAAAAATCCTTTTCGAAAAAAGTCCGTAAGGATCAGACAAAGTCCCACTTCCCGGCCGTGATAATCGTCACACAATGATTGCTCACTGGAGATAACGACGAATATATATATATATATATATATATATATATATATATATATATATATATATATATATATATATATATATATATATATATATATAGTGTGTCAGGTTGTATATGAAAAGAAATACAAATAAAGTGCTCGATCATATAAGAGAGTTAGTATAATTTATTTAGATACTGTATATTACATATTTCATCAATGTACCGCGGTTTCATCCAAAAGGGCAGATTTAGACATCTTTAGTAAATTACTGTGCCCAGGGGAATCATCAGCAAACTGAAACGATCGTAGTCACGGCCCTATAGCGAATGGCATCTGGCCGTGACTACAATCGTTTCAGCTTGCCGATGATTCCACTGGGCACATAGATTTACTAAAGATGTCTAAATCTGCCCTTTTGGATGAAACCGCGGTACATTGCTAAAATATGTAATATACAGTATCTAAATAAATTATATATATATATATATATATATATATATATATATATATATATATATATATATATATATATATATATATATATATGTAAAGTAAAATCCACAGGATAAAAATCCAAAGAATTTCAACCGGGCTCATAAAGAGTGCTCAATATCAAATAGAGATTATATATATATATATATATATATATATACTCATTTTTTTTACGGACATGTACATAATCCGCGACACTGCCATGTCGATGTTATCTATTTACATCTGATAGAAACTGAGATATTATCAGGCAGAAGGAAAATGGTATCCTTTCTTCAGATCATATTTTGAAAGGTGTTTCCAAATATTATCTAAGGGTAGGGTCGAATTTTCGTTTCTCACTGATGAGATCACAGTTACTAACCGCTGTTGATCGATAACATCGACATGCCAGTGCTGCAGATTATGTACATGCCTGTTTAAATACAAATAATATATATATATATATATATATATATATATATATATATATATATATATATATATATATATATATATATATATGACTAAGCCAATAACTTAGAACCAATAGGCTACTAACTTTGCTGTGACATATAAGGTGGTGTTGAATATAATTTGAAATTATCAAAATACAATCATTCAACATCTTGAAATTACTGTTGCGCATGCATGTTTTTCTGTTGAGTTTTCTATTATAGATTTATCAGGGCTGTAATCATGTGTGTAGCAGCACATAATCACGGGAAAAAAACTTGACGTTTAATTTGATCATCTCTTAATAGTAAATAGGTTGTTTATTTGTACTATAAATGTTACAATGCCCTCACCTTCCTTTTAATTCTATCACCAGGAGCTATACACCCCATGGCCCGAAAGGTTACCCACATATCCATTATTCCACTTCCATAAACAGACGTACGCGTGTACATATGAACGGATACACATAAATAGATGCAAGACAATAAAAACTGCACACCACCCGAAAGATCAGCAACAAGTTTGAAGAATTGAATGATATGGAAATTCTTCCCCAACCAACTTATAGTCCAGACGTTATCTCATCTTACTAGATCTATACAATTAAATCGCATGTTTTTTTAGGAAAGGTCGCTCATTTTATGAAATTGAAGAAACCTGTCACGAATGTCTCGATTCAAAACACACAACATTATCAGAGCTTTAGTATTATAAAGATGACAGGTGTTGTGTATCCTTAATTTATTTACTCCTCTCCAGGAGTTAGGCACAAGACCAGTTTTATCCTCCTCCCACAAGTAAGATGTGACCCAAGGTCGGATCGGAAAGTGGGGGTTGAAAGGCCAGCGCCCGAGAGGTGAGCACTCTGACCATCAAAAATTTCCTAGGCAGCCCCGTTGGCATTCCCCGGTAGGGGCGCCTCAAGCAGTAAGCAATTAACTTACTCCTCCCCAAAGAGGGGAGGCAAAGTCTGGGAGGATGGACCTCCTAGAACTGCACAAGACAATCCCATAGACCGGCGTAAATCAAGTCCCGAAGGACAAGACAATACAAGTCTATGGGGTGTCTAGCAAAAGTGCCAGTTGTTGTATATCCTTAAGATACGCCCACTAAATCACTAAATTTATTAGTAAAATTATTAATAAAAAGTATATTTCAAACTGAAACGTGGCAGACCAATAGATGAATGAACTAGGAGAATCTCCTCTAAGAATTCGCAAGCGCATCTATTCATGAAATTTTCTTTTCAAACTCAATCGTGCCAGCAGAACAACCAACGGACACATCTATTAATAGCGATTGAAAGTAGATGAGATATTCCTATATATTGATTTAATAAAGTGAAGAGTACGCGTATACCTCCTTAAGGTAAAGGAAATAATCCGACTCTCACTTTATAGACAAATAGATTCACAGGTCCTTTCTCTATTTCCTCTTCAGTTATAAGGTTATGTACTTATTTATGTAATAAGTATATAGCGAATAATATGACATAACTTTCACATTTTTGACCTGGTTATCATACTCGTACACATTGATTATGTAACTCGAGCGATATGTTTAAAGTATTTTCAGCAGTTCATTTTGTGACAGCTTTCCTTTTTCGTTTCCGAGTTCTCATTGCTTAGTTTTCGTTTTTGAGTTGTCGTTGCTGAGTTATTTTATAACGTGACAAAGGCACGGGAGAAATACTCTACGATGAGTATTGATTTACTCCTCTCCAGGAGTTAGGCACAAGGCCAGTTTTTATCTTACTCCCACAAGTAAGATGTGACCCAAAGTCGGATCAGGAAAGTGGAATTTAAAAATTGCCTGGGCAGCCCCGTCGGCATTCCCCAGTAGGGGCGCATCAGGCAGTAAGCAATAAACTTACTCCTCCCCAAAAAGGGGAAGCAAAGCCTGCGAAGGTGGACCTCCCAGAACTGCACAGGACATACCCATTGACCGGCGTAAATCAAGACCCGAAGGCCAAGACAACACCAGTATGGGATACAGTATCCATCGGAACAGATACTACACTTTGATCTTAGCCAAAAGGCCAAGAACAACAATTCCTGCCACAAGATGTTTCGACGCAGGTTATATTACAATTCTGAATCCTTTAGATATTTTGTATGATATAATGAAGAATTTTACAAATATAAGACTAAGCCGTTTTATATATTTGAATATCTTGTTTTTGTTGTGTGTGTGCTCGCGCGTGGATGTATGTGGCATTCGAAAGATGAGAAACTTAAGCAAACATATAAGTGTAAGATGTATAAAAGAAAGTCAATCTGAACTGATCGTTCGATGGAGCGTGAAGGCCTGAAACCTTTGCTATATGACGTACACAAATATAAACCGTGATAATAAGATATCAGTATATACAGAAAGTGACATCGCGGAAACTCAGCGCATAATAATAGATGATGTACGAAGATTATGGATGAAAGAATCAGATATGGAAAAATAGAAAATGAAGGGAAGAAGACGAACAGGCGGAAAAGGGAGACGGAAGGTTTGGGAAGATTGAAGGAATCAACTGAAACAAAGAAACAGAAAAGATAAGTTTGCATAAGAAAAGTCAGGTGCCCTAAAGTATAAAAAAATAATGTTAAGAACAAAAAGCAAAAAAATAATAGGAAGGAGGAATAGTGCAGGCAGAATGTAAAAGAATGAGGACAGATTGAGAGAAATGAATAAAGAAAACATGAAAGAGAAAATGAATAGAGGAGACTGAAAAAAGAAGTGAAGAAAGAAACAAATGAAGGAAATAAATGAAGGGAAAACGAAATGAATAAGGAAATCAATGTAGAAAAGAAAATACACTCATTAATGGCGAACAAAAAGAAATAATAAAATAATAAAATGAAGAAGGAATTAATGAAATGAGGAAAAAGAGAAAGAAATGATCCCTGATATAATAAATGAAGGATAGTAAAAATCAAGTAAAGGTTTTCAAAGGTGAACACATCGAGACGATACGTAATTTTTTTTATTTATTGCTAACAGTTAACTTTTAGATGCTTATCATAATCTGTCATTCTGTTTTCGCATACTGCTGTGCTTGCTAGAATGTTCGGTTCTTAGGCTCAACACAGCATACAATAGCAGTTTATCTGGTCGTTATGGTTACGCTGAATGTTGCGGATATCCGTATTAAGCATCCTGAAATAAGGTTATACAACTGCTATTACATAGTCATACTACTCGCAGTAGAAAATGAATGAAGCATCTGAAAATGTAACTTCTTTAGAATCTTTATTTTACTCATAAAATTAAGTCAACTAGTACTCATTTCGGCATATTTACAAAAAAAAACAATGAAACATTCCTTATTTTTCACATATTCAAGACAAAGAAGATATAGAGAAAATAAGTATTTTTGTGCTATTTAGAATTCATCACAGCTTCGAAAGTAACAGGAGACTATTCCTCCAGTATTTACTACTATCTTTCAAAGAGGGTAGGTGTATTGCTTGTCTCCTGATGCGCTCCCACTTGTTAATGGAGTTGCAATGGGACAACTATTTTCTGGCAAAATTCACATTTAATACAACTATACATTGATGTTTATGGTTCCGTTTCTTTAATTGTGGGTACCGTTTCCATCTATTTAGTTGTTTTTCGTATTGCCACTCGGATTAGACTACTGCTGGAGTCAATGAAGGGAAGTTGTAATTATTTGAAATAAATAATTTATCATCCCTAATACTAGTATTAACAGCGACATTTGAAATTCTTAAAATGACATAGCACACTTTTCCGTAAATTCCCTACACACTCAAAAAAAATTATCGCCTCTACGTATGTACGTGTGCACGTTTTCAATGTCCCAATCTCTCTTACTAGCTTTTCAAATATAGAATTGTGAATGCTAAAATAATACTCAATACGGTTATTCGAATTTAAACTTTCAGAATTACAGTTTTATAATTTTTCCCTCAAGGGATCTTCCAGTATTACCATGGGGTCTTCGGTCTTTCTAGATATCCATAAACAATTAAGAAAACGGTTTAGTCTTTTATATAAACTTGAAAATATGTTATCACAGAAAGGTGAGAATAGGATGTTGGGGTCTGTCGGATAACGCCAAGACACGAGTACTACTTGTGTTATTTTTATATAAAATACTGGCATGGCTGGTAGGTCAGCTAAGATATAATTTGTGTGTACGGCTGTATGTTACCGAAATATCACTACTTCAGTCTCAGTTGCTTTAAGTTTTTTAAAACTTTTATTTCATCAGGTGTTATGTTTTAAGTTTAATTTCCAAGAAAGTATGTATTATATTAATTACACCATTCACATATCTCCTTTACTTATACTATAAGTCTATATTTAATTCAATCTAGAAATATAACACAGAACAAATGATAACATATTTATTGGTAAAGGTCGGTTTTAATAGTAAAATTGTTCGGAATTTAACCTAAAGAAAGAAACGGTGCAAAACGAAAATGCTAATAGATATCCGGACATTTCTAAGATCAAAGCGTAGCAAATGTTCTTTAGCGGGTTGTCGTACTCAAGGGAATGACTTACTACTATGGATAACATCGATATGTTTATGGCTTTTCGCCTTCTTAGTTTGCAGGGGTGATTATGACTTCTTGCATGCAATGTCTTTGTCCGTGTATTTCTGCAGCATTAACAGATTCTCCCTCTTGAGAGAGATTTGAAATATAAACGTG
>OY744515.1:41717393-41752393 GCA_963556195.1 Sepiola atlantica
GGTTGAATTGCGCAATGGGAATAATTATTGATATTTTGAAAACTGGTTTAAGATTTGGTTTTAATTAACACTTGGCATAATTTTGTTTACATCTTTGCAGTCGATCAGAAACATTTCTGAAAACAAAATTATCTTTTAATTCTTTCTATAGTCTTTCTGCTTCGGAATTTAAAGATTCAATATTTTGACAAAAGAAGTTTATAGACATATTCCATGATCGCAATTTCTCAATCCAGTCCGTGTCAAGAGGTTGTAAGAGTTGTTCATCGCTAACATTTTCAATTGTCAATTTCAAAGTTTGCCCTTTTAATATTACGTTAACGATTATCTCGTCTTCAAATCTTATTTCCTCATCGGTGATACTTTTAGCTATTGTTATACTTCTCATCAAAGTTGGTTCTCCAATTTTTTCCGTGGTTTAAGTTTTATTATCGACAACTCGGAACCGGAATCAAATTGTCATTTAATATTTTTATTCGCTATTCTTACTTGCACTAACTTTCTGATATTTTCAACTTCGTCACATTTAGTAATGTTAATAAAGCTATTTTAAATTTGAACTTAGCAGTGTGTACTCTCCTGTCCCATGCGATTATAATTAAAATACTTTTTCACTTTATATTGACTATATTTCTTCTAATGATATTGCCTGTAACCAAAATATGGTTTCGGATGCAAATTATTTTTTTTTTCATTATTAAATATATTTGGTGAAATGATTTTCTTTTTGATACTGACTTTTCTTATATGTGACACCCCGGTTTGTTCTATGTCTTTTCAATCTTGGCGAATACTAATAAACGGTTAGCAGTCTTCTGCGTTATGTTGAAGCGTTAAACCAGGTTTATTTTCTAGTCCATAAAGAACCTTTCTTTCCATACGAAATCTTGTTATTTGACATTTCTGTTCTTGTTCTTGAATCTTTTCTATTTCGATTTTCTTCTGATATTCTATTTGTTCGATTTTTTTTGTCAGAATTTATTTTCCACTCCAAGCTGTGGTTCTTGTTGATATCCTATATTCAACTTTTTAATTCTTCAATTTTACCCCTAAAATAAGCTTCTGAATTTTCGTTTTTTCCTTGGGTGTTTTTACACGATCGTAGCTTTTCTAACTGGATGTAAAATCCTTAACTTTTTAGCATGAAAAAAACCTCGTTCAAACTTATGTTTGTGTGTCTGATTAAACAATAAATCACGATGAACAATCGACAGACCTTTTAGTTTGGGTTTTTTTAGTAGTTGAACGATTTATATTTCAAAACTTAACATTGCAATCTTTCTCGTCCAACTCAATAACTAAGACTATTTTTCAATCATATTTTCTGACGTTGGCGGATTTCCTTTAGCAACCAATGTGTGTTAGAAATCCTGTACAGGTTTTAACTTCTATATGTTACTGCTATAATAAACAACTGTTTCGAGCACACGACCTAAGCTTTTTTCTAAAATCAAACACATCAGTTGCAGTAATAGTTATGTTGTATTCGACATAGGTCCGAGTTTTCGTTGCCAGTGTTGTATGCAAAATAAGTTCGAGTTATTGTGTGTCCGTAAACATCCGGGTTCTCGTCACCAGTGCTGTGACTTTGAAGAGCCAATAATAACAAGGAGAACACGCTGGTATATTTAAAGAAACATGGAATAGTATGTTACAAAAAGACTGCCTTAAGACTGATTCTAGACTTCGTCGTAATCTCCCCTATAGATAGTGTCTAGAAAGATCTATATAGTTACAAAATAAGGTATATGACTATCATACCATAACATACCACTTATTTACGATCGAGCATGCCACAAAATCGCCTATCGAATGTGTTGCTATTATCATTCGAGCATAAAACTGTTGAGCTAGTGGATATTTACAAAATAAGTGAGTTTGCTTGTACAAACGCTCACAAAGTCAAAATTTAATAAATATATTTATCAGATAATTGTTAGAAAATGTTGCCTATTTTACAAGATCATTGTTTTTCATTGTTTTTCAATCAACATCATTATAACTCTTTAATTTCTTTTTCTCTTCAAAGAAAAAACGGAGGATTTTTTAATAGAATCCTTGTAAGCACGTGGTCTTGTACGCCACTGGTTGAGGTGTCTATAAATATTGTTTATAATATAAAGAACAGGATGACTATGAGCAAAACTCATCACAAAATGCTGGAAGTGGAGGAATGAACAAAAAACATACCAAAGCTCAAATCCACAATCTTAAATTATCCAACCAAATATATCAGAAAAGTAGCAATTGAGCTTGAAGTAGACTACAAGGCCATTAGAAATGCAGTAAGATATGATTTGAAGTTAAAATGTCATGCAGAAACTCAAAAACGTTGGTTGGCAAGAGCTATAAAGGAAAATAGATTGGAAAGGTGCAATTAAATTATTACATAGTTAAATAAAAGGTTCTGTATTGTTACTATCTTTTCATATGAAAATGTCTTCACTATCAATGATGTTATAAACCGTAAAAATGGCAGATGTATTGTAAAAACGAACGCTAAGATTACGGGGACATTCAGAATAAAAGAACCTGATAAGGTTATAAATGTTTGTGTTCTGACTTCTTATGGAAAGAAAATGCTGATTGTGTTTCCAGCACACAGATAAAAAAAGATTTCTACAAATGCAATGTCATCAATTGTCGGGAGTCATGTTCATGGCCGTCTTCCAATCTTCATCTACAACCTCTAAAGTTATGCTATTTGCTACGAATATAATATAACTTTGCAATATCGACTATCTTAAAGAGACTTTTAAAAAAGAAGAGTAGAAGTGGTTTCCCGAATATTTGATGAAATACTTATGCAAGTTTCAAGAAGCAGTGATTGAGAAAAACATAAGAACACATGCAATAATAATCATTTTTAATTATGTAAATTTTTTGATGGCAAATACTTTCTCATGACTTTCAATAAACTAATCAGTCATACACTGCCTTTTAATTTCTGCCTCAAAATATTGTGAATTTTGCTTCCTCCATATATATATATATATATATATATATATATATATATATATATATATATATATATATATATATATATACTAAGAACCTGTGGGTCTTGTTTATTTGTTATCTTGTTCGTATTTTGTCTCTGTGCACAATAGACGACCTAATAAAGAATATTGACGTCGTCCATAAAGTTAGTGACATTTTCGGAGCTATTTAAACTGTTGTCAAATCAAATCGAGTACTCCATGCTTGAACAGACATATATCATTATTTCCTGTCGTCTGAGATGTGCAAACCATATGTAACATACAGAAGCACGTTCGATGTGTGATGTGTGATGTGTGATGTATGATGTTTGATGTGAAACAGGTTTCAGTTTAGAAAATATTGTAAAATGAACTAGACTTTTTAAGGGAGGTTGAAATATTTTGCTTTCAAGATAAAGACAAGCCAGACAGATCCACGATGGCGAGGACATTTAAAATGGAGCATTTAGTTAATGCTTTGTTATGTGCAGAAAAAGTTTCAATTGAGAGCATTAATGAAACAACTGGGAATTCATAATTGTGCACAATGAATTAACATTAATAAGTAAGTAGTTCATTGGTTTCCAAAATGTTGACAACCATATTTACCTGAACATTGAGACCTTTGTATGTGCAGGACTGCTGTCTTGATTCGGCTCTGTATTCACTCTCAGAAGTGGATTTTTCATTTTTATACATATATATATATATATATATATATATATATATATATGTGTGGGGGGGGGACTTGCTGCTCTGGGGCCCCAATGACGTAAGTTTACTAGACCAACCCGACAATCTGCCAAATCCTATCCATTCACTAAGGAGGTCCCCAGATGCCGAAGAGCTTTCTACCCCAAAAAACTTTTTTCTTTCGTGCTGCTGGACTCTGGGACTCCCTCCTTGCTCCCTGTTTTCCTGACGGTACTGACATGCGGAAATTAAAACTAATGTAAATATACATCTCGCTGCCCAGCTGTCAATTTAGGTAGAACGCTCCCCCAGTAGCCGCTTACGTCTACAGTGACGGCCTGCCTTGTTTGGGGTCAACTATGTTATACATATATATATATATACATATATATATATATAATCAATGGCGCTAAATTATTTTGCATCTCCAAAACTGGTATTAAATATTTTCATATATATTAATTCTTTCAAGAAGATGCTTCTACAGTAGCACCATTGATTCATTACATACAACACGTGCCAGCGTGAAAGCTACACCAATTATGACTTTTAAAACTAGCTCCGTCGACACTGAAGGTTGGCGATTTTTCTCTGAAGCTTTGCCGTTAGGGGAACTCAACAATGAAAAGGAAAAATTGTTTCAATGTCTGTAATCGATGACAACGAGATGTTATATCGAAATATATTTTATTCTGATATAAAAAAATACATTTTTCATTTATTTAAAATATTTTGCATCTCTTTTACTGGTATTAATTTTTCCCATATATATTTTTTTCGTTCTAGTTTTGTTCATTGTTTGCTATGAAAAAATAAATAAATAAATAAGTGAAATGAAGAGAACAATTTTGACGTCAGCGGTGTTATATTTTTTCTCGGTTTAATTTCATCGGATAAACACATCTAATAGGGAAGCATTTTGAAAACATATCTGGAATTTATTCTTTGTCAAGAAAAGAATGTGCACATTAAAATGGACAGAAACAATTGTATGAGAAAATATTTTAGAAACAATTCGGTGCATTCGTAACATTGTATTACATAAGTTATATATATATATATATTATCGCAAGCATGAAGGGAAGACGAATTCTATCTTTCATGATTAAAAGTTAATAAAAGGAAAAAAATGCCAGCCGACCGGTTTCGCACTCTCTTAACAAAGGCTGTATCGAGGGATTTAAAAAAAGACAAGGGATTAAAAAAAGACGGTTAAAAAGAGAGAGTACAGAAAATAAAATCGCGTTATATTATATGTACAATGGAGGATGAATCTTAGAGACTGATCACATCTAGTCCCAAGAGACATTCCCTTTACGTACAAAGAGAGGGACGTTTAAGACGAACGTGGATCGTCTCAAAGATTTTGATATTGTATAATGAGTGAGCATGCCTGAGAATGGTGAAGGAGTCCATGCTAACATTTCTCAGCGCACGGTGGGTTTTAAGTAAATGGTCTTGAATAAGGTTTTAATCGAAAAATATATGCATATATAAATAAAAAAATAAGATATATAAATATTAATATGCATATAATAATAATAATATATATATATATATATATATATATATATGTATATATATACATATATGTATAGATATATATTTGCATATATATATATATATATATATATATATATATATATATATATATATATATATAAATATATGTATGGATGATGTTCGTATTATGAATAAAATGTTATATTATTAAAAAGCCTATATCATCTTGATGTTCATTTCTACTCCAATTATAATTGCGATACTAAGATTTTAAGATTTAAAAATGTGAGTTAAATTTTTAAAAAATCAATATCCACTTCATGATACTACACACATTTGACATGGATGAAGAAAGACTGCAATGTTGTTCGACTGAAACAAAATCATTAGACAATATCAAAATGAATAATTAATGAATTAAAACATTATCCCCCTCCCCTCTCAATCTCTCTCCTTGTCTCTTTCCCTCTCTTCAAATTAAATTGAAAATTAATTAATTCCGTGTTGATGAGATTTTAATTGCTATCTGCTGTCGCTTTATAGTCAAAAAGCTCGCGGTGGATATTACAGCTGTAATTCATCGCATGTACTTACGCGGGCGCTGACATGCTTATAAACGGATTCATTTACGCGCACACTAAGCACATACATCGTTTAACAGCGATAATCTGTACTGTTCCGTGTCAAATTAGAAGATGCATTTTGTATTCGTGCGGGTAGCGACGGCTTGCGTGCTTTTACAATTAGATGCTCCCTACAGGAGTATTATTTCTCTAATAGAAACCAACGGATGGAAAAGTACATATCTGTGTGGCCTGGTGATCGTCGAACATTGTAGAACCGAATTTTCGTCAGTTTGAGTCCGTGTCCTACGCGTGTAAAATGTATATATATATATATATATATATATATATATATATATATATATATTATTATTATTATTATTATTATTATTATTATTATTATTATTATTACTTTGGAGTCCCGGAATTTAAGTTGAACACCTTTTTCCGGAACTGCGCATTTTGGTTCTTTTAGTGTCTAACGATTTCACATATGTGTTCTTCGCTGCTGTATGAAATTCACGTCCTATCTTCACTTTTTGGGGTATTTGTTTTGTCACATGTAGATGATTGGACAAAGAATCGAAAGTACTCGTGATTATTATTGAACATTCGTTAATAAGATTATGAGAAAAAATTAAATTAAAAATATATATATATATATATATATATATATATATATATATATATCTAAGAATATATATATCTAAGAATATATATATATTTACATATATATGTTTCCTAGAATAATAAACATATATATATATATATATATAGACATATATATATATATATATATATATATATATATATATATATATATATATATATATATCATCGAAAAATATATTAATATAATATATATATACAATATATATATATGTATATATATATATTATATATAAATATACATATATATGTGTATATACATACACTTGGGGAAAGTACTAGAAATATATATATATATATATATATATATATATATACTCTAGAAGAATGTATTAGAATATTTATATATATATATATATATATATAATATTTTCTGTATAGATGTATATTTCTTTTCTTTTTTTTACTTATATACAATATATATATATATATATATATATATATATATATATATATAGTAAGGTGTGAAAATATATTCATGCCAAATGCGCTGCACAGAACGGGTAAAATAAATTCTACGTACAGAACAGTTATTTGCCATTTTTATGTGCCCTTACGAAGATTAATACCAATATGTAATGATATTAAGCCGTGTGTATATAAATCTTATTCTAATTTTGATCTGATGTAAGACGCAAACTTAAGGGGTCTTAATAAAAAATTTTAAGTTTGGTGCTCTTGCTGAATTTGATTATATTTACTGGGGATCGCAGTCAATGGAAATCTGTCATATTTGAATGCACATATGCGCTATATGCGTATTATGCGCTATAAGCCCCCTGTAAAATACTCAAGAGAAACTGAAATTTGCAGAATATTTATACATTGATGTTTAATACCTATTGTTTTAATTTCACAAAAATCGGAGTCATACGAATTTTCATGTAGGGTGTCCACCTCTTTTTACCTCATTTGCACAAAAGTAAACGAAACTAGATACTGACAGCATTTTTATCCCTTAGGTAGCAATGTTCAAAGATTTACCATGATTGGTTAATTAGTATTGGAGTTAATCCTGTGCATGCAACTATATGAACATATAAAAGTCCTAACTCCATATATATATAAATACATATATATATATATATATATATATATATATATATATATAAATACATATATATATATATATATATTCCCTTTTTTAAATTTTTTTATATTTTTGTGTTTGCTGGTGATGGGGCATCTTACCGGATGCTAAACATTCACCCACTATTTCAGACCTCCTAGTTGAGAGATCTTTTTAAGATGCTAACGGTTCATTTTAATTGTTTTTATCCCTCTTGCATTTGGTTCACCGGTTATATTCAATAAGTACTGGGATGAAGGAGATCTTCCTTAGATTCCAGTGTGTGTAAAGTGAAGTCGTTTTTCACCTTTATCTTTGACGAGTATAGACTTCATACCAAAAACCTAATATGCTACAAATTTCCTATAACCACTAACAGCAATTCCTAATGAGTGCTTCATGGAACAATAATTACATTTCCTCTCTTTTAGAAAATCCTTACATTTAGTCTGATCCATGTGCCTCTCACAAAAACATATTTCACAGAGAAGGTAGAAAACCATTTCACTCACTCATCTCCTTATCGTACTGTAAGAATACTGGATTATTGGAATGAATATTCAGTAAAATTATCGGTACGCTTAATCTGCACAACATTACTATTCCGGAATTTAGGATTAAATCCTATAGCATCTCTCTTTCTCTCTCTCTTTCTCAGCAGATACGCTCAGCCACAATGGCATAGTTCATCGAATCATTTGTATGTTAATTCTTTCAATTTCTAAAAGTTTACTTTTTAAGACATTTTTACTACAATATTCGATAAACCTCAGCATTGACTACGTTTCTAATAACGTATCCTCAATGAATACTACTTATATTGTATTTTCGAACATTGATTATGAACAGAAAAAAAACAGATTTAAAATACACTCTTTAAATATCCAATTCATTACTTCTTAAAATTATACTACCTATTTTACTTTTAGGGTGGTTTTAGGACAACTAATCTAAAAATGATTTTCTTATCTAAAAAGTTATCTTTCCCCACTGGGATCGTTTCTTGATGTTAGTCATGCATTGTATATACTAGCAAATATATAAACGTTCTGGTCTCATATATTTGCAAGTAAACTGGATGAAATTAATTTTTTTTAAATATCAAAGATATCATATTTATATAATATACGCTAACGCAATTTCATGTTCGTACATACGTTATTGCCCTCCAGTTGTTTCTTTTAGATGGGATCGCTCGATCGGCGAAGATGCAATGCAGAAAAGTAATGTTGCTTCGAACGTTTAACTTGAACTAATATACACTCATAGTGCCTTCGGCCTTGGGTCAATGTATGGGTCCTATTCTATACAAAGATAGTACGATGATATTGTGGGGTCTGCGGTCGCACCGGACATCGATAAAATGGTAATATTTCACAAACTTCTAAAACTCTTAAAAGGTTGTTGGAGATATTCCTCCATGAGCAAATATATTCTGAAATTACAGTAATCAGAGTATTTAAGCAAGTATGTTTCATTTTTGACAAAGGTGGTACAACAATAGTATGAGGCTTGGGTCGCGCCGAACGTCTATAAAAAAAAAACTCTCGTTTCAAGAACGGCAGCAATATACAAGAGATGAATAATATAACTTTGGAATTTCCACGGGTCCCATTAGTGATATAATATTATATCAATCTATGTTTTAAATTAATAGAATATTTAATCCTATATTCAAATTATTACAAAATTGTTAATTTTAATGTAATGAAATATTTTTTAAAAAATAATTAATACAATATGTGAATTTTTAGAAGGTAAAAATTAAACCTGTAATCGCCCGTTTTTTGTTTTGTTCTTAAAATCAAAAGAACTTCAAATGATTACTGAATAAGAAAGAAAAACAGAATAAAAATAAGATGTTGGCAAGTGGGAGGAAAAATGATGAATAAAGTGACAGAGATAATGAAAATGGACAAAGAGCCACTATAGTTAACAACGAAAAAAGGGTGAACAAAATTTCAATAAATAACTGTTACAAAACGCAATAAAAGTAACTTTCCTACTTACCGGCATATTTCTTTTCTTCTGAGACTGTTTTAAGATATGTTCATTTCAATATAAAATTTCGTTTAAATCGTCTTTCGTTAGAGTGATAATTTAAAATGTATGTCGCCACTTTCAGGAAATTACTGAATCTGATTTCGTTTTCTTTTCTCCTTTGAATTTGCAAAAAAGTAAATTTCATTGCGTTTGGAATAGTTATTTGTTGTTTTTTTTACTCTAACAGATGAAAAACCCATGGAGAGAACGTCAGTAATGTTCGCCATGTGGTCGTCCCGCCATGGTAAAATGTAACTATTACGATCAACGATTTAAACCACATCTAATATTGGAATAACAACAGTTTTTAAACACTTTAAAAAACAAGAAATTCTGCAGCTAGATAACAAAGTAAGATTTCTTTGCGTGTGGTAACAGTTATCTGTTGAATATTTGTTTTCTTTTCGCCCTTTTTCGTTGTTAACTGTAATGCACCTTTGTGAGAAAATGTAAACACAGAAAGAATGGCAAAACTAAAATTAAAGAGAGGGTTACAAACAGGAACACAAAGAAAACATGTTTAAAAAAAGAGTGGGAGTGAAAGTTTGATACATATAAATGTATTTATGAATTTATTTTTCATAGTACACCAATTTAGTTATTTCAAGTAAGCATTCAAATAAATAAAAAATCAAATAAGGTTTTAATATAATATGATGTTAAAATTACCATATTTACGTAAGCGAAGTTTACTGTTGAGTTTTAATCCATACTGTTGCTTATTTATTTCAATTTCGCATAGAAAAAAAAATATATTTTCTTTGCAATTTTTTTAAACCGTGTTAAATTTAATTTAAATAAAAAAAAGTTACATATGATTACTTCCCAACATCTGATTCCTTCCATTGAGCCTGATTGCAGCCCCATGGACTATTAAGTATGGGCAGTTAAGTAATATACGCACCGTATCTTCTGTAACACTACCGACGAGCTGATTGTCAGGATGAAACCAATGTTCAGGCCCCTCTTTAAAGACACCGGAAAGGCAATGTGCTCTAGGTTCAGGTTCGACCTGGTGGTCGTGCGAGGGGCGCAGGTCGACTTCATCGAGTGAGCTCTATTCAGCCAAACTTCTTCTAAGAGTTGCAGTTTGAACTTATAGATTACATCAATTATTGGCAAACATATGTTATTCGTTTCCCTTCCAAAAAGTGTCAAATTTATACCGAAGATCTTGTAGATATATTGCGCATAGATGCGTAAGAGAGAGACAGAGAATGAGAGAAATTAAATCGAGAGAGAAATAAACATATTTTGCACGTGTGAGAGAAAAAATATATATATATTTATTTATTTTGGTACAGAAAAATTAGTACAACATTCGTACCGTCAGTTTCAAGCACAGAAGGCCTTTCGGCTGTCTTCAGCTTCTTTTGTCATCGTGAATTGTCAAGGAAGATCGAAGGACTGAGAAGGGAGTATACTAACCTCACCTCGACTCGATGAGTTCGAAGAGTATTGGAATCTTGGGGAGGCTTATTGCCAACTAAATTCCAGTTAACACCAATGGTTATTGCCAGCGAGAAATCAGATGACAACAGAAACTGAAGAGAGTCGGATGGCTAAGTCCTTCTGTACAACTGACGGTACGAATGTTGTACTAATTTCTTTGTACCAAAATAAATAAATATTACGCTTTTAATTCTCAATTAATCGAACACTGCTGGGATATTTCCTGCTATATTACAAAGAAGATATATATATATATATATATATATATATATATATATATATATATATATATATATATATATGTGTGTGTGTGTGTGTGTATTTATTGATGATTCTTTAATTTAAGAAAACCTTGTTAAATCTAAAAGAATTCATCTGCTTGATTATACTTTTTCTATCATTTTCTTTCTAATTATTCCATGCCCATTTCTGTTTTTCACCTGAAAATTACTCGACGAAAAATCGAAAACGTTCGTGATACACATGGAACATATATTCTTCTTATTTTTACAGTAAAAAGATCATTAGATTAATTGAAAAAATAGAATAGGTATAATCTAAGAAGAGGAATGTGTCTATTTTTAGCAATTTTTCCCTATATATATATATATATATATATATATATATATATATATATATATATATATATATATATATACGTATACGGAATAAGAGTAAGAGAGAGAGAAAGATAGAATTAATTGAACAGCAAGAGAAATCAATTCTTGAGTGTGTAAGAAAGATATGTTTACAAGAAGAGATTTAAAGAGTGAATGGCTGGGTGGTTGAGAGAGATATGTAGAGAATAGTTATAACGAGAACGGAAGATACAAAGAGATAGAGATAAAGAGAAAGAGAAATAGAGAAAGGGAGAGGATGCTGCTCTTTATCCCAGAAGTGTATATGTAACGTTATCATTATCCTAATCTACGGGCGTGTTTTCTTTCGTGTTTTGTTATTTGTAGACACAAAGATACGGTTTTTAGCGGGCGTGTCAATGCCCTTTGTACAAATGGTTTTCGGATATACGAGACGCAAATCTTAACTGTTTTTCATCAACGTTTAGTCACGTCTTTTTTTTACCCCAAGCCCGGCAACACACGCTCTTACAAACATCAACGAAATCTTGTAAACACACGCAGACACATACATCAGTTTATCCGTTTATTTGAGTTACTCGCTTCCAGAGAAGTACAAGCCATCGATGATGTTCCTCGGCGTAATGCTGTTGTAACGTAGCCAAACATGGCGGAGAGATTAAAGATACTCGTGGGCATATTTTTGTTACATACCCGATAGGGCGTAGGACGATAAGGGTGTTTCAACAACCACGATTGAGGTTCGCGATGTAGCCTGGATAGTTTTCTACTGGAGAATAAGTTATAAAAATCCAATGAAATAAAATACTGTTATTATGAAACCATCGCCCAAGAAAACAAAGTCAGTAAGTAACCATCACCCGTGCAAAAAAAACTTTTAAAATTTTATTTAGAAAAGATGATTTAATCAGAAAATAAAATTTCATCAGATCACTTCATTCCTAAACAAGTCAGCCATGTTATTCTCTTTTTTAACAGTTGAGAAAAGAATGAATTACTCAGTACTCGATCCTGCTTAATAATTTTTAAACATCCTATTTACAATGGTAATTCATAAATAAAAATTGTCTGATTTATTCCCTGCATCCTTTGTGTCAGCTCACATTACGCGTTGATCTAGTGGTCTTCACCAATTTGCTGTTCAGTAACCTCATTATAATACATCTTATTCCAGTAGCTTCTTACTAGGAACTGCGGGGTTAGGAACTCTCTTTCTGCGAACTCTTTTCCTTTTACACATAGCCTAGGTCTTTCCAATACTAAGGTCAATAAGTATCATAGTTCGTTCGTTTTAGCTTCTTACATCAAGTGGGCGCATGCCTTATCTCGGGCGAATTTCATAAAAAACATTATCGGTAACTGTATCAAGTTGGGCCATTGTTCGCACAAAAACGCAGATTAAAAGCCCAAATTAAAATGTACACAATAGTAGAACAATAAGACACATTTCTAATATACTTATCATATGCATACGACCGAAGTTGTAAGGTTAACTTATGCGCAAATATCTTTGAAAAAATACATCTTGTTAAATAACTATTCTTGTCATTTTCTTCTAAATCAATAACTTCTTTCATTCTAATATGATACGTAGTTCTCTTTACTAATAATTTTATATCATGAATAAAGGGTGAACACAGCTTTTCCGGCCTTTTTTAGTCAATTTATTTCTCGGCGACTGACTTAATTTACAATGAGTTTCTATTCCGTTCAAAATTGTCCATAAAAAGCCCCTAACACACACAGTGGACAAGCAAACAAGTTAGTGAGTATCTCTCAAATAACTTACAATGAATTATATCTAAAAAAAAACTAACAATATGATAAATGTCGAGGTAAAATACGTTTTCATGTAAACAAACACGTATTTACGTAACTATCGATCCATTTCCTTAGTTCTGAGTTGCGTCCAAACATTATCATTTAGTAGGATCTGAATTCCAATTGTTTCATAACTAGAAACTTACTTGCAACTGTTTTATCTGCAACTCCCATCCATCCCACATGATTAAATCAATTAATCAGTTATCGACTGCCTGTATAGAACGATAGAAGAACATGAGATCGAACTGTGCTAATCATACTTCATTCGCCTTACCTCATCTACACTTGACATCAAAAGCATAGTGCTGCTAAGTTTTGAGTATACTTTGATTCATTCGTTGAAGATTATCACGTAAGGAGGGTTATCAAACACATGCAATGTGTTAAAAAAGTACAATAAAAATAATCACGCTCGAATCTTCCATAAGACATAAAACGTCGTTCGTATATGTTTATATGCGGATATCGATCTTGGTTTTATTTAATAAAGTAATATAGTTTACTTTAAGAATTGTATGTAATATGAATCAGAAGGCTATCACAATGCAAGGGGTTGGAATATTTCAGTGTTAAGAAGTGATTCTTTTTCTTTATTATTTTACTTATTTGTTTAGTTAGAATGTAACACAGTGATCTAGTGTGTGTGCCCGTATTCCATAATATATTTCGGGGGAATACCTCTTTATCAAGTAGAGGGTATTTTAAATCTTTATTAAAAAATAAAGTTATTTCGTCGTATTTTTAGACGCAGACTAAAATAACATTTAAGCTGAAAAACAACACTTTGCTTCTGACGAGTCAATTTTCATTTCTTATTATTGTACCGTGTTTTCTAAAACATAATAAGTACTTTGCTACAATTTATTTAAAAAATAGTTAGCCAGGCTCAGACGAATGATTATATGAACCATTTGTAAGTATTCAAGTAAAAATAAATATCAACAATATTTTACATCGAAGCATATAATAAGAGTTGTCTTGCTTAAGTTGTAAAATGTGCAGACAAATACAACTTCAAACAGAAAAGGATTTCACTCCATTCCGGGAAACCCTGGGTGGGTATAGCTAGTATTAAAAGAAAGAAAAAAACAAGCTAATTTATATTTTGAAGTTTCGTTAGGTTTTATCTGTTTACGGCATATCAATTTATTTAAATAATTTATTGCCGAAATATAATATCTATTATGAACCATTTATTGTAAAGTAAATATTTTACTCATAATGGCTTAATACATTTCCTGACACTATGGATGTATTCTTGAACAACACTTAACACATACCTGAAGTACATATACGTTCCTCATTATAATGGAAATAGGAAAACGGTCTTAACACACGTATCTTTCTTTTACGATTCCCTAGTAATGACCAACATCAGTCTGAACGAATACTTCGTGTATTCTCTCTGTCTTTCAATCGCTGCATTACTTTTGCTCACGATGTTAAATACACATACGAAAATCGAAAGTTTCTTCCTCAATCCACATGAGTTATACATATAATTCCCACAAAACATCAAATATTCAACCCTATCAAATTATGCAGATGAGCATTCAATTTGTTCTAAGCAACCTCTAATTGAATATATCTAAATAAATAAAACACAACGTTTTTATGTATGTGTGTATGTTTGTATATATAAACTTATATCTTTCTCAGATAAACAGCTTTGCTATTCAGATACAAATCGATAAGACGCATGAAATGATTGAAATGGAGACGTTGCATGTGACCAGGTTGCAGACCAAGCAGATCATGTAGTGTTAAAAAGTTAAGTAACTAAGATAAAACTACAAAGTCATCAAACTTTCTACAAATAAACAAACTCTTCAGTTTTAGGTGTTCGTGTTTTTGACATCGTCATTTATTTTTTCCAAGTTTCATTACTGATAAGACCGACTTTATACAACATTGTGATCAATGCAAGTTGCTTAGTATAAGAAACGGATATAACTACCGTCTTCTTAATTTATTTAAACATAGACCTATATGTTAAACATACAATTTAAATAATAAACTATTTTAGAATGTTATAATTCATTGATTGTTTAGTTAGAATTAAACACAGTGATCTAATTCTGTGATAATATTGCTCTAATATAGTAACATTAGAAACGATCAAATTGTATGGGACACCGACAGATACCTTTAATACTCTACAATACTACTTTGAATCATTTTTACTCATATTAAGTTGTTTTATTATAGTATCTCCAACCAAATAGTAACAACTGTTTCTGCAAATTAACTTCTGAATAAAAACCCGCAATTTAATAAATAATTTTCCTAGGCTACATATATTACATTGTGGAGGGTCCTGTGTAGGATAAAATTATTCTAACGAGTATGAATTTTGACAAGGGTCTAGTTTAGTGCAGGTTAAAATGACACCAAGTTTGGGAAGTTTATATGTTCCCACGGTGAATAATCAGACAAGCTGAACTGGTTGTCAGATCACAAAGGTAAAAAGATAAAGGGAGATTTGTCGAAATGACTAGTGACGTCCTTTTTCAGACAGTTCCGTGTGGGATTTTGAACTAGACGGACGTGAAATAATTATACTGTAAAACTTTGAAAACTTTAACTAGCTGAGAAACAAATGTGCCCTCCTTCCAATATGTCTATTGGTCGAGTCACTCATTGATTTCCTAATAAGTTAAATTATTTACCCAATCTGTTTGCAGATGTATAAAATATACAGTTTGTTAAGATAATTCTGACCTCTCTTCAAATAAGTTAATGTGTTATCTCAAGTAAAACAATTAAATTAAACCCTGAAATTCCAAATGGACGTATTAAGTCTCCTTTCCTGGCGTAAGGAAGTTTATTACAGATAACCAAACAGAAATCGCTAGACGGATCACGACCAAAATAACAAACAGAGAAAGAAAAAGACAAAGAGAATCAACGCAGCCAACAAGAATAAAAGAGAATGAAACGACAAAGATAAAAACCGACGGCAGGATACGAGCGAGTTAAGCTATGTCTCACACACGAATTGTTATTCAAATGGACATTTAAGACATTTGTCACCTGTTCGCTTGAAAAAGTGGTAGAGAGGCTTATATTAAGACGAACAGACGCTTACATAATTTAATGACACGTATAGTACACACACACGTATAAAGAACACGCACACGCACGTTAAAAGAATTAAGATACGCGAACATGAGATAAGTGGAGAACAGAACGATATATTGTTTAAGAAGTTTTGCAGTAACATTTTAAAAGTGACATTTCTACAATTCATTTTATTCTTAATCGAAAGTGTACAAACAACCCTATTTTCCAAACGTTTTGTCTTAAAATTACTTCGACTAGTCGTATCTATTCTTATCGCGTATCTTCAGAAGTCACATCGGTGCAATATTCTTATTCGCATGAACCAGTTTTTTTAATATTCAAAATCCTTGATTCATTTTACGGAGAGGGTGCTTTTCCGGTCTCGGAAAAATAAAAATCAGTGAATTATTTTGTTGTTAAAATTATGTCACAAATTATGTTGATCATTATGTAAATGTTTAGACATGTTTTAAATAAATGTCAAATCAAGATTATTAAATTATTTTGCAATACAAATATTTGCTCTAGTTATAAATAACCTCATTAATTTAATTACCAGAAAGTGTTAAGATGAAGATAACACGAATGTTCTCGTTCAAGAATTCATTTTTGGCCAATATAAATGATGGAAATACACTGTTTTTATTTAAAAAAACAACTGTCATTAAATATTGCTTTCATTGTGTATATATTTATTTATTTATTTATAATTTCTTTTGACTAACCAGCGCAAATTCTCAGACATCCTTATTTTATCAGATCATCAAAATAATATATTTTGCTGTTTTATTCAGATAGAATTTGTCGAAATTAAACAACATTTCAAGTTAGCATATGTATAGGCATTTACTGCAAGACTTACAGGATTATTAGTCGACTAAAATTATTAATGGAAATATTCGTCATTTGCAAGAGTTACTGTAATCTCGTAATTTATATTTGAAAGACATTATGTTAATGTTCAATTATTTATTAGTTATAACTGAATCATGTAGTGTGTTAATGTCAATATTCCCCTGTAAAATAAATGTAAGCAACAGATTATAAAGAATATTAAAAAAATTGTAAGTTTTTTCGTGTTCGCGTAGTATTATTTTGTTGTACTTGTTTACAATCAACGTGACTCACTAAATACGAAATAGGTCGACCAGTGTGATGAGATATCTCACTAGTTATAGCAGCAATGTGGAATATATTTTCGAATGAAACCTTCCAGTATTTAAAGTGTGCATCAATTATTAAAATTCACATGGAAAGCTTTTGATTCTATTAGAAAATCCAGATGCCAGGACAAGGTTTTAGTAAAAATGTCTTCATTGCGTCCTCTTGTGAGCGAAGATGGAAAATATATTTCGCGTCGATCCAGCAGCAAATGCATGGGAGAACATGGGATACAATATGTATTTTCTATGTGTTAAAAATCAAATCGAAAGTTTACACTTATGTCCATTAATAAAAGAAATTCTGCAACACTCTTCTATGATGACTAAATGTTACTAAAGTTGACAGTAGTGGAGAAAAATAAGTTAATAGAAAGAAATCACCATGACTGCTGCAAGCTAGAAAACCTCACATCTGCCAGTATGTTATATCTCTACAAAGCCACCATTCGCCCATGCATGGAGTATTGTTGTCGCATCTGGGCTGGCGAACAAACCACTAGCCTCTCCCTTTGGGGCAGGGTCCAAAACAGAGCCTCCAATCTAACAGAAGACCCACTATCTAACAAGCTCCAGCCCTTGTCCCATCGCTGCAATGCTGCATCCCTGTGCTTGTTTTACAAATACTTAAATGAAATGTGCTCCGACGAATCTGCTACACTGGTGACGTCTCGACGTAAATACCTATAATCAACCCGTCAGTCAGTAAAAAAGCAGTTTGCTAGCATGTGTTTCTCTGATACATCGGATACTGAGAGAAGTAACCGTTAAATAACACCAACATTTTTCTGTTTATTCTGGGATTGTTTCCGGTACTCCGGGACTTTCTGAACCGCTGTAGTTAAGCAGTCAGTACGATCCCACCCCTGAACTATAGAGGCCCACAGATGCCGGAAGGTTTTCTATTCAAATGGCTTCTTTCGTCGAACTTCTAGCCTTTTAAATTCCCTTCCTGCTCCATGTTTCCTTGACTGTACCAAGATTCAGAAGTTTAAATGTAATGTAAACAATCATCTTGTTGCACAACTCCCAACTTAGAATGCCCCTAATTCCCAGTATCCCTTTACGTCTTAGGATGAACAAAAGTTTTTTTTTAAGTGCGTGCATGGAAAAAGACACGAAAGCACTTAATAAATAAAAATGATACATACAAAGAATGTAAATTGAAAGAATGAAAGTAGAATGTTTTGATTTAGAAACAACAGGTAAATATAGGTGGATAGATGAATCAAACTGACAAAATACTTGGCCACGTGCAGTTTGCCCACTGTTTTTAACCAGGTAGCCATCGCCTAGTGCTCGCCACGTTCGTAAGTCGGGCGTTCTCTTTATCTTTCCGGATTCGGAGAGCGACCAAGCGTGATAGACAATAAGATAAGTAAAATGGTTAAGATTGGCGCTTTGGCCCTAACAACTTGTCTTTACGCTAAACAACACCGGCCCCTGCAACCACCTTCTTTACTCTACGCCCGTCATTTACCACCGTTGCCACCGCCAGCCTCATTTCTATGCGCCGTTGTATCTTATGATTTGAATTCAATTATCATACCTCAGTTGCTTATAATAGAATAAAAGAGAGCCTAATGAAATACTGAGAGCACGTACGGAACGCCGGGTAATGGGAAGCCCGTGTTGAAATTAACTCAGATTGGGAGAACGGAGAAAGCTGCAACATCGTGCCGGGAAAGTGGGTGGCCTTCAGAGAATGGGGTAATGTGTGTAAAGAGTTTGTGAAGGGCTGAAATGATTAGGGGGTTTAAGAAAGGCCAGAGAAAATAAGTAAGAGAGGAGAATGTATATATATATATATATATATATATATATATATATATATATATATATACATGTTTCAATGTATTTCTATATAGCTCATTCTTCAAATCAGTATTTACTCATGAGTATTTCTATTTTAATCTATATATATCTATATCTATTTAATTCCTTTCTATATATTTTCTCACTTATAATATATATATATATATATATATATATATATATATATATATATATATATATATATATATATATATATATATATATATATATATAGTGTGTGTGAAATGAAAAACCAAGAGATATTTTTTATATATTCATCAACGTTTCGTCTTTATTGTAAAACTTTCTCAGGATGTTAATTTTAAGAAAAGTGTCGTGCAAGTACATCGAAATATTGGGTTGACATGATGGGTTGATGAGAAAAAGTAGTAGCCGTGGCTACTAAGAGCGTTGGACCAAGATCAGTGGCAGGGAGTGAATTCAATGTGGACAATAAAGGGAAGGAGAAGAAAGAGAAAGAGAAAAGTGTTATTAATTTGGGGAAAAATAGGTGAAATGTAGTTTTGTGCAGACAGTGTTGATAGTTTGAAATTAAATTGAGGGCAAAAGGGGTTCAAATATCTAAATATTTGTGAGGATATCTAGATTATGTTCATTGGTAAGGCTGTTATTAGTGGTTAAGTGGTTTAAATTAATAGTGATTGAAAATTTATGTGAGGAGGAGTTAGTACGTGAGTGTGTATGTGGTGACTTGTATATAAGTACAATTGAGAACGAAGAGAAGAAAGGTTAGCCATGATCTAGGTTTAGTTTTTGTTCGGTCAGGATAATTTTGCTTATTAAGGGGGATAGATTATAGAAGCCATTTCGTTTTCTGATGGTGTTGGAGGATGTGATTAGTTCTGTTTCCAGTAGTCTTCGCCGAGCTTTGTTATGAATGTGTTTGGTAATTTTGGCCTGTTCAAATTTGAAAGCATGGTCGTGCTCTAGTACATGGGGAAACAGTGCACTGAGAGAGTTATTGCTTTTTATGTCCGTTTTGTGTTCGCTCAATCTTTTTTTCAATTAACGTTGCGTTTCCCCCACGTAAATGTGATAGCAGTTGTTGCATGGGACGGTATATAAGCCGGCATGGGATGTGTTTTTCTTTAAATGTCTTGCTGTGTTTAATGTTTGTTTAATGGTTTGTGATGTGGTGTGTACTGTTGGAATGCCTAGTTTGTTAAGTGTGTTGCAGCTGAATGTGTTATTGCCGTCAATATTCATTTCCCTCCCTGTCAATGACTGAATAATTGCAGTTTGGACCTTGGCCCAGCGCTCTTAGTAGCCACAGCTACTATTTTTCTCATCAACCCATCATGTCAACACAATATTTCGATTTACTTGCATGACATTTTTCTTAAAAGTATCATCCTGAATAAAGTCTTACAATAAAGACGAAACGTTGATGAATATATAAAAAATATCTCTTGGTTTTTCCTTTTTCATTTCCCATTACGTCGGATTACTCTCATCCTTCCTTTCTCATATATATATATATATATATATATATATATATATATATATATATATATATATAGAATTATAAAAAGAAAAAACTATACACACATTAAGGTTGTACACATTATAACTTATTTCGACCCCTTAATTAGGTCTCCTCAGATGTATAAACAACCACGTCAAAAAAACAAATAATGAGAGAAATTGATCATCGTCTTAAAAAGATAAATTAACTTTTTTGATTGGTCTATGTAAAATTAGATCGTATTAATTCTCGTAAACAGGCTAAATCAATCTCGACATACGATTTTAGTACATTATATACGAAAATACTCCATAAAGAACTTATTAAAGAATTAGGTAATACTGTAGATTTAGCTTTTGCAGGAGGAAAAGGTAAATACAGTGACTTTGCAAAATCTAAAACCTTTTGGTGTAAAAATAAAAATGGTAAGACGAGTGTATCCAAAACTGGTCTGATAATGCTTATAAGTCACCTTATAAAAGAGAGTTACTTTCAAATAGGGAATAAATTATTGCAAGGTATTCCAATGGGTTTGGATCCGTCTCCATTTTGGGCAGATCTATATTTACATAGACTGGAATATATATATATGTCATCATTAATAAAAAATGATATATCTAGAGCGTATAGTTATCATGGATGTAGGCGATATATTGACGACCTTGTTTGCATTAATGATAGCGAAGAGTTTGCAAATACTAAACATTTAATATATCCTACAGAGTTAAAATTAAACTGTGAACATAAGGGAACACAAGCTACTTTTCTTGATTTGGATATAAAAATTGAAGATAAAATATTTATCCATAAACTGTTTGATAAAAGAAATTCATTCCCTTTTCGTATCGTGCGAATGCCATATAAAAATAGTACTAGCCCTGTGTATATATTTTACGGGAGTATTATGTCTGAATTTCTGAGAATTGCTCGTGTTACCTTAAAATTAGTAGATTTCATGCCCCCAATTTCTGATCTAATAATAAGAATGATTAACCAAGGTGGCGATCAAAATAAAATATTTGGACAATTAAATGAGGCAATTACTCGCCATCCTGATGCTTTTAAATCTTATCAAATTAATCAAAATAAACTGATAGAACAAATCATATGATATATAAATAGAAATAATGTTTAATATGTATAAACGTATATATAACACATCTGCTAATTATAATAAGAAAAACAATAAAAATACAATAGAAAGAAAGAAAGAAATGTTAAAAAAGAAGTAGAAGAAGAAGAAAATCGACAGTTATGAACGCCGATTTTAAACACCGGGAGTTGGCAAAGAAGAAGAAGAAAAAGAAAGAAAAAGAGAACAAATTAACGGTTAACTTATAGACGCAGATTTGAAACAATGAGAAAAGAAAAAAGTCGACAGTTGTGAACGCAGATTAGAAAAACTGTAAGTGAACAAGGAAGATTAATATTTATTTGAGGTTGACGACAACGCGGAGATGGACAACAAATGAGGACGAGGGAGAAAAGGAGGAACTAAAGGTATATATATGGATGTATGTATATATATATATATATATATATATATATATATGTATATACATATTTATTTATTTATTTTTATTTTTTGATGTGTTGATGTTTTTTATATTTATAATATAAAACTAAAAATAATACATTAATCACTTAAATAATAGTGTCATAGATTCGTCCAAACACTTTAAAATGCAGCAACATTTTTGTAAGTAACGGATAAATGTTATTAGACAGACGAACAGCACAGGTAAATAAATTTTTTTTGTGTGTGTGTCTTAAATAACTAATATAAGTTAGAAAAACATTTATATGGAACAAAACGTAGATTTAGTATAAGGAACGTTTATGTTTTTGTCTTTTAAGGGAAGTGGGGTCTGATCAACTCTGCTGGGAAGCAATGACATTAAATACTGTCTTGTTTTTAAATTCCCGAAACAGTTTTTCATGGTAAACAACTGATGATCCCTTAAAATAGTGTTAGAAACTAACTAATATAATAACTGTAAAAAATAAATTGACTTACATGAGTGATTTTCCACTGGAAGACTTGAGACTATAAGTTTTTTGTTTTTTTTAATATAGTTTTAATGGTTGAGAAAATTCCGAGACTATATATATATATATATATATATATATATATATATATATATATATATATATATATATCAGTAGAAGTCTAGACATATTTTTCAAAACATTGTTTCGCACGAGTTCTTTTTTTCCGAAAAACATAACAATGTGTGTTTTTTAAGTAAATAAAGTTATTTTAATCTAAGCTTTCGAAAATTAAAATGTTCTTTGCCTAAGCAAAATTATGCTATTTTTTTCATTGTCCGATAGTATGTGAATTCGTAGTGTAATATATATATATATATATATATATATATATATATATATATATATATATATATATATATAACCCAGAGAAAACAAGATGGGACATAAAAGTCTCATGTGCCTACATTTTTTATCAAGTGTCGCTTGGTTATTTCTTTTTTTTTATTCAACTGTCATATGTAGAATAATAAAAAGACTCATATAAAGTGTTGCTGTTGGAGTTTTGCTGTAAATTCTTTATCAACACGTACAATATTGAGTCCATATTTGCACTAGGTCAACTGCTCACGTTGAAATTACCTACAATAATTCTTGGTTTTTGGATTGATCTATGTTTAAAATAGCAACCATGTTACTTGTTCTAAATTGCAGTAAATTGCAATCATATTACCAAGTGACGAATCTATTAATAAGTGTCTATCAATCTCACTGTTCCTCTCTTTATGCGTCTTGTTTAATCTCCCGCTCTTATTTCATACACTTTCTTTATCTCTTTCTCTCTTTCTCTCTATCTATCTTCATCTTCATGCTTTTATCGTCAGATAAATCTCAGTATATATATATATATATGAATATATATATATATATATATATATATATTTGTGTGTGTGTATATATGAGTGTGTGTGTGTACTTTTAAAGGTGTACATTATTTTCGAATCGTGTTTCAAATAAACATAATGCACACAGGAATTACAATTGTATACAACTGTTTCGATGCAAAGTATATTTTCAATCATATAATGAAACGCAATTTTTATTTCAAAATATCGAATTTACTTAAAACACAATTTTCGTAAGCATTTGGCTCCGAGGTATTTTTTGTTTAGACGGTAAAAGTGCAATAAGTTAATCTGAGCACATTAAGTTGAAGTTCTTGTAAAACAAGTACAAGGATACAACACAGCGCCGATGCTACAAAGCTGGAGACAGTTAAGGGCCTATCAGATTAGACATTCTTTTTCTATCTGGTCTAAATGGGAGAGACTAGTGATTGGTCACCGAGTATAGACCTGGTAGCATTACTCCATATACAGGCGAATGGTGGCTTTGTAGAGGTATAGGATACTGACAGACGTGAGAAGTTTTCTAGCCTCGCAGAAGGAGCCGATATTCTTTTCTGAATCTTTGGCAACATCTTCTATGTACTTATTCCATTTTGTGTTGCCTGTAAATGTCCGGCCTTCTGTTGGACTCTTGGGAATAGTGCTATTGGCCATGCCAATCGTTGATTAGAAATATTTTATTATAGTTGTTAAAAAAGAGGTTTGTTTTGGTAGCATTAAATATGATCATCTCTGTTTGGTCATATTTTAATACAGCCTGCATGTTATTTCATGAGGATTCACCCTCGTCCTCATACTGAGAATACAGCGTAGTTTTATCAACAAATGTACCTGTATTAGACGCGATGGCTTCGGGATATTGTTTATTAAGATTTGGAAGACTATAGATCGAGGTATAGACCCCTGGTGAACACCCACTTTGATGTTATATTGTTTAGATGTACGGTCATTTAGGGCGAGCTGCATCTTTCGTTTAGCTAAGAAAG
The DNA here is from genome assembly GCA_963556195.1 of Sepiola atlantica. NCBI lineage: Eukaryota > Metazoa > Mollusca > Cephalopoda > Sepiida > Sepiolidae > Sepiola > Sepiola atlantica. Next base: position 41,742,197 of record OY744515.1, read on the forward strand.
ATTTGATATATAGTAAATAATCATCCAGTAATACTGTAGTATTTGATTTTCCTAAGAAGACGTTTATGCCAAACTTTTTCAAAAGCTTTGGAGATATCTAGCGCTTACAGCATGACTTCAACTGTCTCATATGGTGCGTGGTATGCACGTTGAGAGATGAACGTTATAATTTCCTAAGTGGAAATGTATAGTATATATTCATCTTGTCAGTCAGAGTAAAGTAAATCATATTCAAGCTGATTAAATATCGTTAGATGTATTAAAGACTCAAAGATTTGAATAAAGAGCGGAAGGAGACATATGGAATGGTACTTTATATGTGTCAGGTACTTCGTCAGAATTCTTGAAAATTAATACCACAGAGGAAAATTTCCAGTTTGTATAGAAAAAAAAAATCTTGTAAGGCATATGTTATAAAGTTAAGAAATGACAGGGACCAGCTCAGTAGAACATTTATTTATAGGTATATGTTGTAGGTATACACCTGGAATACTTAAACATAAATTGATGTTTTTTTTTTTATTTCGAATTATTGAATGATTCGACTATAGACGAAATGGGATATCGCGAAATTGTTTCGTCGACGTGGAGTAGTCTTGCAAATCAGCGTGTTTATCGACCTTTGGCAGCGAATATGAAGAGTTGATAGATATGGGCTAGAAACACAAAAAATAGAACAGGTAACTAATATTTCGCGGGTATTTCTAAGTACAAATAAATCAGATGTACGTGGTAACAGTGTGGCCCACCGAGTTACATTAATTTGACTGTGTTGGTAATTTAAACTCGACTGAGTGGTATTTCAGTGGACGATACCTGGTCTTACGTAGCAAATAACACATATGCGGATATATATATATATATATATATATATATATATATATATATATATATATATATATATATACAGGGTGTCCCAAAATAATGTATACACCCTTTGAATTGTTATAACTCGTTCAATTTACTGATTTTTATTTGCAAGATTGATAAACAAGATTGAGTAAGAATATTCATTTAAAAATACTGACAGTAAAATTAACAAAAACATAGAAAATTAACTTTTAACAAAGATAAAGGCTACTTAGGGTAATTTCAGAATGTTCATAAAATGAACCCTCATCCTAACCCTAACCCGTTCTGCTCAATACACTTTCCATATAGTGAAGACGTGAAGAATTGTACCTACAAACGTCCTGCGACATTTACTCCGGTATTTGAGCACATTCTACTATAATTACTACTCCCATTTGTTTGCAATTGCTTCAGGTTTCTTGCTTTAAACATTGTAGCCTTTACCTTTATTAAAAGTTAATTTTCTATGTTTTTGTTAATTCTACTTTCAGTATCTTTAAATGTGTATCTTACTCTTTTACTCTTTTATCAATTTTGTTTGCAAATCAAACATCGGTAAACTGAACGCGTTATAACGATTCAAACGATGTATACATTATTTTGGGACACCCTGTATATATATATATATAATCTCTATTTAGGCATGTATATATACGTATATATGAATATATGTATATATATAAATATATGTAAAGTGGTGAACTGAAAGCGAACTTTTAGAAAAGGTCAAACCTATTGTGAAAAGTATACAGCTAAATATCCAGGAGAGAGTGGATAGATATGTAGTAGGATGAAAAGGAATTAGAAAAGTAAAAGTCAAACCTTTTTTTAATTCCGTTGCTCATAGCAAGGTATATTCCGCAAAAATATTCCCAAAAAATTGCGGAATATACCTTGCTATTAGCAAATGAATTGAAAAAAGATTTGACTTTTGCTTTTCTAATTCCTTTTCATCCTTCTACATATAAATATATATATATATATATATATATATATATATATATATATATATATATATATATATGGAGTTATGCAAACATAATGTGTTCAATTCTTCGTCGAATCATCCTCAGGTATCAAAAGCAAATTGGGAAAAAACAGAATTAAGAAAAGACAGCGGGGAAACGCGCAGAGAACGCTTTCTACATTGTTCCAAAACCACGTTGACAATTTTACATCAGCGACGACGGGGTTGAATCACAGAATAACATCCCATTATGTTAAGCATTTTAAAATGTTGCCACTCGTTTCATACGTGATGTTATTAATTGTAGGTTTTTGTGTTTTTATATAGATAGCATCCAGTATTTTATATATATATATATATATATATATATATATATATATATATATATATATATATATATATAGGAAATGAAAAAGGAAAAACCAAAAAGGATAGTTTTTTTGTGTTCATCAACGTTTCGTCTTTATTTGTAAGACGCTTTCAGGATGATAATATTAAGAAAAATGTCATAATGCTTGACATCACCAAGCCTGGACGTCGGTCCTACTGCTTCCAGTAGTGGCTACTACGTCTTCCCATCAACCCATCATGTCAAACCAATATGTTCACGTACTTGCATGACACTTTTTAAAAAAATATTATCATCCTGAAAGCGTCTTACAAATAAACACGAGACGTTGATGAACACATAAGAAAACATCCTTTTTGGTGTTTCCTTTTTTATTTCCGATTACTTCGGATTACCTTCATCCTTCCTTTATATATATATATATATATATATATATATATATATATATATATATATATATATGAGAAGAATGTTGTAGTTCGCTTGGAGCATTGTGTATAGAGTAAGAATATTATTTTTTGAAGGCGATAACAATGCGTTGTTAGAGTGACACAAAACAAAACAAAGTGACAATATTGAAAAGTCAATAATTTTCAAAAATTTTTTTATTTTTTATTTACCAGTGTATCGTGACCGTGGTGTTGGGTTGGAGTGTGTCCTTTTCATTATTTTTTTAAATTTAATTTTACTAATATTTACTAACAAAATAAATAGCAAATAATAATTTATAAAAAATAAATAAGAAACTTCTGCGGACCTACTACTAAAAACAAACCAACATTTCCGGCCCCGGCTTTTGGCAAAAAAAAAAAAAACACACTCCAACGAGTGGTAGTATTTATTTTATTCTGAGGATGAGGGATACCCTCGAAAATTAAATTTAAAAAAATAATGAAAAGGACACACTCCAACCCAACACCACGGTCACGATACACTGGTAAAAAAAAAAAAAACATTTTTGAAAATTATTGACTTTTCAATATTGTCACTTTGTTTTGTTTTTACGATTCCACGTGTCGTATGTGCCACTCTAACAACGCATTGTTATCGCCTTCAAAAAATAATATTCTTATATATATATATATACATATATATGTGTGTGTGTGTGGGGGATGTATGTACATAGTAATCTCATAAACAAATGAGCGATTCATTGTGAATTTTCGAATATATCTTTTAACAATACGGTGAGTAACATGGACACATCATTTGTTTTTTTAAATGTTTACATTTTAGGAGATGAATATATATAAAGTGTTTTAAAAAATGTATTTGTTCTTCTTATGAACCGATCATTATGAATGTTAGAATGTATATCTCGGTGACCCGGTGAGTAACATGAACACGTTGTTTAATTTGTAATGTTTACTATTAAGGAAGTGCAGCCATCCGAACTCACACATGACTCACACAAGTTGTAATATAAGTGAGAAGCAAACACATTAGTAGAGAATAAAATGCTCTACATCAAATTCTGAGTTGTATTAAGTAATACATTTCAGAAGAATATGTGAGCGCGTGAGCGTTATTAATATTATGTGTTTGGTAAAATCTTAAACTATTGAACTTATCATTATGAATTACGGAATATGTATTTAAGGCAACAAAGTATGTAACGCAATCATATTATTTGTTTTATAACTATACTATTTATGGGGTTGCTACCGAAACCGTACCATACTCCACAAAGAAAGAAAAGAAGATTACAATTTAAAACTAATGCTATATATATTGATTATGTATGTCCTGGAACGCGTATTATTCTATTACTATATGTATATGTATATATATATATATATATATATATATATATATATATATATATATATATATATATATATATATATATATAGTCTTTGAAGTTTCTCAACCATTAAAACTATATTAAAAAGAAAAAAAAGCTTAAGTCCCAAGTCGTTCAGTGGAAAATCACTCATGTAAGTCAATTTAACTTTTACAGTTATTATATTAGTTTTCTTCTAACATTATTTAAGGGATCATCAGTTGTTTACCATGAAACACTGTTTATATATATATATATATATATATATATATATATATATATATATATATATATGTGTGTCTGTGTCTGTGTCTGTGTATATATATCTATCTATCTATATATATATGTATACATATATCTATCTATATATATATATATATATATATATATATATATATATATATATGAAAGGGAGAGTAAGAGAGAAATAAGGATAGATGTACGATAGACAAAAACGAGGAGAGCGTGAGTAAGACGAGGGAGAGAGAAGCAGAGATGAGAGGGAGCTCTATGGGATAGGGAGGGGTTAGAAGAGGGGAAGAAAGGCGAGAGTTGAAGAGACAGGTAGACAAGAAGAGGCGGAGAAATACATAGAGTTGGGGAGAGCAAAAAAAAGGAAAGAAAGAGACAGAGCGACCGGGGAGAGAAATAATTATATATAAGAGATGCATTGACAGAATGAGGAGAGGCGCTATTCTAAAAGCAAATGAAAAAGAAAGAATATACAACCATTTAAAAGGCCACAAAAGGAATTTGGCGTTACGTTAGTTCATTTTCCGATCCGGAAGTTGTCCACTTTGCGCATGCATTCTGCTGACCTGCCGGAATCTGCCAATGTCGAAATGGATTTTTGGTAAATGCCAGCTAAATCCCAACTGACCGAATCAAAATAAGGAACCCTTTGAAGAAATGACGGAAGAGAACGGACATCCACACAATCTGGAATCCTTCGTGTTTATGTATTTTATTTATGTTTTTTTTTCTCGCTTCTCCTCGGACTGTTAAAAAAAATAGGATATTATTAAGTTATTTCATTACGAAAGTGACCTCTCGTTTCACTAGTTTTCAATTTTTGGGTGTTTTTTTTTTCTGGCGGACAGGGTGTACTTGTTCTGACGCTTAAACTTAAAATTAGGGATTCTTTTTTGTCGAACTTGCGGCACATCACGAGACTAATCCGAATAGAGACATGCAAACGTAAATACTAATATATATATATATATATATATATATATATATATATATATATATATATATATATATATATATATATATATAGTCTCGGAAGTTTCTCAACCATTAAAACTATATTAAAAACAAAAAAAAAGAAAACTTATAGTCCCAAGTCTTCCAGTGGAAAATCACTCATGTAAGTCAATTTATTTTTTACAGTTATTGTATTAGTTTATTGCTAACACTATTTTAAGGAATCATCAGTTGTTTACCATGAAACACTGTTTCGGAAATTTAAAAACAAGACAGTATTTAATTTCATGGCTTCCCAGCAGAGTTGATCAGACCCCACTTTCCTTAAAAGACAAACACATAAACGTTCCTTATACTAAATCTACGTTTTGTTCCATATAAATGTTTTGCTAACTTATATTAGTTATTTAAGACAAAAAAAAAATTGTCTTTACCTGTGCTGTTCGTCTGTCTAATAAAATTCATCCGTTACTTACAAAAATGTTGCTGCATTTTAAAGTGTTTGGACGAATCCATGACACTATTATTTAAGTGATTAATGTATTATTTTTAGTTTTATATTATAAATATAAAAAACATCAACACATCAAAAAGTAAAAAATAAATAAATAAATAAATATGTATATATATATATATATATATATATATATATACATACATACATATATATACCTTTAGTTCCTCCTTCTCTCCCTCGTCCTCCTTTTTTGTCCATCTCCCCGTTGTCGTCAACCTCAAATAAATATTAATCTTTCTTGTTCACTTACAGTTTTTCTAATCTGCATATATATATATATATATATGTATATATATATATATATTATAACTCAGTAGAATACAGACTGTATTACATAATGAATATTTTATAATACAGCTCCAAGAGGAAAAATGTTTACCTTTCTGTACATATGTTTCAGAAATGTATTATAAGTTGAACCGCACTTATCAAATAATATAGTTGATAACGATAAGCTGCTCATGTCATCTACAACACAAGCATTCTTTATCAGTACGTTACAGGTAATATTCAATAGAATTGCATAATAATTCCAAACACGAAAATACAAATAAGCAGGAAATGTTTGTTACTCCTTCTGGCAGGATGCAAATATTGGGTTACATTAAAATCAAATATATATTTTTAGAGATCGATTCAATTTAAAAAAAAAATGCAAAATGCAAGTTTAAATAACGTTAATATTAGATCTTTATTTTATAAAATGACAAATAATGTATACCCATGAATATAGCAAGAACAAATATTTCATATTGCATAAATTACTACCTATCTTAGAGGTTTTACTTTCTCAAATATAAATGTCGTGAATCGAAGGCGTAACTAATCATCACTAATGGAAACTTTAAAACTCACTGGAGATAATCAAACCCATATTTTTGCTAGAATGAACTAATCGAATTCAATTTTCAAATAACTTGAGCCTCACACATTTTTAAGTTGAGAAGGGTAGCTCTTTTAACTTTTTAATTTCCTATATAAATAAAGCTACCACAAAAAGATTTAACAAAATGGTTAATCACATATGTTTAGCACATACATCTATAATAAGCGATAGTCTACGCATTCATATTATAAGATCTCTTAAACCAAGGGGATAAAAAAGTTACCATTATTGATTTTATTATGTTAATGTTCTATGAAATAAGCCCCGATACTGCAGGGTATATTAAAGCCAACATTGTCTTATGGTATTAAGTACTTATATCCTGGATATTTGAAATATTGAATATATATATATATATATATATATATATATATATATATATATATATATATATATATATATATATTCCAGGTAGGGTAAAAATCGACAGGGTAGAAATCCAAAGGGTAGAAATCCAAAGGGTAGAAATCCAAATCCATTATTACTTCCAAGGATTACGATTCCAGGAACTTAAAGGACAATCGTATCGCCGGGTGTACCTAGAACATTCTTATTCCCAAGGATTACGATTCCAGGAACTTAAAGGACAATCTTATCGGGGATTGAATCCATCTTATTCTTATTCCCAAGGATTACTATTCAAGGAGATTATTGATTTTTGTGTCATCATTTATATTGTATGTGCGTTGACTTTTGATCCGTATTATACTTCGGACAAACAGCTAAGTATTGGCCTATCTCTTGCCAGTATCTTTCTTATACAAGTATATATATATTGACTGAGATTTCATGTTGCATACATCTGCACCCACTCTCCAAAATACACGTCTGTCTCCCTCACTCTTTCTTGTGGTGTCATCTTCTTCTATTTGTTTATAAAAATCTTTATTAACTTTTAAGTTCACTCGTGTCTGTGTTCATTATTTATTGCTTTGGTTATCCCAATTCCCCTGAGACGAATTTCACCGGTTAATCCGACATTCGACGATTGACCAAAGATGATTAACGTGCCAATGGACATTAAATAAAATAAATATATGTGTAACAATCTGATTGCTAATCCGTACCGATCATCCCGCAGTTAGGTCGTAACATTATGAATATTACAATCCAGAGATGAAGCTACTAAACCTAATGTAAAGAATCCTCATGTAAATTTTGATCAAAATATATTAAATGATTTAGATTGTAAAAAATGTCTAAAATTTGAGACTTAATCTTAAGAGGTCTTAAGAAGAAATTGAAATTCATGGCATCTTGCATAATTGGTATCTAATGACTATGAATATAATGTTATGTAAATCGTACATGGTTAAAATTTATAACAGGGAATTGTGTCTATATTATTCTCCCCAAACTCTCTTTGAAATACTCCAAAATAACTGTAATTTGTACAATATTTATGAATTGATGTCTAATACCTCGTGTTGAAATTTCACAAAAATCGGAGTTATCCAAATTCAGTCGAATGGCTTATATCACTGTATTACTTCTTTTACATGATATGTCACATTTTAACTCATTACGCGTAGCAGTTGTTTTTCACAATTCATGATTAACGTTTAATTAATTAACTATAAAGCTATATTTTTGCATGAGTTGTGTATGCAATGTTTCGCAAACCCGTAAGTGTTCGTCCTCAGTCAAATAAATTGTGCACATTTAAACAATCCAATTAAGTAATATTTAACATGTTTAATGTTTATGATATTAAATTAAAGAAAGAAAAATACCGTTTATCATCAACGCGCATGACATGTTTAGACCTTAAAGATTACTTTTGCTGAGGGCTACACGGCTCTTCCGCTCATATAACTAAGGCATCAACATTATATAATACAAATGTGAATTAGTAACCGATGTAGTGTAGTAGATAAACACACGTGGATCAAACAATAGATATAAATTAGAATTGATAATTTTATTACTAATATAAAATCTAATTTTTATTACATTAATACTATTCTAAATTTACTATAAGAAAGAAGTGTATGCACATAGTATTACACATATCTTACATCTTAAACTGGCTTAAAAGAGGATCGCTTCACTATGATCAGAAGAGAATGATAATGTCAGCCCAAGATCAAGGCTTGATGACCAATGCTTTAAGAAGTGGTCTCAGTAATGAGAACAGATGTAGGTTCTGTCGCACAGAAGTAGAGGGAGTGCGCCACCTCACATCCAATTGTAAGGTTCTGCTATAAATAACTGCTTTTAGTAACGATAAGCCACAGCCTCCTGAAGACAGTCAAGCGACCGCAAGCGCTCGCTATGTGACATACTCCACCGGTAAACACCTGAACACAGCAAAATTGCTCGCCGTGTCGAGAGATTTACACGAAAGATTGTGAAAACAGAGAGCTCTATGGTCTTCAATGAAGCTTAGATAAACAATGACTTGCTGTCAATATATATATATATATATATATATATATATATATATATATATATATATATATATATATATATATATATATATATATATATCGTCGTTGGATTTTTATACAGAATCTTCTGAATTTACCAATATTTCTGAGCTCCACGCTATTTGGATTTCGTTATTGGTGACTTTCATACCCGTTTGAACTTTTAAATTTTTTTTAAAACTCTTTCAAATTTAGAACTTTGACAGTCCTCTTCTGTCAACTTATCAATCATTAATCTCCTCTGATGATAAGATTTTAATCTTTGAAAAACCTGGTTTAAGGAATGAAAGAGAAGAAAAATAAATGTTTTTATTAACTAAACTGCTCCTTGTTTTGAACAAGTGAAGATATTGATTTGCTTTCATTTGCAGGTCTAATCAATTTTTATTGACTTACCATATATTATATATATATATATATATATATATATATATATATATATATATATATATATATATATATATATATATATATATATATAATGAAATGAAATGACATGAAGACGGAATGTGGAACAAAGACAAAAGGAAAAGCAAATTAAATACAGAAATAAATCATTAAAAACGTCTTCAGAAAAAGTGAAGATTTTAAAATTTATTGAATAACGGCAAAACATAGGATAAAGAAGAACGCACAACAGGATGTTTTTTCACGTGCTTAACTATTTAAAAACAGCAATAAGTTTGAAGTGGGTGCGACAAAAATGTTAAAATGGTAAAAAAGGGGTGAGAAAGTAAAGGAAAACCAGAAAAGAAAGTAGAATGAAAGTAAAGCAAATGTAAATATGGATAACATGTGGTAAAAATGAATAGTTTCATTAACTAGGATTGAGGTTTGTAATGCGGTGGCGAGGTATAATGCATTGTTTCAGTGCAGTTTTTGCCAGACATTCGCCTAAGAAAAAAGATCTGAGTCTACGGTTTACGTTAGATAGTGATGAGAGAAATGTCACAGTGCTTACGGCGTGGAAAGGAGTATTCGGTTTTGAGGAAGGTCAGTTTATAAAGTCAAAATGTTGCTTAAAGGTATTTCCGTAATGAGTAGTGCGTTATTGGGATTGTTGTGTCTGCGATCCTATTTGTGTTCATAAATCCGGGATGTTATACTTCTGACCGTTTCGCCTATATAAAACATCGGACATGGGGTACATTTTATCTGAAAATGTCCGCAAGGAAATAAGTGCCCTTAGGGGGTAGGTGGTGACCGGG
>OY744515.1:41757393-41814893 GCA_963556195.1 Sepiola atlantica
ATATATATATATATATATATATATAATAACAATAATAATAATAATACTCCAGGTAAAACATCCAGGGTAGTAATCCAAAGAATTTCAACCGGGTTATTAAAAAGTGGTCAATAGAGCTTTTATATATAGTTATTTTTATTTACACATACATGTACAAAATCTGCGACACTGGCATGTCGATGTTATCGATTATCGGCTATTATAATCTCAGTTTATACTAGCTGTTGATCGATAACATCGACATGCCAGTGTCGCAGATTTTGTACATGTCTGTGTAAATAAAAATAATCATATATATATATATATATATATATATATATATATATTATAATATAAAACTCTCATGAGCTAAGGACTTTAAGATACTTTGCTTGAACTTTGAATTCTAATAAAATTTGATTGACACCTTATTTTATTACTTCATTTTATATTATAATATTAATGCTCTATGCAGTATATTGAGCTTCACTTTTTATCCGGATGTTTCACTAATTATAAGATATTTGTTGACACTTATATCTTTTGTTGGATTGCTTCACATATATATATCTTATATCTTTTGTTGGATTGCTTCACATATATATATCTATATTTTCTCTATTTTATCATCCTGATGAAGTCTTATAAATAAAGACGAAACGTTGATGTACACATAAAAAACATCCATTTTTTGGTTTTCCTTTTTCATTTTCCCATCACGTCTGATTACTTTCATCCTTCTCTTCCCATATCTATATATATATATATATATATATATATATATATATTTCAATTGATACTATACTATTTAAATTGACGATATACGATAGTTTTATCTCAATTCGATACCTTCGTTTTCACGATTCTTCGGTCGAACTTTTTTCAAAGGGTCGACTGAAAAATTGGTTACATTCGGTATCTTTAGCCCTGCGAGCTGTGTTTCCAGTGTCTGTGTAACCGAAATTATAAATGGAAGATCAAAATATTATACCAGTGTCAATTACATTTTACAAGTAATTAAGCACTCTGCTTATGTTTCCTATAACACTAAAGTGCACTACATATATAGTATAGTGCACTTCTTCCGTCAAAAATGACGAAAAACATATTATGATTCGCCAGCGTTCGCACCCATATTTATATTTAAAAAACATAGTATTACGCCTGTAATTTATTTTGTAAATGTAAATTATGCTCATACTGTAGTTTAGTCCGGGCCTCAAAACAGAGCATTTGTACATTTAGCTTTTGTATGTATGGATGTCCGAAAAGACAGTAATCTCGGTAAAAATCTAACAAGTAAGCTAAATGACTTTTTAAACTAATAATTACATTAAGTTAAAATATTGGGAGTTGTTTTACCTACAATCGTTTAAAAATTAATATTAATAAAAATTTAATAAAATAAATTAAAAGTCTTGGAATGTTTTCTTATGTTTACGTTACATACATACTTATTAAAGAAAAAGTATGTTTACCCTTTTTTAAGTAATATTAAATTAAGAAATTACATAATATTTACGTCATGGAATTCTTGTTTACATAGAATTCTTTTTTATTTATATTAAAAAAAATTAAATAAAGTTAACGTCATAGAATTGCTTCATTACAGACATATTTCTTTAAAAAAAATGTGTATGTGTGCAAAAAATATGATTTTTTTTTATTCATTAATATTCAAAAATGAGTTAATAAAATTAATGTCATGGGATTTTTTAAATTAATGAATTTGTTTTTGTCCCAAATTCATGCATTTTTTCTGTGTTTAGCGCTACGTTCGCAAGGCGTCATTATAGGTCTCGGTTGTTAGATTTTTACCGAGATTATTGTCTTTTTGGACATCCATACTTACAATAGCTAAGCGTACAAATGCTCTGTTTTGAAGTCCTGACGAAATTTATGAGTTACCTAAACTATTTTTATCACTTCTGATGACCTAAAGAAAAAAACCGTCACTGTTGACGTTTTCTTGCCGAATTGACTTCAAGCAGTGTGGATAGTTTGACATGTTAGTGGCTTTCTCGCTTCCTCTTAGCATTTGAAATGGTTTCTTCCGGGGACTAGAACACCGCGCGTATTTTACTTCCAACCTATTGTGTGAGGGGATGGATTTATTTATTTATATACGACTAAATACACATTGTTTTTTTTTTAATTATAGAATGGAGGAAAACTATGCACTAGTGCACACTGTCCGACAAAAATTACGCCAACAATTATGCTTCGCCAGTGTTCTCACTTTACATTTTTCTGGACATAATAGTATTACGTCAGTAATGCAATTTTTCATATATAAATTAATACTATACTTTCTGATGATCCAAATAAAAGAAATACCCACAGTTGACCTTTAATTATAGAGTACAGTATTTTTTCTGGATTTATTTAAGTGGCGGGATAAGTCTGGCGTGTTTGTCTGACTAGCTATTCGATTTCTCGTTTTACCTCACTATTTGAAACTGTTTTGTCTGAAAGCTAGAAAAAGAGACGTATTTTATTCGCTACCTTTTGCGTGACGAGGTGGGCATATATATATTTATTAATATATGTATATAAATAAACAGCCACATAGCGAAGTTCTCTCCATTTGAGAGATCGGAACACTGTTAGAATCTTATTACTTGTGTTAAAAGGCGTATTTCTCTCGCATATTAAAGAATGATCGTCACAACAGCCTGGCGGCAAGAAGCCGGTCTTCGAATCAGCCGACCGGCGGGACGGTTAGGTAATTCATACTTACGAGTGTAGAAACACACAACATACACATTTAAATATATATATACATATATATATATATATATATATATATATATAGAGAGAGAGAGAGAGAGAGAGAGAGAGAGAGAGAGAGAAAGAGAGATGTATCAAGAAAGAGATAGATATATATGTCTAGACATTAAAACTATTTATGTAGGTCCAATACATTGAGCCTTTGGATAGAAATTAAATTCAACGAACAAAGTTTGTCACATGACGAGGTTCTCTCCTCTCTTACTAGTGTTTACATCTACAATACAAGGCGCATTTCTCACGCATTTCAAAGAGTAATTGTCACGACGGTCTGGCAGTAAGAAGTAAGCAGCAAGTGTTCATAATACTTGAATCCGGTGTTTAGATTTTTTGGTCGGCGGGACGATTTGATTATCTATACTGGCGAGTGAAGAAACACAAAATGGATATTAAAATATTTATTTATTCAAAAATATTTATGAAGTGCCGATAAGTTGAGCCCTTTAAAAGAAATTGCTGTGAGCTTGAAGAGTCGATATTAATTGTCTTAGACAACACTGTCGAATATTTAGAAGAGTGTGTATTTACAGAAATGCAGAATAGTATATTACAGAAAGACTGTGTATTTACGTCCTTCTCCCGTGGAAAGACGTGGCATAAGTCCGGAATGTAGGGAAAATAGAGCCAGTGCCCTAAAAAAAGGCCAGTCTGGCCTATTAAAATAACGTTGGTATCTAAAACGTGTCGAAAAAGGCATCTATTAATTCGTCTTCTGGCGTATTATTTTCAACAGAATCTGAATATAATTTTCTAATCTGGTGAATGTCTTTTCTGTGGAAAATTGTGTCCATTTACCATGTAAACCATGTTTTAAATCCCTGTATCCACCATCCCTGTTTCACAGTAGGATGTATTGTTTTAGAAATATCCGAAAGACAACGTTTTATCCAACTTTGCAGTTCGAATCCAGTCGGTTCCACAGTACCACTTTCACTTAGGGATGTTGCCAACCTTCACGTGGTCCTTCCCGTAAGTACCCGATGTGTCTCCAGAAAGATTTCTAACTAGAAAAACATCAGGGAAACTAATGCCAACACCTGAATCATCTGATTCATACGAAAGAGAAAGAAGAACTTTGCAGTGCCACTTCGTGACATTTTTTCCACATCCTAGTTTCGTATGGGTTAGCAATAGTCTATAAATTACCGTTGTAATCTTCCTTGCAAACATTGCTTCTGCTGGTGTCACAATAATTGGAAAATTGTAATTTCGGGCCATCCGTATACACGAACTGTTCTGTCTGATCATTGATTATCGCATGAAACAGTACGATCATGATATGCGCGATTACAAAGTTTGACTAGATGTAATTGCGTTCTGTTGTCCGATACACTGCAGTGAACAACCCCAAACTGGGCGAATAATTCATATAAACAACTAAAGATAGGTTTCTTACATTTAAATTTTTACGACCATTTTCAGAAACCATCCACAACTATTAAGTGATAGGACCGTCAAGTGGGACAGCGAAATCTATGTGAACCCTAGACCAGGGTCCGTCAGTTTTCGGCTAGGGCCTGCACATTATAAGAGGTGTCTTCGCTGGCAAAGCAAAACCGTTGCATATTTTCACCGCATTTTCAATGTCTTTGTCTCTGCCTGTCCAATATACATACGTTCTAATGATAATTTTTTATTCTTGAAATGCCAGCGTTTCCGACACTAAAATCGTATGGTATTCGTTCCTGTAATGCCGCAGGAATAACCACTCGATCGCCGTACGTAACTACGATTTTTCTGTGTTTTTGTTTGATTTAATATTTTACGGTCTTTAAGAAATCGTTGTCTAGCGCCTTTTCTTTTATTTCTTCGAGTGTTACCGGAAACTTCCAATGGCGTTACGCAATGTATTGCTTACCTCTGGCGCAGTTTGTAGGTAGACACCCACTGTGTGTTCAAGGGGTTCAACATATTTAAGGATAAGTCTAGATAATCCATCAGCATGACCGAATGTTTACATAATTGTTATTGAAAATAATGGAACCCATCTCTGTAGTCTGTTTGCAGTATGTAAACCATTTTTAAGCTCCTAAAATCGTTAGCAGCGGTTTATTGTCGGGTTGCAATGATATATGTCTTCCGTGAAAAAAAAACGATGAAATTTGGTGACTGCAAAAATAATACTGCTTGCTTCCTTCTCAATTGTTGAGTAACTCTTTTCTGCAGGTAGTAATGTACAGGTCGCGTGGGTAATAGATTTTTACGATTCGTCTTCCCGTTTGGGTGATATGCAAGCTCCAATGCTGTACGAGCATGCACCAGTGGCTACACTTATTTCAAGATCTCGATTGAAGTGCTGCAAAAATAATGAAGCGAAATATTAGTCGTTGGCATTGCTATTTGAGTTGATGCTGTCTTTAATATTTCAGTTGTTCTTGTTTTTCCCCATTTTCCTTTGTGTACATACTCTCTAGGAGTATTATATTTATTAATAACATTTCAAACACACACACAAACACATGCGAACTTGTATCAAAGAAAGATAAGTTCTTACATTGTATTATTTAAATTAAAAAGTTTCTGATTTCTGTCTCACACCCGCACGCACACGCACCCCCCATATATATATATATATATATATATATATATATATATATATATATATATATATATGTAAGTATGTATATAATAAGTACGGATTGTAATTCCGGCTTTGCTTGCTTTGTTTTTATTTGTCTGCCTTTGTTTCATATACGAGCACTGAAGATAATAATACAAGGAAATAAATGCATAGGATATAGAAGCATTTACACATATATTGGTGGTAAGCCGGAATAATTGTATGCTGAAAATAAAAACATTTTCATGAATGGTAGGAATATGTCTTTCTAAACATGTGAGATACTTTAAAAATAAAATTAAAATATTTTATAACATAGCCCTACCTTACACTATTGAGCTATTACAATTACTTTATATTATGAAATTTATATTAGATATAAAAAACTTTAAATATATATATATATATATATATATATATATATATATATATATGTATGTATTGACGCACAGAAGGCTGTGCAGTCTTTTCAAGACTCGTCATTTTGTCAGGACGTAGAGGGCACCATACTCCGGATATTGAAATCTCAGACTTATGACACTACTCAGCGTCAAACCCGAATATCTTACCTCTCTGTGTCGACGAACTTGCTAATGTAGTGGAAGAAATTTTATTGATTTTAAACGATATCGATTACAGATTCCAGGAAACTTTATGGAAGAATACTGCTTTACACTTAAGTCGAAAGCATCACCTCCATTCACAAAACTGCTCGACTCATACGTATACGCGTATATATATATATATATATATATATATATATATATATATATATATATATATATATATATATCCACAAACAGGTATTGTGCCTTTTTAAGACTCATTACCGTGGCTAGACGTAACGAGCGCACTAAACTCCGAACTTGACAACGGGTAAAGCAACAAAACAAAAATACCTAAATAAATAAATCAATGAATAAATGTTTTACTTGCGGTCAAACTGTCCAGCAATGCGATGTGATCGTCCAATAGGGAACCCACTCACTCATTGTGCGTATATAGATCAATTGGTTCGTCCACCAACTCCTGGGGCAGAAATAGGACGATTAGGTCCAACATTGGTTTGAGTGAATATCTCTTTGAAGCGCTTGTCACAGTTCTCAGGATTGTATACAACTATACAACTTGAAATTACAATCTTGGACAATTGACTCCTACTTGACGAGGGGCTTTAACACTTCAGTTGACAGATAGGTTTGCCTATTACCAGTGCCCAAAAACAATTGGCAGATACACTTTCACCATTTCTGCCAAAGGTGACAAATAAGACAGGCGGAAGATTGGTAGAATTCACAGAATCAGTAAGGAATGCAGATCCGACATAGAGGGCCGTAGCAATTAGGGTAGAGTTTGATCGAAGTCTCGCCAACACACCTCTAATTGACCATTCTTCAACAATAGAGATCGACTCAGAGGGATAGCTTTGTTTGATAAGGGGGTGTTTTACAGCCTCCCTGGTATCCCATATAATGAAATACAATGTTGGTATTCTTTCACTAGAGAATCAAATCACAAATACGCTTCAGTTGAATCTAGATAAAAGGATATTCGCATGAGACGAGCCACAGGAAGAATGGTTGCCTGAAAAGGCACTTGAAAGCACTTTCCTACTCAGCCAGAAGTGAGACTGTGCCAGAGACAAACTTAATTTAGTATAAAAAAGACTTATCCATTTTATGTCTTGAAAAGTTATGGTAATGATTCTATTCATCTTCCTTCCACAAGGTAAGATGTGACACAAGGTCGGGAAAGTGGGAAAAAAACAGCGCTCCAGAATTTGAGCACTCTGGTTGTTTAAAAATTGCCTGGGCAGCCCCGTTGGCATTCCCCGGTAGGGCGCCTCAGGCAGTAAGCAATAAACTTACTCCTCCCCAAAGAGGGGAGGAAAAACCTGGGAGGGTGCACCTCATAGAACTTCACAGGACCGACAACCAATAGACCGGCATAAATCCAGACCCGAAGGCCCGGACGATACCGGTTTATTAGGCGGGGTAAAAAACCCTGGTTGGTATGGCAATGATGTCATCATCATTGCAGTATTCATTCTTTAGGATCGTGACAGCTACTCGGTAACTGTTGATATAGAGATGATTAATCACCAGTAAGGGGCTTTAAAAAAGTTCAATCTCTCTGCCTCATATGCCATGCCAGCTACGCACTTCTCAAATCAAGACGAAAAATTGCAAATCTGATCCGATCAGTATGTATGTCCACACCATTTGGACGTAGGAGACGTGATCTGCATCTGCAGTTATTTTACTACGAAAAACGACGGAAGTCTATCAATCTACGAAGAACGTGGAGAGGACAGATTAAGAGAATTCATTTCGACTGGGACGAATTTAATCTCGAGATCCTCAAGCTCTCTTCTGAACCCCAACGGGTACTTTAGAGATTCCCTCTCGGTAACCACCCAGTCCTTCCCTGAAGAAGATTGTAACTGCAAATTATTCACATAATCATCTACCTCCGTCAGGTACTCTGTTATGTTTTTTTCTTAAAAGCAAACAAAATGTATTCACAGAGAGATCGTCTTCCTGATGGGCAACATCCGGATCTGTTATCTTAGAAGAGACATCTTTCGTCGTAATCTATTTCTTCTACGGTTCATATTAGTTACATGCTTGGTTATATTTCGCAAAATGTCGATGAAGTCTCGTGTCGCAAAACCAAATAAAGTCTGGTCAGGTCGAGGTGAGAAGCGATACACCTTACCTTTGAGATGTGAAGTACATTGACTTTCTCGATGTACTTTAACCGTCTGACACACCTTTACAATATGGCTTATCGTGTGCCTTCGTGCAACCAAACAATAATCTGCCGATAACGTTTAAGAAGATGGCTCGCTGATTAACTAACACACGTTGAACCAAAGAAGCAAATTAAAAGAGAAAAGAAAAGCACCCCCCCCCTCTTACACCAACAGTCAGTTATAATGTAGCAGAGGTCAAATTAGTCCAATAACGAAAAGTCTTAATAAAAAAAAGAATAACAGCCTTTGGTTTTGTTTTTGAATTTTTGAGATAAGGATTGATAATTTTTATAATTTTGATCATTCGGACTACTGTTCTCATCTTGAGTGTTATTCTCACAATGTTTCGGCCGCTGTAATTTAGACTACTGTTCTCATCTTGAATGTTATTGCACACAACGTTTCGGCTGCTGCGATATAAATACATAACTATACACTCTATATTGCGACGTTATTTTAAAGTACAATATTCAAGAATGTTATCAGTACCTATAGTTAAATTGAAAACCGAAAGAGTCTGCTGTTGTTATTTACGCGGGAAGTTTCCAATCATTATAAGACGTAAATTATTGGCTTGTTCACAAGAAATAACTAGTTGTTGAGTTCTTAAAAGCAGGAAGTGGTTACAGGAATATCTCTAGAAAGTGGAATATGATTTTAACTACGATTATTTCATTCATTAGAAAGGTTTAAAAGACGTAAGCCAGAAAGAAGAACAAGTGAATCAAGGAAGATTTCTGAAAGATTATCGAGAAAATTATATTCAACAAAATCGAATGGTTGTATGTGAAGAACTTCACGTTGAGGAATTAGTGTTACGAAGCAGACAGTACGTAATTAAGAGTCTAAAGTATCGACGTACGAGGACACTCATCTTCTATTGATACGACACAGACATGCAACTAGGATTTGTAACAGAACATAAGGATGAGAAAAGTTCATATTGGAAAAGAGTTTTATGAATAGACGAAACAACATTTATTTTGAAAATCGCTAATTGAAGAATGCAGAAAAGAACTAGTCTCTAATGGAGTAAATATTCAACAAAGTCTTAAATGAAATAATACATTATTATTTATGGGACAATTACTCCTAAACCCATTAATATGAATAGAATTTGTGAACTTCTGTAGAATCAAATTACATTCAAGTTTAGTTGCATACATTAGTAATATGCAACCTTAAATAGTAAAAGTATGAACGTTTGGTTTAGTTAATTTTCTGAAATATTAAAATAATGCTATTCTTAATGCATATACATCTTTATTCTACATACCTGTATATGTATATATATGTATATATATATATATATATATATATATATATATATATATATACATATACATATACATATACATACATATACATATCTATCCATCTATATGTATATATATACACACACATATAAATATACACACACATATATATACATATACATGTACATATATACACACATATATAGGTATATACATATATATACATATATATATATATACATATACATACATATATATATATATATTAATTAATTTTGCTCTATCCAGTATATTGAGCTTTCCTTATTTCACAATAGGCCCAACTCTCTAAAAGTTTACCTTTTAGTTATAATTTACATATATATATATATATATATATATATATATATATATATATATATAAATATATATATATACATAAAAGTATAGGTTTGTCGTTCAAATTGAACGACAAACCCACACTTTTCATGACAGCGTGCCAACGCTTCTTTCGTTCGACACCGGATTTGAATCATAACAGCCGAAAACATCACTGCGGAGACGTCGTACCAACGACGTTTATCAAGTAACAAAGGAATAAGTTTGTTTATTCTTGTTTTTTCATGAAAAAAAAATGACTCAATACTGGTCACCCCTGAGAAACTAATTTTATTCCGTAATCGATAAGATTAATGTAAAAAAATAAATAAATCTTGTATTGCTAATATGGCTTATATTTCAATTTTATATATATATATAAATATATCCATCTATATATATATATATACACACATATAAATATACACACACACATATATATATACATATATATGTACATATATACACACATATACATATACACACATATCTAGGTATATACATATATATATATATACAAATATATATATATATATATATATATATATATATATATATATATATACATACATATTGACATACACACACACATATAGGTATATACATATATATATACAAATATATATACATATAGACATATACACACACACACATATATATATATATATATATATATATATATATATATATATATATATATATATATATATAGCGTTCGTGATTCATACTGGCAGTCCAGTCGGCGTCGACCTCTGCTCGTCGCCGGAACTTTTCCAGAAACCCACCGACCAAACAGTAATTGAATTATCACTATTGCTTTTAGCCGAAAGCAATTAGATATCTTCAGATAATGCATCGGCATTTTTATTAACGCTAATGACAAATGTATCATCAGACAAGGAAATAAAACAACAAGTCAAAAGGTTGCAAGGCACTACGCCTCAGTTACAGTTTCGCCGCGTTAGCCTTCCTTCCACATGGAATGACCCCTCGTCCGCTCTTTCTCTCTCTCTCTCCAGTCTCTCATACTCTCTTTCACAGGCTCATACGATTCTCTTTAAGCATCACTTACATTCTATTTTCTCTCTGTTTCTCTAACTCTAATTATCTTTCTATCACACACACATGCTCTTTGTGTCGCAATCTCCATTGTGAAAAAAAGAGGTGACGATACTCACGTGAAGAAAATCAGAGGACCGGAAGGTAAAACCCGATGCCTTCCATCTATTTATACTAATAGGGAAGGCATTCAGTGGTTATAAAGTCTTCCTCTAATACCGGAGAGGGATTAACATTTTGGACTTGCTTCTGTGTTAACCAGTTATCAGTTAATCGTTTGATTTGTTACCAAGCTTACAGCTACCCCCTTCCCCATCTTTAGTTACTTGTTAACTGACTCCCCGATTTCGGTGGGAAGTCGCGAATCGGCAGTGTTTCGCAAGACAACAGCACTTCTACTATTCTTACACTTCAACCAGTCGAAAGATTTTTTCGACACATTGCGAAACAGTTCTGCAACAGTGTGAAGTTGGCTGGACCTTTTTTGGTTGTCTGATTACTGCCCATTCATAGCTTTTTTTTAGAATTACCGTTACAGCTACTTATCACCCCCTTAGGCGAAATGGCGGAAACTATTGATACAGTACGCAACAAAATTTCGGTCATTAAGGATATGGTTCAGACGAAACTTGCAAGTTTGCATGCTGGAAGGACTTCTTCACTTACATTTTCCGTGTTCGAGGAACAGATTATTAACTATCTGGTGGAGATTGACTCTCACATTAGCCACATAAGACTTCACGACCCCTCCTCTCGTGACGAGATGGAGAGTTGGTCTTCTGAATACGCAGGGTTTTTGGATTCTCTCCACCAACTCCGTATAACTCATCCCCCCTCCAATTCTGATAACGCATTTGGCCTACCTCCACACTCTCCACCATCTGACTCCTTTCCTCGCAGGACTCGTTCTTCCTTTGTAGTGAACCCTCCTCAGGTACATGTAAACGCGCCTACCTTTAGTGGTCGAGAGATGGGAGAGGACATTATGAGCTTTCGTAGCTTTCTCTCTCGATTTGAGAATTGCGTCGCAGGAATGGCGAACGATGCCGAAAGACTTAACTTTCTTAAGTGTTCGGTAACTGGCCGACCTCTTCTGCTCATCAAACACCTGAGTGTATGCAACTTGAACTACAAAACAGCGGTAGACATCCTTAAGTCGGAGTATTTGGATGAAGAGGAAATCATACAGCAAATATTTCAAGATATCCTGGATTTTAAGGTTCGACGTGATGACCCTTCTATGGATTTAGGGGAATTCCTAGCAAAAACCGCTGCCCTCCTCACTGAACTGGCAGATTCCTTTGGTTGTGACTTTACCGATGATCATTCAGCAGGTGCTCGCTTAATGGCCCAGATTCTGTTCATCAAGTTCCCCAAGGAAATAAAGAGTGAAGTTATCCTGCTAACCGGACGTAGAATCCCTACTTTGTCCTCTTTACTTCGTGACACTGGAGAAGCAATCAAACGACTGTGTGTCAAGGAGGGCAGATCCACCCGTCCTACCTTCCCGAGGTTCTACAGCTCTCAAGGTCCCCCCTCACGGAAACCAGGAGGTTCTACCCCTCGTAAAGATACCTCCTTCCTTACCTCGACTGAAACCATAGGAAGTATTCCTCCTGTCATGCGCGTTTCCTTCTCTTGGGGAAGCAAGACTGTACAAGTTAACTGCCTGCTGGACACCGGAAGTGGGCGTACTTTTGTTTCGAAAGAAGCTCTACAGCCTCTGTACATCCCTGATTCTGAGGGTCGCGAGTATGAGCTTTCGCTCACCACATTCCAGGGACAACATAGGAAGTGCTATCGAGAGGTCGCTCTGAAGACCAGTCTGGGAATAGAACAACTACTGATACTACCCATTCTAATTCACGAGAACTTGGATCTTTCGTCACATTTGGAACACCTGGATGACCTGTTGGATAATTTCAGGGGAATGGGATATACTCTAGCCGGAGACTTCGCGAGGGGCACCAACAGAATTAAAATTGAAGGTATTCTTGGACTGGATGTCATCCAATATTTGAGACCCCTTCAAATTGTGCCCTGCGTTCGGGGCCAAGCCTTTTCAGTGCCATCCGGACTCATTCCTTTCGGAAGAGAAGATGCTTTCCTCCCCGAGCAAAACCCATCTCTTCAGGAAAATGTAGGCCTCTCTTTCCGCAGGGTATTGGATTCTACGGAGAATGTTGAGTCATCTCTTTTATGTTTTGCGTTGGAGTCTGAATCAACTTATACAGATCCTTTAGGAGATTTCTTCCCGGACAGCCAGGTGCAGAGGGGATTGGAGCTCATGTTCAGCATGGAATCGCTGGGGCTCCCCAATGAGGAATCTCTTGCTGAAATTGACCAGGAGAAGATAAAATATTTTCAGGAGGCCATTATACTAAAGGACAACAAATATTATGTGGAACTGCCTTGGCATATGGAGAAATTATCTCGTGTTCGTTCCAATCACGCTGTCTCTCTCCGCATTTTGGACCGGGTAGTTAAGAAACTAACGAAGGAGGGTGTGTATGAAGAGTACCGGGAGGTATTTCGTCAACAGGAGCTAGATGGCACCATTGAGGAGATCAAGGTACTTCCTCACCAATTCAAAGATTACATATGGATCCCTCACCGACCCGTCATGAAGACAGACCCAACTTGTACTACGAAGATTCGACCTGTCTTTAATTGCAGTTTAAAGGTTGGAAACTCTGTTTCTTTAAACGAGGCAGCCTATCCCGGGATTAATCTGAACTGCGATATGCTGAATCTCTTACTTGCATTTCGGTCTAACAAATATGTGTTGTTAGCAGATATTAGAAAGGCATTTTTGATGATTCGTCTGAAACTGGAGTCTGATAAAAACAAGTTTTGCTTCTTCCTCCGGGATGGGGATCGACTTCGATGTTACAGATACACAACGATCATTTTTGGGTTTGTGTCAAGTCCCTTCATCCTGAGTTGCATATTGAAGTTCCATGCAGCACGATTTCCTCAGGACCGTTGTCGATCTATGATGGAGGAGCGATTTTACGTGGACAACCTGGTAATGACAGGAACAGAACCAGAAATCATTACCGAATTGTATTCTACCTCCAAAGCTCGCCTGCAGGAGGGAGGTTTTGAGTTGCAAGCCTGCAACTCCAATTGTGCCACCCTCAGAGAAAAAATGAGTCAGGACGGCACTCTCAGCACCCATGGAGGCAGTTGGGAGAGAGTATTAGGTTATCGCTATGCTCCACTTACAGAAGAAATGAGTGTCAACCCGGTGAAATGCCAGTCGGATGCTTCGACTAAGCGAAGAATACTGGCTGAAGCCGCTAAAATCTTTGATCCTTTGTCTCTTTGCCTCCCTGTGACCCTGCGGAGCCGAGTATTAATGGCCAAATTATGGAAAAGAGGATTAGGATGGGATGAACAAATCCCAGGTGAATATCAGATGCTATGGAGGACTCTTGCTCGGGACCTGTCTGACCTGAGTGACTTACCATTTGACCGTTGCGCCTTCCAGGGAGGTCAAGAAGGAGAGTTATTCGTTTTTTGTGATGCCTCTGCAGATGCGTATGGGTTTGCAGCATACGTCTTACAGCAGGGTTGTCCCCGATTGATTTTTGCCAAAGCCAAAGTGGCCCCCTCTAAGACGAAGTCGCTCCCGACATTGGAGCTAATGGCCATATACTTGGCTCTAAAATGCTTGCCCTCAGTGTTACTGGGCTGCAGGGATTTGATCCTCACCAAGTTATATGTGGCAACGGATGCACAAGTGGTCTTGTCATGGATTCTGTCACAATCTATGGCAAGTAAGAATGTTTTTGCTCAAAATCGGCTCAAGGATGTTCTTCATATGAGGAGTCAATTTGCTACTCTCCATGGACTCGAACCGGTGTTTCGTTATATACATACCTCGCAAAACCCAGCTGATCTCATTACCAGAGGAATGTCCTTGAGGAAATTCAAGTCAGTTTTCAAGTTTTGGTGTCATGGTCCCTCTTGGTTGGGGGGAGGAAGTTCTGCCTGGCCGGTACAGGATATGCCATGTCTCAGCAAACATTCCCAACAAATGGCATCTGCTTGTGTAGGTGTTTCCGTGGCCCTCGAGACAGAATGTACTCCCTGCATCAACTTTGGACGTTTCTCTCAATTTTCCCGCCTTCTCAGAGTGGTTACATTGGTGTTCACGTTCATCAATAGGCTTAGGGGGCGCAATGAAGATGCGGGAGGAAAGGCCAAAATATATCTGTTAAAAAACTTGCAGGCCCAATCCTGCGTGGTGGAATTGCATTACTTGCAGGATCCCTCTGGAAAATCGGTCCCCCCACTGATCCATTCTCTTGACTTGTTTCTGGACCAGGATGGCCTCATCCGTTCTCGAGGCCGAATAGACAGATCACCGCACCTCAGTTTCGAGGTAAAAAACCCCATCTTATTGGGCAAGGACAACCTCGTCACTAGACTCATTATTATGGATTGTCATTACCGGAGCGCCCATTTAGGAGTGGGGTCTACTCTAGCTGAGCTCAGGCGTTGTGGGTTTTGGATTCCTCAAGGGAGACAGGCGGTCACTAAGGCTTTGGCATCTTGCCATTTATGTAAGAGGTACAACTCAAGAGCTGTTCTCCCCACTAATTCGGCTAGTCTTCCAGTGCCTCGGGTCGAGTTCACGGAGCCTTTCCAAAACACTGGAGTTGATTTTACTGGACATTTTTGGATCAAGAGCGGATCTACGGAAGAAAAAGTGTACCTTTTACTCTTTACTTGCATGTCCATCAGAGCTATACATGTGGAGGTGGTTCCTGACATGGGAATGTTATCTTTCGTGCAGGCCTTGGTTAGGTTCACTAACCTGTATGGTGTTCCTCAAGCACTTTATTCTGATAATGCTAAGACATTTGTAGGCAGCGGCAAACTGTTTTCCCGACTCTCCCTGTTTCACGAATACCAGCAGAAATTTGCCACCTCCAATATCCAGCTGCGCACTATTCCTCTGTATTCTCCCTGGTATGGAGGTGTGTGGGAGAGATGCATACAAACTGTCAAAACATGCCTGCACAAAACCATAGGCAGGGGACGAGTGGATTACTTCTCGCTAATAACTATCGTTTCGGACATCCAGAGGGCAGTCAATAATCGTCCTCTAACCTACTGGGAATTTGCAGACCGAGGACTAGAAGCTGTGACCCCTAGTATGTTCCTGGGACCCAAGAAAAACCCTGGATTGATGTTGAAGCTAGGAGCAAGTGACCTGACAAATACAGCTCCCCCTGGTCGCAGAAAATTAGTTGAGACAATGATGCTGCGGAATGAATGGTTGGAAAATTTCCGGCATTTGTGGTATGAGGAATATCTCCTCTGTCTTAGAGAGAGGCCTCAAGGCCGATCACAGGAGTCCTTCACTAACCGAATAAGGGTAAATGATGTTGTCCTCATCAAGAGCCCCCTTAAACCAAGACCATTTTGGCTATTGGGGTCCGTCTTAGAACTTTTGGAATCTGACAGGGGTGTCGTCAGATCGGTACGTATCAGGCAGAGTGATGGTGCAGTGGTGGTGCATTCTCTCAAGAATCTATTTCCATTGGAGCTTTCCCTTTCACCGGAAGAGACTGGACAAACCGCAGACTCATCGTCCCCTCCCAACATTCCGAGCAGCTCCATAGGAGAGGAGGCCACACTGTGGTTATGCCCAAAATGCAATTCCCCTCAAGGAGAGGAGAACATGATTGCCTGTGATCGGTGCAACGAATGGTTCCATTTTAGATGCGCGGGTGTGGAAAGGGCTCCACCGCAGAGACAGAAATGGTACTGTCCTGAGTGCGTTCCAAGCAAACGCCGGCGGGGTAGACCCAGCTTACTTCCAGCATAAATTAAAGGTCCTAGGTACGACTTCAAACTATAGCCTACCTCACCTCTTTTTTTCCTTCTTTTTTTTTCCTTCCTCTTGTTCGGGAGTGTGTGAAAAAAAGAGGTGACGATACTCACGTGAAGAAAATCAGAGGACCGGAAGGTAAAACCCGATGCCTTCCATCTATTTATACTAATAGGGAAGGCATTCAGTGGTTATAAAGTCTTCCTCTAATACCGGAGAGGGATTAACATTTTGGACTTGCTTCTGTGTTAACCAGTTATCAGTTAATCGTTTGATTTGTTACCAAGCTTACAGCTACCCCCTTCCCCATCTTTAGTTACTTGTTAACTGACTCCCCGATTTCGGTGGGAAGTCGCGAATCGGCAGTGTTTCGCAAGACAACAGCACTTCTACTATTCTTACACTTCAACCAGTCGAAAGATTTTTTCGACACCATATACCTTTGACAAACCTACTAGTGTATAAGTTTTGTACATACACGCACACACACAGACACACACAGACACACACAGACACACACACACATATATATATATATATATATATATATATATATATATATATATATATATATATATATATGTATAATTAATAAATATTTAATTAAATTTTTACGCACAGACGACGTAATTTCGAGCTTATTGCTCTTTTCAGACGGTCGTAAGGCGGGAACCTGGTTCATAGAACCACCTTAGACTCTGCACGCTGTAACTCTATTCTGATGGCCATACAAAATTGCCTCGTGCTACGGATATATACTTTTCTATCTGTTTCTCTCTCTCTTTCTCTTTCTCTCTCTCTCTCTCTCTCTCTCTCTCTATATATATATATATATATATATATACATATATATATATATATATATATTACACGTAAGAGTTATATAATGCTTTGATAAATGATATACATCTTACACATGTTTTTTCTTTCTGTAACACATTTAGAGCATGCTGGTACGAATCCAAATTACCATATAAAAATTCTTATTTACTCATTACAGAGCCGATTGGGAGATGAAAAAAGACATACCACATAAAGCAAAAATCTACGCAAAGAAGCCTTCAGAAAAGTATCAGAAAACGTTAATGGCGATATAGAGGTGATATAGCCCTAAACGTATCAAAAGGCACACAAACAGTTCCTCGCAAGTCAGGGCAGATACAATCGAAATAATTAGGAAATGATAGAAAAACAAATCGTTCCATAGCTTCTGTAGAGCCGAAATTTTTTTTATATGAACATACTTTAAAAATTAATTATGATAACAATTGATATGAACTATATAAAATATGTGTTTTTTATATTAGAACACCCCCACATAAACACACACACACACACACACACATATATATATATATATATATATATATATATATATATATATATGTATATATATATATATATATATATATATATATATATACATGATGATGAATTTAAATTTATTACAAGGCGTCAGTTCCATATATAGCGATCCATAATGCTAGATACAAAATGGTAATTAGTAAGTTAGTATATGTGTGTAGTGTATTCGGCTTACATATAAAAGTCGAGATCTAAGTCCTTAGAGGCAATCTATCATTGTGTGGCCCGGAGGAGGTCACACAGCCCGAATTATGCGACTAGTCAGTTTAAACCAAACGCTACACACACACACACACACACACACACACACACATACAAATATATATATATATATATAGTAAGCAATGAAAATATATATGGCAATCAAGCTACACAGAGGCTCCCTTGTTTCATCCCCGGCGGGAATCGTCAGGCTAGCATTTATCCTGACGATTCCCCCGGGGATGAAACACGGGAACCTCTGTGTAGCTTGATTGCCATATATATTTTCATTGCTTACAACCTAGCTCTACTTACGTATCGAGCACTTTTGAAGTAAATACTGAAAACTGACACATACAAAATTATATCTCCTCATAATATTTTATGTGGATACATGAAGTACTAATATATATATATATATATATATATATATATATATATATATATATATATATATATATATATCCAAGTGATCATTATTGATAATAATCTCTCCATTGACTATTCCTGAAAAGATGAAACGTATACGTATAAAATAAATATCTGAATTTTTTTTTGCGCATCTTTGCTATTTTTTGTTGTGTTTTGTTTTGTTTCATGTATTTATGTATATATTTTTTTAATTCTGAGTACTCAGCGCCTTTACTTTGGGCGTAATATGTTTTCCAATTTGTTTCAACTGTTGTCTAAACGCCTACGGCCATTTCCTTATATATATATATATATATATATATATATATATATATATATATATATATATATATATTTTTTTTTTTTATTTCATGTATCCACATAAAATGTTATAAGGAGATATCATATTTTATGTACTAATTTTCAGTATCTACTTCAACCGTGCTCGATACGTGAGCATTTAAGTCTGACAGTTACCTCCGAGGATGAAGACTCTTTGTAGCTTACTTTCCATAGATATATTTTCATACCTTACTATATATATATATATATATATATATATATATATATATATATATATATATATATATATATATATATATATATTCCAAATAACATAAATTAACCAACAGAACAAATGATGAAAAGCTATGCATTTGCTCAAACGCAAAACAATCTAATCTCAGCCAATAAGAATGCGAGTAATTATTCATTACTACTTTGGGGATGATATCACTTCAGATGTTTATCGGTTCGTCACGTATAACTAATGTAAAATAGAGGATGAGATGAATGGCGAAATCTGAACCCGAACTTCTTCACACAAGCGAGAATAAAACTTTTCTAATAACTTCATGCACAAGTATTTAAGTCAAATGCACACTTAATCTTATGTTTTTTTCCTTACTTAGCTACATGTTCGCTTATATATATATATATATATATATATATATATATATATATATATATATATATATATATATATATAATATTTATAAATAAATATTAAATTAATGATACCTATATACATGTATATGGAAAATGAAAAAGGAAATAAAAAATATATATTATTTATGTATTCATTACCGTTTCGTCTTTATTGAAATATTTACTTAGGATGAAAAAACAATGTAGAAAAATTATTTGTAATTGCCCAATAATTGTCACACTTTCGGCATCGATGTGGATGTGAAACAAATACCAAAAGTTGGGCAATTTTCTGGCAATTCCAAATAAATACCTGTATGATTTTTCTACACTGTTTCTTCATCCTGACGAAGTCTTTCAATAAAGACGAAACGTTGATGAATACATAAATAATATAGTTTTTGGCTTTTCTTTTTCATTTTCCATCACGTCGGATTATTTAATCTCCAATTTTATCAATATATATATATATATATATATATATATATATATATATATATATATATATATATATGAAGTGGAGAACTAAAAGCGAACTTTTAGGAAAGGTAAAACCAATTGTGAAAAGTATACAGCTCAATATACAGGATAGAGCAGATAGATAGGTAGAAGGATAAAAAGGAATTAGAAAAGCGAAATGCATATCTTCTTTCAATTCAGTTTCTCAATGCAAGGTATTTTCCGCAAAAGGGCAATTTATTCAATTAATTCTTTCCTTAAGCCAGGCTTTTCAAAGATAAACATCTTATCATGAGAGGAAATTGCTGGGATAGATAAGTTGGCAAAGGCCAAGATTTAAAATTTGAAAAAGTAAAATAAACATTGTGGGGAAATAAGAAAACCAAACGATGCCCGAGTGCGAGCAAATGTCCGATTGCAAAAAAAATCTGTCTCTTTCTCTCTCTCTCTCTCTCTCTCTCTCTCTCTCTATATATATATATATATATATATATATATATATATATATATATATATATATATATATATATATATGTATATGTAGAGAGAGAGAGAGAGTGAGAGTGAGAGTGAGAGAGAGAGAGAACGTCGAGGAGATAAATAGATAGATAGATAGATAAATGGATGGATAGATAGATAAATATATAGACATATAGATAGATATTAGTGTACTCCTCCGTTATAAATGACTGAAAAAAGTTATGCTTCTCCAGTGTTATTACCGCAATTTATTTCTATATTCATTACTTAAATATACACAAAAAATCCAAGAATTGCGTCAAACTTTTCATTTGCATATATAAATTATTATTTTTTATTTCTGATGACTTACCGAAAAAACACCCACTGCTAATTTTGTGTTATTAAAGTCAATTTAAGCGGCGTTGTAATTCTGGGGTAGTTGTCTAACTTGCTATTTGCTTTCTTGCTTCCTCCCAACACTTGAAATGTTTTCGTTTGGAGGTAGAAAAGGGCACGTGTATAATTCGTACACTTTTGCTTGATGGGATCGAAGTACACACACACAATATATATATATATATATATATATATATATATATATATATATATATATATATATATATATATATATATATATACAAATAAATACACATTGGCCTTTATTATAGAGTGGTGGACGAATTAGAATGTGTATTCAATGAGGTGATGCTGGCCTGTTAGTAAAGCGGTCTGCATTAGAGGATTTATCTTCAGAGGTAAAGTTCGGATTCTGTACGAGTCTCATATTTTACTTTGTTGTATTCTTTATTTATCTTCAGAACCACGGATCGAATAAATCGTTTGTTTGGTGATATTACCCGCAAAAACTGAATCATAAACACAAAAAGCAGGACTATTATAACTTATCCTCGAAAATAAATTCCAATATTAAAGCATAGTAACATTAACCGTATGCCACTTGTTCAACAATTATCAATTGAATTATACACCTACATCCTGCTCAAATATGGATTAACATCTTGTCACATCACAATAAACATCTGCTCGAAATACGTTATATGTACATGTAATGGGGTTTTGACTTGATTAATTACGTATATGCAAACGATATATAAGATAAATATTAAGTTATCACATTGTCATTTACCTACTTTTGTTTAAATGTGCATTTTTTTAAATTTAGATCGAATACACAAAGGATATTCTGCAAAATCTACACTAAAGTACGCCATGCTGGTAAATTAAAATAATGAATAAATAAACAATTAGTTATATTCGAGTTATTTATATATATATATATATATATATATATATATATATATATATATATATATATATATATATATATATATCCGACAATTAGGTCTTGTTCAGAGAGCAGAACAACAATGATCAGCGCCGTCGACGTTGGTGCAATTTACTCTCGATGTAAGGTAAACAAAATGTGAGCCAGAAACGCGCCACTGCTTGTCTCAATTATAATATCTATCTATCTATCTATCTATCTATCTTTCTATCTATCTATCTATCTCTATCTATCTATCTCTCTCTATCTATCTATCTATCTATATATATATATATATATATATATATATCCACCTGGTTACATGCCCATGTTCTGTCAGCCATGACAGGGAGAAGTCTTCGGTAACCTGAATGTCATACTAGAACTGCCCGTAAAGATCTGTTGCGCAGTGGATGAAGTACTAATTTAAATTCAGTTCTAAGTGACAGTCAGCTGAAGGTTGAAGGTTCAATCTTCGGTGCGGGCGATACGAAGAATTGCAAACAAAGGCATGCTACCCCCGTGTATTAAATAAAGGGTTCTGTTTTATATTCCGTCCATATTCCCGAGTTTGGCAGAAATATTCCCGAGTTGAAAGAGATACAATTGAAGAAGGCCAGAGGTTACACCGGGCGAAACGTTGTGGTGATAAAACTCAAGATTAAAAATGTAGTCCGAATAACTACAATGATACAATGAATTATTTTGATTTTAAATCCAGATTTTCGATTTATAAACATTAATCAGGGTAATACAGACAATTTTTTTCCTTTTTTTGTTCATTAAAGAAAAGTAAAGTCGTGTGAATGACCATGGTAAAACTTTGTTGACCGGCTGTATTCTGGTGTTGGCATTCTTGCACGAGGGACCATGTAATGTTTGCCAACATCTCTTAGTGAATGTGATATTATGGATTTTAACTTGGCATACCTAGGTTTACAGTCCATCTCGTTATACACTTGACCACCGTTCATTGTTCATTGTCGAGATCTAACGGCACATCTCACTACGGCTATCGAACATTAAAAAACAGTTTCTTCAACAGGACCGGAAGAAATCGGCGATCTTCGGCAACACCGTAATACCTCAACAATGAACAACAACAAAAATACATATATTCTCTGTAATTTTCCGATAGAGGCTTCTAGAATCCTAAAATTTGGATTAAAAAAATGAATAAATTATTCATTTATACGGGAAAGGAATTTCAGTTAAACCATTTTTATAATGGAATGGGAAACAATACATGGCAGAAGTAGTAAAACACGTTAAAGTCTTTTTATCTAACCATCATCAAAAAGAAACGCCAGAGAAGGCTAACAATTACACTAAGAAAAGGTCGTATGACGAAAAGAGTGTAAGTATGTAAGTTGGAGTGTTGTAGAGTTCAAGAAAGAGGAAAGTAAAAAAAATGAATAAATCTCTCAACAATGAGATAGATTAAAATATGGCTGGTAAATTTCTCTTCAATTTAGGGGTTCTTAATAAGGTGCAGAAATGTATCTGTAATTTGATTGTCCACACCCTTTCCTGTTCTCAGTCCCCTCTCTCTTGCAGACATGATGTTGCTAGTATCAGTCTTTTCTATAAATACTATGTTGGCATGTGTTCTGCAGAATTATGTGATCTATTCCCTGTTCTTTTGTTCCAGCTCGTTTGACTCGTTAGTCTAGTGGCCCATCAATTCTCTCTTTTGATACTTCATTGTAATACAGTTTCCTATTCAAGCAGCTTATTTTCAAGAACTGCATGCTTGTGAAACTCTTGCTGCTGACTGATTTTCTTCTTACATATAGCCTTAGTGTTTTTAGGACTACGGCCAATATGCATCTCCAGCCTTTGCAGTAATCATATTTCGTGTTTGTTAGTTCCTTACGTAAAGTGGCTTCATGCCTTATTTGGAGCGATTTCCATAAAAAAATATGTCGATCGGTGTTTATGACAATCACCTAAAGTAGATTGTAACACAAAGAACTACTCATCGTAACATTTGATAGAACAGGTATTCGTAGTAAGCAAATTACTCTACGATAGTTATAAATTATCAGATGTTCTCGAAACGTTGTGTGTGCGAATAGCACATCGAATATGCTGAGAGATTCGTATGTCTAACGTTTGGGTTATACTGCCTATCTAGTCAGCTACTAATTAACAGACAACTGTTTTTTTTTTTTTTAAATCTGACGAAAATATTTTCTAACAAACGACCAGGATAGTTGTTCATAGATATAACATCAATTTGGCAGTAAATAATATTATTGTGGCCGAAAGATACTGATTTAGATTTCAACTCTATTAGTTCAAGGAAAATTCGTCTGGGAAATAAAGATAGTCAGCACAGACACCAAGGCGTTCATTCATTTACAGGAGTAAGAAATCCTGTTAATATAAAGGGGTGCGAGAAAATCAGTAGCCTTGGAGTGTGGTAATTGGTGTATAGACGACACAAACTGGAAGGAATCAGAGATACAATAGACCTAATATAAATTAAGTACAGGCTTGACGATATAAACTAATCATTTTGCCCGTTCATTTTGTGCAGAACCGAACGTCGATAAAATAGGACATGAGATAATTTTGGCTTTATGATCTTTCGGTGAACGTACATTTTTAAATGTTGAGGTTGAATTATTTCGTAAATCTTTTTTGATAAAAAAATGTTTTTAAATATGGAATCAAATTGACACTTATAGGCATAACAGACTTGAATATTCCATATGCTAATATAACTTGAATGAATTATTCACTCTTGGACTGGCAGCCAATTAAAGCTCAGATAATGGACTCGTCTATCTTGGCATAGTGAAACATCCCAGCTTTCATATAAACTAGCTTTTTTGGTGTTCCTTAAGTTTTACTTATTTTGTTACTCAACTAGTCACACGGTTGAGCTCCGAATTCTATAGTAAAGTCGAATAGTATTTGGAGTTTTAATTTCATCCGAAAACTATCATCTTGATCAATTTAAAAAAAATCATTTTGATCATCCAACAGTGGAAATCTGTAAACTTTAGAACTCTTTAAAACACATACAGCCTATATACTATTTCGCAAATGTCTTGGCATTTGTATGCGGTATTTGTATATCTCTTTTCCTAATATGCAAGTAAAAAAAGGGCTATACAAAAATCAAACACAACTTTTTTCGAGAAACATTCTACATGAAATGTAATCATTTTATTCATTTTATACAAGTTATTTTTTCATAATAATATCGTGCTGTCTGCGTTCGCGCCGAACATCCATAAACGGCAAAGATAATCCATAACTTGTTTTAATCTTATTAAAATCATTGCTGCAATAAAAATTATAGGAATGAAACAAATAAGAAAACTTGTAATATAGGGTTACGTTCTGGGGGCAGGGTTATAAATAGGTAGTCATTTATTCAGCTGCAATATTCACTACTTCATTTATCTTTCATTTTCACATGACTTTTCTCTTATCTTTCTTAGTCGTTCTCTCTTTGCTATTTTCTGTTACTTTTCTCCTTCGTTTTCTTCATTACATACATACTTATCAACTTCCTACACCTCGAATACATTCTCTTCTTGTCTTCTTTGACCTCTGATTTGTTCAGCCATAATTCTATCCCCCGCTCATGCGCGATCGATCGCCTTCAGCCGGCTGATTGGTCATCAAGGCCACCCCCTTCGCTGTTCATTTTAGCCACAGGCAAATAGAAAAGGAAAAAGAATCGGTGGAAGGGCTCGTGACCCTAACCGCTTGACAGGCTTGGCGAGAGAAATGGGTGGTCAGTTTTCTACTCGGAGAATAAAGCCAACAATGTCCAGTTCGTTTGGCAGAAAGTTCAGAAAGGGTCAAAAGGCTGACCATGACTTCTAGACACCATGTCGACTTGTTATTCGCATCGGGTTTCACGTTGGACGACCTGCGTAGATGCATATTTGGATATAAATAGTAATTGATAAGTTTTTATTATCTAAGATTAAACCAGGGCAACATGCTCATTTTTTATCGCCGGTGATAACGAGCCTCACCGACCCTATAACACTGAGTGGTCGAAGGTCATTTCTCATTATTTTACTCAGTTGTATGTAGTATGAATGAATATCAGTATATATTGATGAAGTTAGTTTAACCTAATGCATATTACATTTTCCTATGTGCGAAAACTTTTTCTTTGAATGTTTTTTTCATGTTAATTCAAAGTTCGTCTTTGAGTTAATATTAGCATTGCACATCGGTCAACCGTCTGTTCGTCATTCATAGGCTCCGAAACTAATCGATCCACTTTCACAACATTTTTCATGCAAGGTATATCATTGCATACAGAGGCTACATGTGTGACTACCCCCACTACTGCTACTACTACTACTACTACTACTACTACTACTACTACTACTACTACTACTACCAAACGAAAAAAATATTTAAATGATGACGATAAACAAACTAGGAATTTTAATATTTTTTAATCCCTCTCTATCAGAATATATGCACAAAGGTGTTGCTTTTAATCATGACACTGAAACAATTAGCTCATAAATCTATTTATTTGTAAAATATTACATTTTGAAATCATTATGCCAATGAGATATGCTCTTTAATCTGGTAAGCATCATTAATTACAATTCCAGTATTTATTATTTTTATTATGTGTACTGATGTACTTCAAATACGAAGCTGATATGCATGAAAATGAAGCGATGAAGTAAGATGTCTATAATACCGACTCAGTATTCATTAAAACATTCTTTGTAGAAATACATATAAAAATATACATCCCATTTACTGTGTTGCCCGTCTCTTTTTTTATTTATAACTGTAAGAATATTTTCTCTTGACAAGTAAATAGTCTCTTAATATAAATGTGTATTGTTCGCATGTAGTTGATTACGTGATGCCACAGAGACGACGCAATCGAAATAGTTTGATTCTAAGATAACAACCGAATTAGCTTGATAAAAACACATTGTAACTATATATGGAGGCGTTTGTGGTAAAATAGTAAAACCAGCGCGGATTGTTAAAAACGCATACCTACAACAGAACCAACTTAGATAAAATGTCGCAACATCTTGATCCATACGAGTATCTTCTGCGTAGAAATTTACAAAAATAACAGATACAAATATGTTGTATGTTGTTTTACGATATAACAACCTTTTTCTGGTCATTTAATACCGAGTTCAAGTGTTTTGGTAAAATGTTATTTTGGTATTTTCCGTAATATATTCAAACAGATGTATTTTGTTTTGTAGGTATTTATTTTGTAAGTAAATAGTCTACAAACGATAAATTCTATTTTACACAAAGATGGGATCCTGACAAGTACCACAACTCCGAGGAAGTTGGATTAATGTTAATTCACGGGTGACCCCAAAGCAACCAAACTATCAAACAGAGGCATTACAACCGGATGAAGTGTTAGGTCATGCCCTGAACAGATTCTATTTCACCTATGACAGGCATTACTTCATCAGTACAAACTGGAGCAGGAGTATTTGCAACTAATGGATGATTCAACAATCCTCATAGCTCCGTAATAGAGGCCCCACTATCGAATGTAGTTAAAGATTAAACCGGAAACGATGTTTGGGTTCAGTTGACGATAGGTTTGGGTCGGATGTTGTGTTTCCTTATTTAAACAAATTCGGCTGTCATATGTGTATTCACGTTATACTACATATACAACTAATGTACTTTACGAGTTTACTTAATCACTTAGAGAGTATATTGTATTCAATAACAATAAGCCCTTAAATTAATATATTGGTTACACTATTGCCACCATATCTAGTAGACTTGTGTGTCATTTATCAGATTAAAATGTTTTTACCAAACATATTACTTATCTAGAGTAATGGCAACGAAGAAATGACTCCACACTTTTGAAAGCTTCCAAATCTGGGTCTCATCACAGAATTCTGTTTAAAGTTATACTCAAGGCCGGATTTTTGTAGACAAAGTTATATAGTTAATAGGGTTGGGGGAGTCGGGAAGGTTGAGGAAAAAATAACTATTAAATATAACTGGTAAAAATGTTTGGAAAACGTGTGGCTCAAGGTTGTCTATTCCACTCAAAGGTTAATCGTTTCGTCGCACACGCACTGAATGTCTGTCTCATAGCGGCAAGTCAATTGGCTATCTAGAGACAAGAGAATTAAAACCTAGGCTGACCGCCACAGCACAATTCTCTTACAAGATTTCAATGAAAAGAAACTTACATTTAAACAACACTCAGTATCTACTACCTGCTTTTTTCTAAATACTAGTGTCTAATTCGAATAAAAAATATTATTATTTCATCTATCTTTCAGCTTTGAACTCTCTGTGGTCCATTTCCAACGCCACTAGAAAAAAGAGAAAGTACAAATAAGCACATAAAACACTCAGCAAAGCCTGTTATGCGAAATCAAAATGAAAAGAATTAAAAACCAAAGAAAAAATATCGATAAATATTCGAACGTCTCTTTCTCTTTCTAATGGTCGTGTGTGTGTGTGTGTTTGTGTGTGTGTGTGTGTGTGTGTGCATATAAATTGCTGTATGAATTTAACACATTTGAGACGAAACTAATTGAATATAGAGGTGATTTATTCAAATTGATCTTCATTCCAAGGCAGCGAGATTACATCTGCTGACTTTTTGCTTGTCCGACTTCCTTCTATTCTCGAAGCACTTGTTAACACAGCCTAACTAAATTTATACCAATTGATTTATTTATCTAATAGTGAACGTTTGCACTGAATCAATTACACCTGTTTTTCTATTGTTGCAGTACTTGTTTCTGTATTGCTGTGTATGATTTATTCAGGCTAACAAAAATTTTAGGACTACGCTGTATATGCGTTCTTAAATAGATTTAATTTAGCACAAACGCTCTCTCTCTCTCTCTCTTTCTCTCTCTCTTTCTCTCTAATAAATATTAATGCGTTTTCGTGTTTACATTTCGACCGCTTCTCTACGTATTGACATGTCTATTTACGGTGAGGACATGTTACAATAGGTCATTTTATAAAAATGATCACACACCTTTTAATGAGGAAGTCCGTGATCGAATGTGTCCAACTTTTAGAAATATACATTAATAGCAACGTCATTACTGGGAATTACTCATATGGAATAAGTATCATATATATATATATATATATATATATATATATATATATATATATATATATATATACATAGTGTGTGTGTGCTTGTAAGGACATTTCGTGCGAAGATTAAGATTTAAATAAACATAATCTAATGAATAATTGCGGCGTTTTATTTTATTGCGTATGGATTTTTAAAGAATATATCAAATATTGAAAGACCTACTATTTTGTCTAATGTTTAGATACACATTTGTGTCGTATACTGGGATTAGCAGACATATCGAGGCAAAAGTCTAATAACAAATGTAAATATTACAGTTAAAAATAGGGATTGAACAATCAAAATTAAAAACTTAGGGTTTATTTAATTAAATCCTTCAGAAAATATGGAATGGACTTCATTAATATAATTGTCATATTTTTATATTTCTTTTTGATCTTAAAGGTTATTCAAATGTTAAATCTGAAAACCTAGATCAATTAACGAATTATTATTATTATTTTTTTTTTGCTAATAGAGTAATACATTTCGGAAGTATTTCCAGATCAAATTAAGAACAGTAATAAAGGAGAACATATTTTAGATGCAATTATATGCATTCAGAAATAATGGAAAAAAGATTACGAAGGCCTTTTTGAGAACTATCCTATGGAATATTTATTAGAATGTGATATACGTATTGATGGTCGTATTTATAGTATACATGTATGTGCATCAATCGCTTTAAGGCTGGACGTAAGAAGATAGTTTTAAAAGAGGCCCGTCAAAGAAATTGAACAAATTATAATACAATCGGTTTCTTTTTTCAAGAAGTTTGTTCATCCTAATGAATCACCACGTACCGAAGCCCAAACGCAACCCAAGGACAAGGGTTAATGAGAGTGCCAATTAGAATGATGAACAAGACTATAAAAGGATTGGAAACGGTAGATAGCAGGATTTGATTACTTCAGAGGACGGCTGGACAAGTAGTTGTGGATATTGGACTTGAAGACGACTATGTTGTCACTCAAAATAATGCATATTACTAATAAAGAGTTTGTATATGTATGTCTGAAGCAGAAACTTTAAAATGTGTGTCTATTAATTGTACAACTGCACAAACTGTTAATGTTAAATTTACTTTACTATAATTATTTCAGACTAATGAAATATATTTCGATGATCAATTCAGGGCAGTAGTGTAGTATATGTTCTCTGTTAATGATATCATCCTCTAAGACATTACCTTTTCTATTTGGGGGCGACGAAGTGTAGTATATGTTCTGTTTTACTGAGGCCATCTTACCAGACATTACCTCCTCCAATGTCGATAGCGTAGTATCTGTTCTTTCATTTTGCTGATTCAT
The DNA here is from genome assembly GCA_963556195.1 of Sepiola atlantica. Taxonomy (NCBI): domain Eukaryota; kingdom Metazoa; phylum Mollusca; class Cephalopoda; order Sepiida; family Sepiolidae; genus Sepiola; species Sepiola atlantica. The sequence continues at coordinate 41,787,520 of OY744515.1, forward strand.
ATAATCATTTCTTTTCAGTAGTCATTCCTTTTTTCTGTTTTCTATTTCGCGATATTATATGCCTTCTCTCTGTCATTTAAAAATATATTGTTTCGATTTTTGCTCTTCGAGATTTCTTTTCTTTTTAATGTTTCACACTTCATTATTTTTTCTATCTTTCTTCAAAATTAACCCTGGACTCGATTATTAAGATATATATATATATATATATATATATATATATATATATATATAAAATAAATATTAATTATTTATTACGTACAGACATCGATGGTTCATGCTTACGCAATCTTCAGTGCAGGAAGTTAATACCCGATGGTCGACGGGCACGAACTCCGGTCACAATGAAACTAGTAGTACTGCTTGTAATTAAATAAACTCAGAGGGTCAGCCTTAGGAAAAGGTGGCTATATAATAATATTTATAAAATAAATATTAATTTTTTATTATCTACAGACATCGATGTCACACGCTTACACAATCTTCAGTGCAGGAAGCTAATTCCCGACGGGCGCGAAGTCCGATCACAAATCGCCACTGATTCGCAGTCAAGAGAGTTACCAGTTGGCCACCAGAAATTAGCTTCGAATATAGGAGGAATATAACTTTGTAAATACCAAGTCGCCGAGTATTCACAGCAAGATGCACAGAATGATAAACAACAACAACAACAACAAATCGTGTTTGATCTCGCAATGATATATATATATATATATATATATATATATATATATATATATATATATATAAATATATATTTCTGTAAGACATATTGACATATTTTATTAACTATTACTCTCTGCATATCTTTTCAAGCATCTTTTCATTGGTAAGTTCCTTATTGGTTTGTAAGTTTCAGGCTGGAACTGACCGATGTTTTTGTCGTTCTTGTTGTGTACTCTGGTACTTTCGGATCGAAAATATTTATTTATCATATCTGATGACATATATATATATATGTCTGCCCCGTCACATAAAAGTTAGCAGCGAGTAAAAAATTGCCAGACAAATCCATTTCAAGTATGTAGGGAAACTGGGAAAGTTCCATAATGAAACGTTTCCTTTCTTATTTGTCTAACTTTATATTCTTACATTTTTCCTTTCATTTTTCTGTTTTAAAGTTTTTTTCCAGTTTGAAACATTGTCATTATTTCTTTTTTATTTATTTTTTACTTTTTTTTCTAGCTCCATTAATTCAGATGTTACTTTTTAGTAATATCAATATTAGGTCGACCACTGACGAATAATACGTTTTTCCATGTTTGACGGAGGATATATTCTCGTATTTTTAGAATTATTTTTTATTTCAATAGTATTTGTTTTTCCTTGATATCAGCGTCTTCTTTTTATTCCCCCGCAAACCCTTATATTTTTCGTCATTTCTGCACTTATTCATTCATCAATTTATTTTACGTCTCAACTGTTCTTTAAACGTATTCCATCTTTTCCTCTCGCGTTTTCCGTCGATGTTTATTTTAATTTTATATTTTCTTCACATCCCATCTCACTTCCCGACTGCCGTAATGGTTCATAAAGCACTTGATTTAAAAATTCATTCGAAAAATAAATAAACAAACGAACATAATTCAAACGAACGGTTACCAAACGCACTCAGCCTCTCCCCAGATTCGTGATCCCTCGCTCATTTGCTATTTTACACTTTACGCCATCTCCCTTACCCCCTAATCACCTACCAATGTGCATACCCTAAGTGCAATAATAATAAATAAAAGAAAAACATACAGTTAACACCTCTAGGCGATTCACGTGACCAATTGAGCCTAAATAAGCATCACGTAATTATGGAAAAGGATTTGTAAAGCTCGGTTTTAAGTGGGTTCCCTTGGAACTTCTCGCTATGAAACTAGGAAATCTGTATTTATAACATTGTAGTAATTGCCATATACTAGTCAAAGTACTTGTCTAAACCAGCTGACATATAATAATTATAATCTTTAAAGTGCATCCCATAGATTTCTTTACAAAGCTTTCATAAACTGATTACTGACTCATCTTTATTGAGGATACTAGCAGTAATATGCATATCTTTACGAGTATATATGACGAACGAACATATAATACACTCCCACATGAGGAGGTAATACCTGGCAAATGGTATAATGAAGTACGACCATATACTACACTTCCTCCCCCAAAAGGTAGGTGTAATGCCTGGAATAATAGTATAATGATAAGTTTCAATTATTCAAAAAGATTGCCCACTATTAATATTACATGCTTTTCATAATTAAAACACTTATGCATACAGAAATAGTCGCAGAAAATCTGATTCATTATCTGAAAAAATATTACTTATCCCTTGACATAATACAATTACGACTATTGGAAAACGCTGGAAACAACTCATACACTCAGAGGAGATTTCTAAATCAGGGGAGATAAGCACATATCAATCTTTGTTGGTACTAGCTAACCGATTTCTACTCCCATGATAAACAGACTCAGGAATTTAAACGGCCAATGGGATGTAAATCCGTTAGTTTGGTACTTATTACATTAAAAAAAAAACTCCTAATTTTGATTTTATTTAATCTGCTCATAAGAAATTACTATGTTAAGTGTGTTAATTTCTTTACAGATGGAAGCAAACAGTAGTTTTAATTAAATAACTGTAATATATAAATTAATAATCCGATTGGGCTCAATTATTACACACACCATTTGAAGATTAGTATATTATCATTATTTTTTTTATTAGTTGCGTCATCGATATGTAATTTAGTTATATATTAACAATAATTATCGTTCCTTATCTTTGAGGTGTTTCTTTTGAAATGCTGAAATTCTTGAACCCTTGTTCCTTCTTATTTTACTGAGTTTCTTTCCAAGAACTCCCCATATGTGGAAACCAATATTGCAGAGCTGCTTTTTAACTGAGTACAACATTGTCGATTTTAAATCGAACGATTATAAATTATTGTCGAGCAGCCCACTTGTATAATCGAATTCAGAACATGTAAAGCATCGTTTCTAACTCTCTCAAAGTTTTGTTCATTGCCAACTTAACCCTTATCGCATGTGTCCTTTTACCTTGATAAGCGATCACACATTAATATAAAAAACACAATAAAAAGCTTATTTCTGTATCTTTATTTCTCTTTGTTTACCTTTCTTCTTTGTGTTTCTTTTTTCTCTTTTTGCCTTCTTTCTTTCATCTATTAAATTTCTGTCTTTTATCTTCTTATGTTTTCTGCACGGTTTATTTTATTTCTTTTGCTTCTTCCATTACTTATGTCATTTCTTTATTTCCCTCATTCTTTCTGAAATTCAATTAATTTGGAATTTTGTATTTTACCTATTTTTATTTGCATATTTTTACTATTAGGTCTCATCATTCCCTTTCACCCATTGACAGTTTAGCCTCTTCCTCTCTGCTACTCTCATTATTTCTTTTTCTTTTCTTCCTCCTTTTATTATTGTTTTTTTTCTATTGTTTTCTGTTCACGTATTCTTTATGTTTTCATTTTTACTTATATTCTAATCTCTTTTGCTTTTTATTTTTTCTGTTGTCAATTCCTTATTTCTTCTTCCTTTCATTTTTTCATAACTCACTTTCTTTTTTCTATTAGCAATCTTTCAATTTACTCCTATTACTGTATTGGTTTCTTTCTCATTAAATAGTCCCCTTTTCTTTAATTCTTTCATTGTTCATTCTTCTTCCATTATTTCTGTCTCATCTATTTTTTGGGTTTTTTTTTCTTCTTCTTAACCTTCTGTCATGTTTCCTTTTTCGATCTGATCTATACGCTCTTTTCCTTTTCATTTTCCAGTGTTCCGTCTTTTTCTGACTTATTTCTCGTCTATTAGACCGGAACACATCCATTCGATGATTGTTCTATTGTTCGTCTATTTGTCGCTTTTTAAAATTTTTGTTTGTCGTTTCTCTTCTATTCGTTCTTTTTCGTTAATTATTCTTCCTATTTAGTTTATAATTTCTGGTTTTGCCACTCATTTCGGTCTGATTACCTTTTCTGGTGACGTTTATATATTTCATCATAGTTTATCACTTTCATTCATATTTGCATTCTTTTCATATGAGTTGACTTTTTCAGTTTCGTTTGATTTTTTTACTTTTCTATGTTAGTATTTATAAATTACGGTTTACAGCTTCTTCCGTTTGTTCATCCTTCCTTTTAACCTTTCCTCTTAACTATTAGTTACGGGGGACCAACGCAAAGCAACATTTATAAAGCTATTGAATTGCTTAAATGCTATTTTACCCATCAGAAAGCAATGCTTTATCAACACGCGAAATTAAAAAGATTTCATTATTTAAAAAAATTGCAACAGTAGTTTCACTTTATTAACTGTAATTTGTAAACTAATAATCCGACTAGGCTCAACTGTTGACGCATACTATTTAAAGGGAATTAATAAGAATCACATGCCATCAATATGTCATGTCGGGGATTATTGAGTGATACGTTACCAATCATAATCGTTTCTTTTACTGTAAGGTGTCACTCTTGAAAGTTTATTATCTTTTATTTTCTACTTGTGTCCGTCTCTTCAACCTGATTATATGCATGTTTTTCTCTTTGTTTATTATTTCTTTAATATCCGTATACTACTAATGTTACTATGACTTTCCGTCATATTTGTATTGGTTATCATTGAATATTGTTCGACGTTTCTGTCTGTCTTTTTTCTATAACTTTCTCTTTATATTCCTTCTTTTTCTGACATTCTTGGTATTCCTCTTTATTTATTTTGTCTTCTTCAATCCTTTCCTAATTCTCGCGTTCGCTATCACCGTTTTATTTGCTTTATTTCAATTCTTCTTGTCGAGTGCTAACGTCTTTATTCACCTCTTTTTGCTTATGTGTATCCGTTCTAATTCACGCTTACCTTTTCATTGTTGTTTTTCGTTCTTATTTTTCATTTCAATTTCACATTTGTTTCCTTTCTCTCTTTTTTCATATTGTATTCTTGTCTTAGCGGTGTTCTTTTCTTTTCTCTTTTAAACTCGTCCGCCATCTTGATCTCCCTTAGTACAACATTCCTTCTGATTATCTCCCTTTGATGGCGATCGCACCAAACAGTCGTGCGATTTGTAAAGCATTTTTTTTTTGTTTTCTTAAATCAAAGCAACAGCAAAATAAAAAAATGACTCCTTCAGACTTTAATCTATTTCCCCATCCGTTTCTAATGTCACGTCTAAGTTCATCATGCACTTCCGACTCGCAGTCGACCTCAACAATCAACATTTGTGGACCCGTTCCTTACTCTCCGAAGTTTAAATTCTACTTTCAATCACACCTACAGTCTCTCTCTCTTTTTAATAGAGATGTATTTCCTTCTGTCTGTCCTTCTTTCTTTCTTTCTTTCTTTCTTTCTTTCATTTTTAATTGCTTTTATAATCGCTTTTCTACATTTTTTATTCTTTATTATCATTTTTTATTTCATTTGTTCTTTATTTATTTATTCATATCAATTTTTCTCCCTTTCTCTTCCTATCTTTATTTTTCATTATTGATTGCTGCTTCAATCAGGTTTCGTGCTTTATGTTTTTCTTGCTCTATTATTTGTTCCTTCTTTTCATTTTAATTAATTTTTTCAAAAGTTTTAATTTATATATTTCTGCATCATTTTTATCTTTTTCTTATTTTTTATTTTTTGTTAGCTTCCTGTTTTTCTTTCTTACTATTACTTATCTGTTTTTTAATTTTTTTATTCCTGTTTTTACTGCTTTTTCTTCGTCTAATTTTTGTTCTTTCTTCAGTTAATACTTTCTTTCTTTCTGTTTTTCCTTCTTTAGTCATTTTTGCTTTCTCCCTTTTTTTAGCCTTCTTTTTGCATTAATGATGTTAATTAGATTTTCTTTCTTTCTTCATAAATGTCTTTATCTCTATCTCCGTATTTCTTTCTTCTGTGTTTTCTATTTTTCTTCCTTTTCTTCTCTATTTCGTGTTTTCATCCTATCTGTTTTACCTTCTTTCTTTTCTGTTGTTTTAATTGTTTTCTGATTTGTTTTCCTTTGTCTTTATCTTTCTGTTTTTTATTTCTTTTATTTTTATTTTAATTCCTGTATTTTTATTTATTTATTATTTGTTTCTGATTAATACCCCTTTCCGTTTCTTCATATATATATTATTTTTGGTTTTACCTTGCTTAATCTATTCTCTATTTTTTAGCTTCCCTCTTTATCTCTCTTATTTCTCGTACTTTGTTTTTGTTCTCATTTTCTGTCCGTTCGAGTTAACTTTATTTCCTCTCTTTCTTTTTTTGTTTCCTTAATTTCTTCTTTCTGTCTTTCCCTCTAATTTCTTGTATACTCTTTCATTGTTCCAGCTTTTTACATGGTTTTCTTCTTATTTATTTCTTTTTTTTTCAATTGTTTTACTTTCTTTCTCGAAACCTGAAGATATTAACCTTTCTCCTTATTTGGCCAAATTACTATTAAAAAGATCCAACCTTATACGAACCGAAAATCGGAGTCGGATATTCTGTATTTCATCAAATGTTCTTTAGTTTTATTGAATGGTTTCCGTTTACTTTCAACTGCAGACATAAGATAACAAATGACCGACTTCGTAATTTTGTTATATTTTATTTTACAAGTCCGATTATTTTGATACGCGATCTAAATAAATGATAGAAATGATGATAATAACTTAAATAATGGATATTATAAATACAATGTCCTCTCCCGTTTGTGTGTGCCTATCCTTTGCTAATGAACTCAACAAGCTTTGAAACTACCGACGTAAATACCACTAAGTATAACTGAAGGCAACAACTGAGTTTTGTTTACCTCAGTCCAAAACGTCTACCTTACTTTTAATAGTGTTAGTTCTAACCGCTAGCTAAATGAGAACAATGAAATATGACAGTGGTGGAGAAAATAATTTAATTTACCTCCTCTCTAGGAGGTTAGCCACAAGGACAAATATGCGATTTGATTAAAGTGTTTATATGGAACAGACTAAATTCGAACCCGGCACACCCAGGCACTAAGTCTGCATTTTTAACCACTTAGCCACCGTGCCGGGTAAATTATAGAGAGCAAATCTCTTATTCTAATACGTTGAAATTCAAAGGGTTCATAGATTAATTATAAAATTCAATGATTACGTATTGTAAAATGAATAGCTCAGTGATTAATTATACGAATTATAATGGCTCAGTGATTAACTATATGAAGACTAATAAATACGAGGTAAAATGGTTCAAGGATGAACTATTCGAAACGAAATAGCCCAGCGATTAAATCTATGAAATATAATGGCTCAGCAAGTAGCTATACGGAATTAAATTGCTCAGTGATCCACTGTATGAATCACATAATTATATGATTAACTGTACGAATTAATGTGGCTTAATGAGTAACTATGCGAAATCAAACGACCCAATTATAAAATATGCAAAGTAAAATTACCCAGTGTTTAAGTCATCAACTGTACAAAGACAAAATGTGTCGATGATTTATAATCCGAATGGAAATGGTTTAACCATAAACTGTACGAAGTTTTACGTGTTCAACTCTTCGAAGTTGAATGGCTAAGTCGTGTTTTGTATGAAGTCAAATGATTCAGTAATTAAATTTACGGGGTCAGATTGTCTAATAAACAATCGTACGGATGTAAATGGACCAATGATTAATGATACAGCTCAGTGATGAATTAAGTTTGATTCACTGATTATCATATACTGTGTGTGATACTATTGTTTGTTTAGTGGCTTTATCTTGAACCCATGTGTCGGCCATCTTGGATTTGATTCGGTAGACGTCATGAATAAACTAATGAAAACCAACGACGTAGAATATTAAAAAAATGTGCATTACTTAATACAACTTCACAACAATCATCGGGTTGGCTACTCCATATGTTCGCATAAGATGGAATCTCTTGAATTAAGTAAGCTAGGTATTTTATAATTACCATCTTCTTTAACACGTGATCCTGCTCAACAAATCAGAGTTTGTTTATATTTCAACCTTATTTACTATCTGATAAAGGTGTGTTTTTTTTTCAATTTCCAAATAAAGACCTAATCATCCGTGCCGTAAAGCATTCAAGAAAATAGTTAAAATATGCATGTCGTAATCGAATAACGATGGTAATATAATAAAGGAGATCAAGTGATGGAGTGTAAGACACTATATGTTCATGTGAAATTAATACTTGACCAATTTATCTTATGGCGTGTATTTAACTATCGCTTATTCAGTAGGTTGACACTAGATGTGGAATAGTCATCGCCCCCCACCCCTGTGAATATAATTCACGTGCTCAATTAGCACGGGCTTTCATTGGCAACGCGCAATCACATAGACGCACGCAATAAATGAGCGATGCAACGAGTGGCTATTTCGAGAAGAATAGTTTGATTGAATTTTCTATTCAACTTTCACTTTGGATTTGCATCTTCTCATTATTTTCGTTCTTTACTCATTATGTAATAGAAATAAAAATAGAAAATGCGTATGTTACTTTTTATCATTTATAGATCATGTATTTAATGTTAAAGTTAAAGTTAAAGTATACTTTGATTATTCTGGTATTCAATCAGTTAATGAGCTAGTAAAACTGTAAATGCATGATATATACTTTACCAATTTAATAAGATCATATATATATATATATATATATATATATATATATATATATATATATATATATATATATATATAAGATCAAATATAAACCAAAGTAAAAACTTTTAGTAGATGGAACCTATTGTGAAGAGGATTAGCTCAATATACGAGATAGAGCAATTGTTGGTCCTGGAAGTATATGAAAATGGCCAATTTCTCCCTTTTAATCCCCTTTAAGTGCGTTTGGACTCACCTATATTTTGAGCACTTTCTCCACATTGCTCCCACGCAAAGAGTTTTGCTTCACATTCTACAATTCATTTGACTTCTTTTCAACGGAAATTTTCCACCCGGACAATCTGCATATATTTTTCACGGAATTTTTCTTTTCATTCACTGCGTTTTTTTTAACAAAAATTCCTTTAATAATAATTTTCATATTTTTCAAATATTTGAACTTTGGTTTTTTCGAAAGCCAACTTATCCATCTGTATTTCTCCTCTGATGATAAGATTTCGATCTTTGAAAAGCCTTGGCTTAAGGAAAGAATAATAAACACTAGTTTATTACTGAATACACCTTGCATTGAACAATTGAAATTTGAAATAAATTTGGACAATCGTCGCATATTTATCACTTTTTTCTTATATATATATATATATATATATATATATATATATATATATATATTACCATATTAAATCCACAGTGCTCAATACATGAGTAGAGCATAGCAGTAATTTGAAAATATTATTTATAAATAATTATATATATATATATATATATATATATATAAAGAAAAAAAACTATACACACATTAAGGTTGTATACATTATAACTTATTTCGACCCCTTAATTAGGTCTCCTTAGATGTATGAACAACCATGTCAAAAGACCAAATAATGAGAGAAATTGATCATCGTCTTAAAAAGATAAATTCACTTTTGTGATTGGTCGATGTAATAAAGGAGGTGAATGTTAAAATAATCGAGGAGGGGTGACAGAAGTAAAAGATTAATTTAACTATTTTTTTTTGTTTACATATGCAGAAATATAAAAATATATATAAGAGCATTCGTTTTTACTATTTAAATAAATAAATTATCTCATTTAAAATTTCGAATGTGAGCTTTATAGGTAAACATATATGATGAAAGATTCGAGCGTTCACGATTAAAAACTACGTTTAATTAGTTACGATTAAAAATTAAAAGACGAAAATGTAGGACGAAGATTTCGGTTTAGATTAGAATATATTAAAAACTTAATTGGTATAACGTCAAGATTCGAAATGATTTACACTACGGAATTAAAGTTTAGCGACATTTAAAAACGGTTTATTTACAAATTGGTAAACATTCGAGCGTTCACGATTAATTAGTTACGATTAGAAATGAAAAGACGAAAATTCAGGACGAAAATTTCGATTTATATAAGAAATTATAAGAAACTTAATTGGTTATAACGTCAATACGGAATTAAAGTTTGGCGACATTTAAGCACGATTTATTTACAAACTAGTGTTTTACTAAATTGGTTAAGAAGAAAAAAAAATTTCTCATATAAATCGAAATCTTCGTCCTGAATTTTCGTCTTTTCATTTCTAATCGTAAATAATTAATCGTGAACGCTCGAATCTTTACCAATTTGTAAATAAACCGTTTTTTGAAGGCTATCACAATGCAAGAAATGGAAATATGTCGGCGTTGAAAAATAAGACAAAAACAAGTGATTTTAATTTATCCATTAAAAAAACACATTAATATTTTGTTCTTATATAGCAAATCTTACTTAATTAGGCAAGACTTCAACACTGTGATGTAATGTGTGTGACCGTGTTCCATAATATATTTCGAGGAAAACCTCTTTGTCAAATCTAAATCTAAAAAAAAAGGTGCGGAACAGCCACCATTTGACAAAGAGGTCTTCCTCGAAATATATTAATGAACACGGTCAGCCACATTACATCACAGTGTTGAAGTCTTGCCTAATACAGCAAGATTTGCTATATAGGAAAAAATATTATTTTAAAAGATTATTTTTGAAGAAATATATAATTTAAAGTCACTTGTGTTTGTCTTACTTCTCATTGTTTACATATTTCTATTTCTTGCATTGTGATAGCCTTCTAACACTCCTCTATATACGTATTACACACAATGCTTCAAGCAAAATACCTCTCCTTATTATATATATATATATATGTATATATGTATATATATATATATATATATATATATATATATATATATATATATATATATATGTGTGTGTGTGTGTGTACGATATGTACGCGTGTGTATGTGTGTACGTGTCTTACTTTTTATTATGCATAAAAAGAGTGATATATATGAGATATATAGATGGCTAAAATTAGACTCCGAGTGGGAAGACAGTGGGAGAAGGAGAGAGGGATAGATACATAGAAAGAAAGAGAGAGAGAGAAAAAGAGAGAGGGATAGATAGAGGAAGGCAGATACAGGAGGATTTTGTTTTCTTTTCCCCATTTAACGGCAAATCCGCTTTTGTAGATTTTATTATTCTGTCGTTTCTTTTTGCGTTTTTGAAAATTTAAATGAAGTGAAATTGGTTCAGAAAATGAAATAAAAATTTCTATTTGTATATTGTGTTTTATATATTTTTTGTTTGTTTAAAACGATGTTATACCCTAAAATCAATATCTTAACGAACGAATAAAAAACGGTTCAAGAATAAGAAACATAACAAATAAAAAACAAACAGAATAAATATTTGAAACCATAAAAAGAAGTGAAAGAAATTAGCCCTTGTCCTATTTATTTTTTACGACTTGTAATTTTTATTACCTCAAACTGACCTCATTTTCACACATTTTTTGTTTATATACTTTATTTCAAATATTTTTTATTCGGGTATATTTGTTTTTTTGAGTCTTTTGTTTATTTCCCGGAAGTATCTTCTCAAACGGTGTCATGTTCCATTCATTTTTTAAAATCTTTCAGCTCGTTATCCCCCTTCTTTTATCCTTAGATGGTCTTAGAATTATTCAATTCTGGACGCGTTATATCCCATTCTCCTTCCTCTATCAGACAATCTCATACTCCTTCCCATTCTATATATCACTTCTCTTCTCGCTTTTACGAACCCGTATAAATCAGGGATCATTTTAACGTTAAGTTTACCCCTTGGCTCAGTAATTCTACAGCTAATAGCGTGTAGCATTTACATTTACGACGATAAACACCCAACGCGGATCACGTTTGGTTGTAACATGGTATTCAATAACATTAGCGTGGATGCACTGTCTACGTCTATCGACACTAGAGATTCGTGATAGTAATATATATATATATATATATATATATATATATATATATATATATATATATATATATACGCGCTCCACTATATTTGGAGCTGCTCCCTCTCCTGCTCCAACGCCCAGAATTGGAGCTGGCTCATCTCAAACTCCCCATTTTCAAAAAGGAGCCACTCATGCTCCAACTACTATAAAAAGGAGCGGCTTTTTTCAGCTCTCTATAATGAAAATGTACCTTCTTTCATAAACGTTCTATTCTGCCAATGAGTGGTCCAAAGATAAGGGCGCCAAATGATCTCGTCAATATGGGTGGGGATGTCACTTTAAGTGTAAGATAATATTTGACAAAATGTCGCTAATATTTTGAGAGGTATAGGACAACATGTTGGACGAAGTATAGGATAATACGTAAAATTTCGTTTCATGAGGTATAAAATAGAAAAATCCGTGTACTATTTTAAAACAATTTTAATTTTCATTATATTACCAAACTATTTTTTCAGGGAAGGAAAATTTGACCCGATATTTTTTCTATCTATTTTAGAGTAGAGTAAAGTCCTCAGTCAGGTAGGTGCTTTACATCCAGTTTAGACCGCTCCTTTGTACCTCTTCTTTAGCCGACTGACACTGTGGGTTTCTGTGGGTGGTCAAGGGCTCTGAAGTTGTATTTTACGAGATGGCTTTTCATGAGGTGGTCAAACCTGGCTTTAAAAGCGTTCACAGAAGGGTTCTTTTACAACCTCTTCTAGCAATCCGTTCAACCAGGGAATCCCTCTTTCAAGTTTTAAGTAAATAAAGTTTTACTTTTAAACATATGAGTGATTATTTTCTTTTTAAAGAAAATATTTCTCTGGGGGAGGAAAGCAGCCAGGGCAACATGTTTAATATGTGTTTGTTTTACAAACGTTATTATATTGTATAATGTACATTATTATTTATCACAGAGAAAGCGCAAGTACTTTCAAACAAATCGCAGTATCCATTTTTTTCAATAGTACAATTTGGGGCGAAAAAAAACAATGAATTTTATTTTTTAAAGATTGAATAAAAATAGTTTTCATAAGTTGGCCAAATAATATCAATAAATTGTCAATAAACAATTCAGAGATCAATTTAATGTCTTAACATTTCATACAAAATATCTGGCCTAGACCTTGGGAGTTGAAAACATATCAGGTCAAATTTTCCTCCTTCAAAAAATTAAGTGGAGCAAGTTTTCCTAGGTCGAACAAAAACATTTATTAAAATTTAAAATGTGAATAAAAAAGGTGAACACGTCTATATTTGAAATCTCTCACAAAAGCAAACTGTTTACAATTTAAATATTCGATGATAGATTTTTTAAGATAAAGAAAGATACATAATCTACTTTCGGTTCTAAAGGAACACCAAATTAGTCAGAACGTCTAATTATTTACTTCTTTAAATGAAAATTTAAAATATTTTCTTTAATCTTATTAAGTTTAAACATCGGTTTAATTGTAAAATAGAGACAGCTGTTTTCTTTCGCTCATTTTGCTTGAAATTCTCCCAAATTTTGGATGAAACTGATTGTCTTTATTGTATTTTTGGTCCTGAATAAAAATCCTCATTTACTTTTTAAAGTGTTGAGAATCCAACTTTAATTTTAGGTTTTAATCGCTGGCGGCCATGTTTGTTTTTATTGGGTTGTTTTCCTTGGACAAAATATATTTTTTCTTTCGACTAAAGATACTTTTACTGCTTTAACAATTTATTACACACAAAAAAACTTTGAACATTCTAGTTACAAAAGCGATTTTTAACGGAATTTAACGAATTTAAAAACAAACATGAAAAGGTTAAAACATACTAGTCGTGAATTTTAGAATGACAAAATGTCGCCGAAAGAACAACGGGTACAATTTGACATACAATTTCAATTTGATATATGCTAAAAAATAAATTATAATGTTTTATCATGACAAAATGTACAATTTCACCCCAAAAATCGATTTTATCGAACATGGACGAGAAAATCCAACGGCCCTTATAGTATAATTGAACCTAAAATACTCTATTTAAAAACACGAATTAAAAGAAACATTGGCTTATTTATTCATCAGCAATACACATCCTTGTCATAAATAAAAAAAAGTTCACATTTATGAGAAAATAACTTCAAAGACATCTATAGACTCAGTAGCGCATTTAAAAACATTTGTTGGCAAATTGTCTCCTGCCTTGAGAAAACTGTCTCATCAAAAATTATACATGTCGATGTAAAAATCTGAGAACTTCAAATGTTCTGTTTTCAAGCATAACTCTCGTTATTTCTCCCTCCATCTCTCTCTTCCTCTTATTCCCCTCTCCTCTCTCTCTCTCTCTAATATTTAAGTTACCAGAGATATAATTTAAAAAATAACTCAGAGTAAACTCTGAGACTCTCTTTTCTTTTTTATTGGTGAATCAAAAACTAATGTTTAAAAAAAATTATTAAATTTTAGAGCGAGGTCCGCGGAGCGATACACCCACGCTCTTTGGTCCCAAATGGAGTTGTTCCCGCTCCACTCCCGCTGAATGTAAAATAAGCCCTCCTCTCCTTCGCTCGAACAAAAAGGAGCGTGCTCTAAGAGCGCGCTTCTTTTTGGAGGGCTCCGTTAAACCCTGCATATATATATATATATATAGAGAGAGAGAGAGAGATAGAAGAAAAAAGAGTGATAAAAATGCGACGATTGTCCAAATTTATTTCAAATTTCAATTGTTCAATGCAAGGTGTATTCAGTAATAAACTAGGGTTTATTATTCTTTCCTTGAGCCAAGGCTTTTCAAAGATCGAGATCTTTTAATCAGAGGAAAAATACAGATAGATAAGTTGGCTTTCGAAAAAACAAAGTTCAAATATTTGAAAAATATGAAAATTATTATCAAAAAAGTTATTATTAAAAAAACGCAGTGAATGAAAAGAAAAGAAAAGTTCCGTAAAAAAGATATGCAGTTTATATATATATATATATATATATATATATATATATATATATATATATATATTCTATCTACTTATAAGTAGATTAAGAAATGCATTACCATTAGCGTAAAAAAGAATCTCCTATTAATAATATATTTTTCTTTAGTTACCGGTAGCGTAGAAAGAATATGTAAACATGTTTCGTTAATGTTTCTTCTACTGTCATTGGCAATTTTTTTGGTGTCGGGTGTAAGTTACTGGACAGCGCTTATCATATTTGGAAGTGATCTGACATTCTGGTTTCGAATCTCAGTGGTAATACATTTATTACGTCTTTCCACACCGAAGAGTTGTGATAGACGAAATGGCTCTCAATTGATGACCACACACACACACACGCACACATACACACACATGTATGCAATTATGTAACCAATAATGTGTGTTTAACTAAAAATGCATACTATATATATATATATATATATATATATATATATGTATATGTATATTAGCTGTTTGAATATCTATAGTCTATTTTATTTTAATCTTGTATAAACATCATATTATTACTACTAAAATAAATACATGTACACTGGTCAAAAATACCCTTTGTATTGACTAATAGAAACAATTGTGAAAAGATATGGAAAATGATATTGCTTAGTATTAGTGTAAGAATAAATATCTCAAAGGTTACTTAACAAATTTGTAAATGGTCATCAGCAAGTCGAAATATGTTAAGTATGTTTATATGTTTATATATTTGTATATACAGGATTCACAACTAAACTAATCACTCGATGTTTTTATAATGTGTAACACAGTGACAAAGCGTGTGCCGTTTAAATTCTGGCTATATTTAGTTTAATTTTGTTTTATACAAATGAAAATTCAGATACCTTCAGATTCATGTGAATTTTTAACAAAACATATGAGACACCGATTTATAAATATTCCCAAATTTACATTTCTTTCGAGTATTTAAAAGGGTTTCCGGAGTCACACCCACATATTTTAAAATTCATGTATATATATATTAGTATTTCATGTATCCACATAAAACATTATAAGGATATATATTTTTTTATGTATCAATTGTCAGTATTAACTTCAACAGTGCTCAATACGTAAGTAGAGCTAGGTAGTAAGCTATGAACATATATTTATTGCAATTAAACTACACAGAGGCTTCCGCGTTTAATCCCCGGGGGGAATCGTCAGGTTAAAATGCATGGAGTTATTTTTGCCTGGTGTTTGTATATACACTGCTAGCTAGTTAACCAATCAGATTCTTTGTTGTTCTCCTAGCCACTCGTTGGGCTTCCCGCGAACAAAGAGAATAACAGAGAGGGGGAAATAACAAATTACATAAAAAAGTGGTAAATATAGCAAAAATAATATTACGAAGTACAAAAATATAAACAATACTAATAGAAATAAACAAAACACTAATAGTAACCACCCGAATTGAAGTGAAAAAGTTAGCAATGAAGACAAAAGATGTAACTGTATGAATCGTACACTTTTTCCTCTACGATATAAATGCCTAACCAAAAGTATTGTATACCAAGCCACAATATTTGCCAAGGAAAGAGCGAATAACAAAAAGTTCTACGTGGGTATGACGTCCATAGATATTAAACCCAGCTATTATGACCACAAAAGCACATTTAAAAATAGAGAACGTCGAATTAAAACAGCACTCGCAAACCACTATTGGGAGCTCAAAGAAAATAGACGCTCACCAATAATTGAATGGAAAATGATACGACAGGCCAGTACATGTAGAAATTTAGACGACCCGTGTAGATTATGTCTGAATGAAAATTTTGAAATCCTATACTTTAAAGATCCCCGAAATCTGTTGAACTGTAGAAGTGAGATAGCAAACAGCTGGTTACAAAGAAATCAATTTACCTCATGCTAACGATAAATAAACAAATAAGTAAAAAACAAAACTGAACAAAAACTTAACAATTTAAAAATTAAAACCTAAAATAGAAATACAAGGAACCACGTGTTAAAATAAATTCACCTATTATATTGACACAACAAAGGAAACAGGATATATGGCAATCAGTAGAAAACATAACAATAGAACAGGATATAGGAGGTAATACTAACAAGACCTTTGTTCGCGGGAAGCCCAAGAGAACAACAAATAATCTAATTGGTTTACTAGCTAGCCGTGTTTATATAAACACCCGGCAAAAATAACTCCATGCATTTTAACCTGAAGATTCCCCCGGGAATTAAACGCGGAAGCGTCTGTGTAGCTTAATTGCCATGAATATATTTTCATAGCTTACTATATATATATATATATATATATATATATATATATATATATATAACTATGTATATTCCGAAATTAAATTATCTAAGGTACAAACATATGTATATTCAACTTTGATCAAACTAAATGACGTGGGTCTGCGTTCGTGTTTGACATACATAAAAACATAATACGATGTATTACGTTATGTTATTTTATTTGCAACTTAAATATTATAGAAATTAAAATAATAAAAAGAAAAAGTTTTATTACTTATTGTTGTGGTTGCAAGGTTGAACAATAATTAGTGAGGAATACAATGAAGACGCAAACAACAAGGAGAATGCAATAATAAGTGTATTAAAGAAAAGGTATAGTTACAGTATGTACAAATGAAGGTGTCGAGTCAGAGAGTCTTGGTGGGAGGACATGTACGCTCTTCGGCGTCACTTCCGGTGGCATTTAGGTAACACACACTAAGGCCAACCTAGGCTTGCCATTTATAGTGTAACGTTATTCGTATATGCAAATGAGTGGTTGCCACCACAACACCCCCCTCCCAAGAGTTGAAGTCACACAGATTTCAATATCTTTTTCTTTTTGGGTTTACCATCAATGGTTCATTAAATTTTCTTTTCCTACCTGATCTTCGGGGTTCAGGTGTATATTGAGGCGGTTCCAAATTAAAGGATTCGTATATGATATCTATGGTTTCCTCCTCTTCGACTGTTGTCGTATAATCATCATCTTGGATATGACGTTTTTTTATCTGATTTAGGTGCCTTTTATGTATACTCTGTGGACCTTTAATCATATATGTACAATCACCAATGCGTTTATCCACTACTCCACATTCCCAGTAAGATGTGTTATTCTTGTAGCACTTAAAATATACTCGATCTCCCGAGTTATATTTCTTTCTTCTCGTGTGTGTAGTGTTTCGGATAATTGCCTGTCTTGGCAACAGTTTATCAAACGCTGATTTTACCTTTCTGGCAAACATTAGATCAGCTGGTAATATGTTTGATGGTGTACTAGGATGTGGTGTGATCCTATAAACTTGCAAGAATTGTTGCAAAGCTTTTTCTGTTGGTGTTCCAATGGATTTCTTTAACGCTCGTTTTAGCGTGTCCACGAACCTTTCCGCAAGGCCGTTCGACCTTGGATGATACGGCGGAGTCGTGATGTGCTTCACTCGGAACGTGTCGCTAAATTCCTTAAACTCTGCGGATGTGAACTGCGTTCCGTTGTCAGTTACCAGTGTGTCTGGTACACCGAATCTTGCAAACAACTCGTGTAGGAACCCTATTGAGTTGTTCGTTGTTGGATTCCTGCAATGCATTACCTCCGGCCATTTTGTGTAACTATCCACTACAATTAAATAATAGTTTTCTCCTACTGGACCAGCGAAGTCCATGTGGATTCTCGACCATGGTTGGTCGGTTTTCGGCCAAGGTTTGTGTACTATAGGTGGAGATTTTGCTGCTAACTGGCATCCTTTACATTTATTTATTGTTTCTGCTATGTCAGTGTCCATGTTACGCCAGTACACGTAGCTTCTCATTAACGACTTCATTCGATTTATCCCCGGATGTCCCGTATGGAAATCTCTTAACATCCTATTCTGCAATGTTTTGGGTATTACCACTCTCTCACTGTACAGTAACACATCGTTACATATGGGGAAAACTTCCTGCACCTTTGTGTTCGTTATAATTTTCTTTTTTATGTCCTTTATGTATTCGTCTTTCTCGGCTTCCCTTTTAATGTCCGACAAAGTTACGGGTAGTTCCTTAATGATGTTTGCTACCATATTTTTTACTTTAACATTTGTCCGAATTGCTGCAATGACTGATTCTTCCAGATTGTGTTTCTGTGGTATCAGTCTTGACAGTCCATCCGCATGGCAAATCTTTTTTGATGCTAGATGTTGTAGCAGGAAATCGTAATTAAGTAAGATGGTACCCCAGCGCAGCAACCTATTTGCGGTGTATACCGGCAATCCTTTTTTTGATCCATAGATCGTGACTAACGGTTTATGGTCGGTTTCAAGTAAGAATTGTCTACCATATAAATATCGGTGAAATTTAGTCACGGAAAAGATTATGCTCAATGCTTCTTTTTCGATTTGTGAATATGCCCTCTGGGCTGGTATCAGCGTTCTCGAAGCGTGCGCTATTGGTTTTCTAGACCCATCCGGCATAATATGTTGAATGCATGCTCCTAAGCCGTAGGAACTAGCGTCACTAGCGACGACTATTTTTAATTTTGTGTCAAAGTGCGTTAATAATAATTCGGATGTTAGTGCGCTCTTTATTTTGTCAAAAGCGGTTTGACATTCTTGCGTCCAGTTCCAAGGTGTATCCTTTTTAAGCAGGTTATTTAAGGGGGCTCGCAAGTTATGCATTCCTTCAATAAAAGACTGATAATAATTTGCGAGTCCCAAGAAACTCTGCAAGGTTGTTACGTTATCAGGTGCTGGCATATTTTTTATTGCCGCAGATCTGTCTGGGTCTGGACGTCGTCCATGTTTGTTTATTATGTGTCCAAGATACTTAATCTCGCTCATACAAAAGTCACATTTACACTCTTTTACTTTAAAGCCGAATTCTTGTATTCGAGTAAATACTTGTTTCAAATGTTCCTTATGTTCTTGTAGGGATTTGCTCCTGACAACAATGTCGTCCAGGTATGCACATGCAAACTCAATACCACTTAGCATGGTGTCCATCGCTTGCTGAAAAATGGCAGGCGCTACTTTGATGCCAAAGGGCAATCGGTTGTATTTGTATAATCTTTTATGCGTATTGATGCATAGTATTTTTGACCAATTTTCCTCGACCGGTATTTGCAAATAT
Source organism: Sepiola atlantica (assembly GCA_963556195.1). Classification (NCBI taxonomy): domain Eukaryota; kingdom Metazoa; phylum Mollusca; class Cephalopoda; order Sepiida; family Sepiolidae; genus Sepiola; species Sepiola atlantica. The sequence continues at coordinate 41,807,440 of OY744515.1, forward strand.
GCATTGCTCAAGTCTATCTTGGAGAAGATATTACCACCATTTAACTTCGTGAATATTTCCTCTGGGCTTGGTAGAGGGTAATGGTGATCTTTTAATAGGAAGTTGACCCCGGTCGAAAAATCTGCGCACACTCTAACTTCGTCATTCTTTTTCTTTACGTATACGGTGGGGGCTGCCCACTCGCTGTGTTCTATTTTTGACAGAATTCCTGTCTGTTCCAATCTATCTAATTCTTTATTAATCTTTTCCAACCCAGCGAACGGAACGTTTCGCTTTTTTCTAAAAATTGGGCTGGCGTTTTCTTTAAGTTCAAACGAGGCCTATAATTTATTACAGCGACCTAAGTTAGTCGTGAATGCTTCAGGAAATAATTCTTTTAAATCGTCTTTTATATTTACTGTTGTTGGAGAAGAACATTCTATTTTTTTACAGAATGTATTGATTGGCTTATCCCATAGTCCAAATTTCTCAATTAAATCTATTCCAAACAGATTTTCACTATTTTTCAATACGAATATTTTTAATTTCTTCGTAATCCCTTTTAATTTTATCGGAAGGACAACTTCTCCTTCAAATTTTATACCACCACCAGTTACCGTCCGGGCTGATTTACTCGTTTTCATCATGGTTGTTTTTTTACCCAACTTTTCCATGTATTCAGGTTTATAATAGAAATATCGGAGCCGGAGTCGAGTTGTAACTTTATTGGTGTTTTAAATATTTCGACTTTTACGTATTTTCGCCGAGCTTTGTCTAATTTTGTATTTGATTTTGTTTGCTGTACTCTCTTTCTGGTGTAATCTTTATATCTGCAGCAATCGCTTTTGTGTCCCACCTTCTTACAAATGTAGCATTTTTTCTTTTTATAAGGACAATCTGATTCCCAATGCTTTTCTGCACATCTCTTACAGTTATATCTAGGAAGAGGCTTGTTATATTCTGTCCTATATTTATGGTTATTAGGATTGTAATATCCCGTTCCATTTCGATTGCTTTTCTTTGTAAAGTTCTTGGTTGGTGTGTATGGTTTTCTAACTTTTCTTACATATGCCACTCCGGATTCTTCTATATTTTTTAAATACTTTTTTAGTGTAATGGCCCTTTCACAGTCCTCTGCTAGTTTCTGGAGGGTTAAATCTTGCTCAGATTCCAGCTTAGACAACACTCGTCTGCCTATTTCTGCATTTTTCGTGGAAACTAACCCCTGTGCGAAGATTAGACATTTAAAATCTTCTACCGTTAGTTCCGCAAGCTAAAAATTATCGCAGTTCTTATTGACAACTGATGCGTATGTCAAATAATCTTGGTTGTCCATCTTACTTAGATTCATGCACAGCCATCTTTTATGAAAAAGAGATATATTTGGATTAAATAATTCTTTTAGTAATTTCACAGCTTCCATGAACTCTAATTCCGCAGTTTTTTTAGGTAATATGTAATCTATCAATTTGCTGTGTTCTGATGTATCCAATTTCCTGAGTAAGAGGCTCACTTTCTGGCTATTTGGCCAAGTTTTGCAGTCCAGTTGAAAGACATCCTCGTATCTTGTATAGTATGCTTTAAAAGTCTTTCCTTCCTCCGGCACATAATTAAATGTGTCCATACTATTAAAGATAGTTGTATGAGAGAAATTAACACTGTCGACATTTTCTCGATTAATCTTTAGTAGTTCCAGTGTTTTAGCAAAACGTTCATTTTGTCTTTCCTCGCGGTCAGCTTGTGCCTGTAAAAATTGCATGAACATTTTTGATAAGTCTTTCATTTTTTTTTCTCTCGTGACGTTTTACTGTATTATCCGTTATCTAGTGACAACTTTAAAAAAAAAAATCCTTTCCTCGAGCTTTAATTTCTAGCTATGGTATTTCCTTTTAGTACCGCCGCCAAACAAATTATTAATTAAAAAATTCCTTTAGTTGTTGTTTTGCTAACGGGGAGCAGTAGTTAGAATCCACTGGTGAACTTTTTTTTTCGTAGGTTACTTCCTTGCTTTTCGTAATACGAGTCTGACCTGTCGTTTTGCGACAGAACCAAATCCGCTTTTCGTTTGCAAGTTGGTCCTTTAATAATACAAAACAGATTTGTCGTTTAGCGACAAAACACAAATTCACTTTTACATTCGTTTGCAAGTCGGATTCCCAGAAAACGGCGTAAATTGTCGCTTTTGCCACGTTCGAGTTTTTTTTTTTTTCACTTAAGTTGAAACTTTTCTTTAGCGTAAAATCCGTTTGCTCGTCCAACACTTTGCATTGTACTTTTTTTTTTTTTTAAATAGTTCTTCGTCAAAATGTTATATTTGACGCTTCATATCTCGTCGCCAACTGTTGTGGTTGCAAGGTTGAACAATAATTAGTGAGGAATACAATGAAGACGCAAACAACACTGAGAATGCAATAATAAGTGTATTAAAGAAAAGGTATAGTTACAGTATGTACAAATGAAGGTGTCGAGTCAGAGAGTCTTGGTGGGAGGACATGTACGCTCTTCGGCGTCACTTCCGGTGGCATTTAGGTAACACACACTAAGGCCAACCTAGGCTTGCCATTTATAGTGTAACGTTATTCGTATATGCAAATGAGTGGTTGCCACCACAACACTTATTCAGGGCTTTGTTAAGATAGCGTAGAAGGGTTCTGATTTCTTCACGGGAAACGCAATTTATTTCATTTATTGTTACTTTACTTATATACCTCTCACCTTATTAACCAATGAAAATAAAGGATATGTTACATTTACTTTTTCGCAAAATTCACGGATGTTTGTTGTTGTTGTACCTAATGTTTTTACGTAACTTAGTTCAACGAATAATTTCATATTGGATTCTTATAACCCAATTTTCACTGCTTGTTTGTAAAAATAGACTAGGCTACTATTTAGTGGATATAGGAAAATAAATGTAGTAATTTTGGCCATATGCAACTCTAAAAGTCGTATGTTCGTTTATAAACCATTTAAGACTACATATTAGAATGTGCATCTTTTAGATGTAAACATGTTTCTTAAATATTAAGAGAATCTCTATGATATATATATTTTTTACCAATCCTCGTGTGTTAGGGTTAGGGTTTATCGCTTGTACGTGACTAATAGCTCATTATTCTATATTTAAAAACAATTCGGTTCACTTATTAATTTAATAACGAAACGATACTGTAATAATGCCATTTATTACAAAAAAAAACTTTAAAAAAAAATAATGAGAAATCGAGAAAAAAGCAACATTAAATAATAGCAGTTACGTGACCGATCTACAATTACGTTTGCAAAAATCATTTCTCCTCAACCAAAACAAATGTATCCCTGCGATTCTATTGCCGAGCTATAAAAAAAAACAGAATTTAAAATATTTGTCAGAGTGAGACAGTTGAAAAACCTGCCAGCAATTGAATGCATTACTACGCTTCGGTATCCGTCATTGGAGGCAAGGAAACTGCTAACATCACCTTACTTCGATACCGCACTTATTCACACACTAACAAAAAGCAACACATGCATACTTAACTTACTTACACCCAAGTTCACGCATATACTCTCAGACTGTTTAGATAAAGGAAAATGCATACACACACTGTCTACTTAAGTTACACACACTGTCACACACACATTTCACGGGCAGAAGGAAAATATGCATATATATATATATATATATATATATGTGTGTGTATATATATATATATATATATATATATATATGCTGGATTCTTTAACATTGTTCATTTATCACTTCAAACAAATATTTTAACATTCACTACATTTTTGTATTGTAATTGAAAGCGTGGGTCATGCCACATCCATATACGTTACCATCATCTATATATTATTGTTTTCAGAACCCATGTGTTGCATTTCAACCCTGTGCCGAACATAAATGAACGTTCATGATCATAATTGTTAGCTGCTTTCTCTTGTACGCACCCTTTCTACGATCATGTCAGACTGACAGAACGCTGTCTGAAAATAAGTTATTTAACCCCTCGAAAAAAAGACCAAATCAAGACAAGTTGGAAGATAGAGAAGGTTTATATGTCTTGATCTTCATTCCAAATCACTGACTAGTGGAGAAGAGAGATATAATCACTGTTTAATCATATATTTTCAGCGAATTTGTTAAATTACATCTTCTCACTTGTAGTGCTTCCATGGAACTCCTGACTTCTCTCAATCACTCTCTCTTTAATCCATGTGAATTACCATCCATTTCTATCAATTCCCACAGCCAAAGTAATATCGACTTCAACTTCAATAAGTTGACACCGATTGATCTTTGATCTCCTGCTGTTCTCGACTAACCGTCTTATGTACTTGTTGTTTTATACGACCGATATTTAACACTCGTTACACTCTTATAACGAAACATTCTAATGAACTAATACACTTCTCATGTGTCTTAACTATGCCTCTGTTCGTTGCTGGAAAATAATTATTGTGCCACATTATCCAGCTCCGCTATCACGACCATCTTGATGACATTCACGCCTTAAAAACAGTTCTAATTTATGATATCGCTAGATAAGAAAAAATAACACGCAAAAATATCATGTAGCTATAGTGGTTGTTCCAGTCTGGTGTTATTCTTTGTACTTGCTGTCGATGTTTACCGTTCGCTCTCAATGCTAAATGATCTGAGATGAAGTGAACACACAAACATGTGACCGCAAATACAATAGTTGCAGTAAGTCAAGATTACTCTACGTTTAAAAAAGATGCAATCTGCTTATCCTTCTTTCACCAATTGGTCATACATGGGTGCGTCTATGTTTCATCTATACTTCTATACTCTTAGTTGTGCTTATGTGGCTGTTAGTGGTGAGTATTATCTTTTCATGTGAGTTGTGTTCTGCACACCAGGATTTTTCTTAACATTTCGGCTCTTATAATCTGTGCCTTTGTTTCTATAGAGCCAATCGTCCATTTCATGCCAATTTCTCTTAGTAAGTTTTCCAGGTTATAATTATTAGTATTACAGTGGTTACCTGCAGGTTTCATATTCGCTTCAGCTCACTAACAATTTCTGTGTATTTACTTAGTTCTTCTGTCACTTACAAAGTCACCCTTTAACATCCTAGCCGGTTTGCCCCTTTCTTGACTAATATCGTCTCCAATCTTCTCGCTTGGGTGCGTTTATCCGTTTGTATTTCCATGCTTCAAGAGATGTTACACTTTTCCTTTTCCAATACTGGCTCCGATATGTATCTGTATTATTATTATTATTATTATTATTATTATTATTATTATTATTATTGTTATTATTATTATTATTATTATTAGTAGTAGTAGTAGTAGTAGTAGTAGTAGTATTATTATTATTATTATTATTATTATTATTATTATTATTATTATTATTATTGTTGGTGGTGGTGGTGGTGTTGTTGTTGTTGGGGTTGTTGTTGTTATTATTATTGTTATTATTATTATTATTATAATTTTTAGTATTATTACTACTACTACTACTACTACTACTACTACTACTACCACTACTGTTACATAACACACCGAAAAACGGCGCGGCACCAAAGTGGAATTTATTACATAACGCTAGTTAATTAAATCTTCTCGGAACCGAAAATAATACGAAAAGTCTATGAAAAGATTATGAAAGCGTTTTCAACCTTTTTTTCACTCATTTTCGTAAAGCACTTCTATATGCATTTTCAACAGGCACTTTTAATACACATTTCGTTATTAAAACCTTTTTCTTTTTAAAGTTCATTAATCATTTTACATTAAACATTGTATCTCATTTAAACACTTAACATTTTTTAAACATTTTAAACATCGTTCGTAAAGCATATCAAACAAAGCATGGTGCACTTTTCCTTCCTACTTTTTAGTTCTTTCAGTGTTACAGATTAGGACCCCAAAATGTTATGCCCCCAAAAAGTTACCTTACATTTTCTTTCGTCGCCTGGTCGTGAGTTTGCTGGCACACTCATCTCCATTGTTGGGTCGTGATCGTAGTTGTGTATCTGTCTCGTGGTTAAACTCTGTTTTCATGCACAGAGACAAAAAACGTTCGAAGACAAGACTTTTTGAGAAGGATTCCATTCGTTTATTTCACACTTCAATCGGAGAGATTTCCATTCGTCGGTTCGTCTACTCAAACTCAGTCTTTCTTTCATACTGCTTTGGTGGAATCTGACGGATGCAATCGGCTATTTCTTGTCCCGCCGTTGGGATCTTACTCTACGTCTTAGCCCACATATCGCGATGTCACCCAGACTCTACGCATTATAGAGCTCGTTGGTTGACGTCTGTCCATCGCGCGCCTCCATGGTGAACTGACTAGAAAGCTAATTTCTCACCAAGGAGCTGTGACGTCAGAGCCCTTTGACCCTACAACGAATGTCATAACAGAACTCAATATCGCTTTTTGTCTAACCTTTTTGACCCGAGCGTTTCATTTCAGCCAGCATACATCCAGTATGTTATGATTCCCAGAATGAATCATTTTGTTTGTCCCAAATAATCAATGCACCTAATTTTTACTTCATCCTTTTTCTTTCACCCAGTTCATAATTCATACTAGCTACTTTACCCGTTTTCAAAATGCAAGGCCCGTCATATTGTAACACTACTACTACTATTATCATTATTATTATTATTATTATTATTATTATTACTACTACTACTACTATTATTATTATTATTATTATTATTACTACTACTACTACTACTCACGGAGAGTGTTCACACAAGTCACTATCAGGGATTGATCACTAACAACCAGTGGAGTTCTCTAGAGTCAGAGTAACACGTTTCCTCAGATTTCTAGCACTATCACCTCTTTTCGATAGCCAATGATAATAAGTTTGCATTATCGCAAGCGCTGTTTACCATTACACATGCGTTTGTCGTTTCCGGAATTTGTATGGTACTAAGCTTCGCAAGGTTTAAGTAATCTCCGCACCCTTTCAATGGAGGTCTTGTCAGTGCTGTCCCTCCTCGGTATTTTCTTCCTCCTTGACCCTTTATGAGAGTTGTGTGTGATACTAGCCGAGACTGATGTATTTATATGCATGTGTGTATGTCTGAATTTAATTTTTATTCATTCGGGGGAACCGTAAGTTAATAGATTTCTATCAGTTTTAACTTCTATTTGCCTAATATGTAGTCCTTTAGATATGTTCTGTTCTTTTTCCATTTACAATTATCTGTAGAAGATTCGTGTTCGCTTGTAAGTTTCCGCATTCAAGGATTTTACTTAAGATTACGAATTTTTAAATCATTTTTGTTCGTTGATTTTATTCCAATTTCTCCTACCTGTTTTTCCAGTGTTGTAGGGACTCTACCTAGTGGTCCAACAATTACTATTATTATAGTGATTTTCTTTGTGTTCCATATTTCTTTTAGTTCTCCGGCAAGTTTCGTGTATCCGCTTCATTTTACTGCTTCCTTGATCTTGACTATGTGACCTGAGAAGACGACGAAATCTACGATTTTGTAGGTTTTGTCCTTCT
>OY744515.1:41819893-41834893 GCA_963556195.1 Sepiola atlantica
TTTATTACATACTTGGATAACTTGATTGTATGAGATGTTAGCATACAGGTTAGAGAAAAGCATGCTTATTAAAAGTGGTTCGTTTAAGAGTGTATTTATTTTTTAGTTTGATAAGGAAATAGGTGGCATCTTTAATATATACTTGGATATTTTTGAGTAGTAGCAGATTGTGTATGCACTCAACATTTCCTGATATTGACTCTGCAAATGTGTCTATTCTTGATACACTCGGGCAAGCTGGTGGTCTTATATTGATATTATATTAACATATACTAAGTATAGTTTATGCTATTAAGGGTCTGTTTCAGTATTGCTGTAATAAAGTTAGAAATTTTTTCTAATATTAATTTGATGAGTTTTTTGTATTTTGGAGGTGGCATAGAATATTACTGCTGTAGGTTGAATGCGAATGGTAGAATAATGTTTGTGCTCTATGGGGAGTAACTTTTTTGTCAGCACACCCAACATACCATAAACATAGATGTGTAGTGTGTCACTCTGAAGCGATAACTTCCTCCAACACAGTGGCAAATATAAGCACATATATATATATATATATATATATATATATATATATATATATATATATATATATATATATGGTAAATGCAAATATAGCATGTATCATCTGCTATTTAGTTTTAGTTTATACTCTATTTACGTGGATAATAACTTAAAATAACGGTTTATTTAACCATGAGTCTGGAATAAACATAGACAATCGCAAATAAGAAAAATGTGATTCTTACAAAATCGAACCTGCCTCTCCGAGAGAGGACCAGCCTGTAACGAATGAAAAACACGTGTTCAATAATTACTTTTAGTTTTCCCCTCATTATATTTTTGATTTCAATAAATATTTGATTAAAACTTTATAAAAATAATAATTCAAAGGCAAGAAACACACACGTGGATTTGGATAGAATATCGTGTCTGATGATTGTATAGCGATAGGGTAATCATTACTATTACAGACTTAACTCATTATAAATACAGTTGGAAAATAAGTCAAAACCAATTGATTTTACTGTACTTACTCATTTTAAGATCAAAGTGTAGTATCTGTTACGATGGATACTGCACCCCATACTGGCATTGTCTTGTCCTTCGGAGCTTGACTTATGCCGGTCAATGGGTCTGTCCTGTGCAGTTCTAGGAGGTGCACCCTCCCAGGCTTTGTCTCCCCTCTTTGGGAAGGAGTAAGTTTATTGCTTGTTGTCTGAAGCGCTCCTACTGGCTAATGTCGACGAGGCTGCTCAGGCAATGTTTAAATGGCCAGAGTGCTCACCTCTCGGGCGCTGGCTTTTCAAACCCCACTTTCCCGACCCGACCTTGGGTAACATCTTACTTGTGAGAGTAGGATAAAAACTGGCCTAACTCCTGGAGAGGAGTAAATCAATACTCATTTGGCCTTTTGGCTAAGATCAAAGTGTAGTATCTGTTCCGATGGATACTGCACCCCATATACTGGTATTGTATTGGCCTTCGGGGCTTTATTTACGCCGGTCTATAGGTCTGTCCTGTGCAGTTCTAGGAGGTCCACCCTCCCAGACTTCGCCTCCCCTCTTTGGGAAGGAGTACGTTTATTGCCTGAGGCGCCCCTACCGGGGAATGTTGACGGCGCTGCCCCGGCAATTTTTAAATCCCACTTTCCCGACCCGACCTTGGGTCACATCTTACTTGCGGGAGTAAGATAAAAACTGGCTTTGTGCCTAACTGCTGGAGAGGAGTAAATCAATACTAATTTGTAACAATTTTGCGTTAAAAAATAACATTTAATAGAAGCTATATCTCTTTAAAGTTCGCGTAAATATCGATTCTGTGCACTTAGGTATCTTTATTTACGTTAGTAACTGCCTAAACAAATATGGCTACTTACGTCAGAATTGGTATATACGCCAAATTTAATGACTTAATATCTATTAAATATTGAATATATTTTTTACGCAAATATATCACAATTGAGTAGATTAACCAAAGTAAATTTAGTTTTACTAATTTTCCAACTGTATTTCCTTTAAAATAATTCATGTCGGTAATAGTAATAGTTATCATCCAATTACTATTATTAACAGATAGCGAGGAATATTCTGGTAAATTGGGAATACATGCTCTCACCTAATCTGATAAAAAATAAACGTTATCTAGCTGTAGTTAGAAAAATCGACGTCATTTTTATTCTTGGTCGGGGGTCAAGATTGTCAGTCTTATTGTATTTTCCAATTTAATTTTTATTCATTTTTCGCAATGAATAATTATCCCGCTGACACGAACGAAGCCCTTTTTCCACTTTTTGCCCCTACCCGCGTTTCTTTATGTTGATATGCACACGATCAATTCATTCTAAAGTCAAGTTCAGTCGATCCGGTAGAGTTGCCCATGCCACTCGGTGGGAGCCCAAGGGGTCTTTCACCAGGTAATGGGCCGACCCCTTTTTGCGCCAAACAATAACGCATGAAAAGATGCCCCCCATGGAATTCACCAGAAGAGCCATAAGACAAACGCCCCAAGCCACTAATTACTGCGAGGAGATCCTTGAAGACATTAGTGCCGAAGTCATCCTCTTTGTCAAACAACCATGGCCTTTAAATATGTGATGTAAAAAATACAAACATATATAAATATATATATAACGAAAGAAAAAAGATGAAGAAATAAAAACAAAAATAATAAAATTAAAATAATAAAACATAAAAAAGTACGTTCTCTATGCAATTAATTCCTCAATTTAATTTCATTTGAAATTCAATTTCTTTATATTTTATTTTCTGTTATTTAACTATTTCGTATATTTAAACTTTCGATATTTCGGTTTGGTTTAAGTTTCGTTTAGGTTTGTCTGCTTTGCGGCATATCAACCATTTAAGTTAATTAAATCTTAAGCATAATGCCTATAAGAAACTATATGGTGTATGTTGTTAACCGAACACAACTTGCCATTTTAATCAGTGTTGTTCTCTATATCTCACCCAATAAATCTATCTTCTGCCATTACTTCTTCTCTCATTGTTTTCTTGTCTCTCTTATTGCACCTCCTTTTTCTGTCCTTTCCCTCTCCATGCCTTTCTCTTAGACTCATTTTTTTGTTTTTCAAATTCGACTTGCTATTTTATGGGGTTGTAAAAGAGAAAGACAGACAGCGAGATAAGAGAGTGGGAAAGAAAGAGAGAGACACACACACGTGCACAAACAATAGGAACAACGAAAAAAGAAAAGATACAAAATAAACAACAAACGTAAGAAAGAAAAGGACGGGTGAGAATTAAAGAGAGACATACAGGGAGATATACAGTGCATGGTAATTTTGCGTATGTTTGCGCTCATGTCCGTGTGTGTGAAAACAGGTTTGTGTCTGTTTCACAAAAATGTAAAACTTTTGGGATGACATTAGTGAAGGGTAAATTATTACCAACTAGCATTACGGTAAAATGCTCTTGCGTATAAATAATTGAATTCGTTCAAAAACTATCGCACAAAGAATAAACAAAATGTATATTTATATATGCTGTTTTTATATGTTAGCAATCATCGAGCTGCTACAATGAAAAGCCTGGTCGATATAAAATAGAAAGTATATTCAGAAACATATATTTTTCCCACATCTCTCTCTCTCTCTCCCTTTCTGTATATATATATATATATATATATATATATATATATATATATATATATATATATATATATATGTGTGTGTGTGTGTGTGTGTATGTGTGTGTGTGTGTGTAATGCTCCGATCCTGTCGTTGAGTGCTATTGAATGTTTAGATGTTGATGCTCGCCGATTTCAGTATAAATATCATTTAATTTCTCCGTTATTATGTGACAATCTTTTGTGACCTAATAGGACTAGGTGAACGCCTACGGATTCAAGGTGTATCTGTGAACCGGATTTGCGCCCTATGACCGTCTGAAATTGTCATTTCCCTGCGTTTGTGAGAGCCATAAGCTCGAAGCGACGTGGTATGTAGGCAAAACATATCACAAAATAATTTAATATTGCATAATGTTCTCAGCGGTCTCGGGTCTTCTACTTTTATATCAATAGTGAGCATGTTTCCATTCCGAATTTTATTCGAATTTCCTGGCCGATTATTTTAGTTATGTTTATCAGCTTTTCCAGTTGAGTTTTATTCTTGGCAAATAGCTTCAGGTCGTTCATAAACATATCGTTTTTAATCATGCATGTGATTTATTCTTCTTACTAACTACGCTGCTAAGTGACGTGCTCTTTATTTCAGTCAACTTCTTGTATCCATCCTTCTATTACGTTTTCTATAAAATTGATAATTTTGTATATCCCAAAGCCTTCCATTATTTATTCTTGATAGGATTCGGTAGCAGCCATTCTCGTACTCGATACATACAATACTTAATATCGTACTAACGTGGATATGACTATCGTTTTGGATGATGAGATTAATTCCATGGATGATGGGCTGAGAAATGTAGTTGTGTATCTCCTGAAGACATAGTATGTCGGTGTTGAGGTTAGACAGCGGTCCTGTGGTCGCTTGTTTTGAAATTTTTAAGGTTGAAGTCCTTATCTTTTATCGCTGCCAGTAATGGATGTAGTGTAGCAATCTGTCTCTATTTGGTTTCAAGAATCCGTCAAGGTTAACAGTCTCAGCTCGTAAATATTTACTCCTTGCAACCGTCCATCTAATGTCCATATGTTGTGTATAAGCTTACGTAGATAAATAAGATGGGCACAAAACGACAAAATGTACTCTTGGTCTTGATAGTCACAGGGACATTAACAATTATTAGTGAGTAAATCAACGTAGAGCGAGAGGGACGAAAAAAATACATAGATAGCGAAGAGAAAAGTACGAAGTTTGATCAGTGAATTATGAATTAGAAAAATTGGATCAATACTGTTTTCAACCATGAATCAACCCCGAAAATAAGGTATATTTTAGCATATATTTCGTGTTATTAAAGTATACAAGAAAAAGCATCAAGGAAACAAATATTTCTGAACTCACATTGATGATGACGATGACGATGATGATGACGATGACGATAACGATGACGCTGATAACGACGACGACGACGATGACGATGACGATGACGATGACGATGATGATGATGATGATGATGATGATGATGATGATGATGATACCATCAAAAATCAAGAACGATAATCATATAATTTGTGTAACAGATCAAGAAAAAAACCTAAGTAAAAACCCACAGGTAGAAGACTGGCAAAATATAAACACTGAAACTTAGAAACCCGATAAGTATTAACTAACTCAGGAAGAAAGTGAAACAATTAAACGATTTATGAACGAGTACAAAAAACACTCTATTCCCTAAGAAAGGAATAATTGATGAAATTAAAATCAATAACTGAAAAAGTGAACAGAATCGTCCTAAACATCTCAACATATACAATCACAGACCTGAACAACTTTATTCGTGCAGGTGTCAGACTAGTTAGCATGAACCCTTAAGTAGAAACCAAACCTCACCAAAAGAATAAAACGGCAAACCAGATAAACAAACTCCGAAACAAACTAAAGCCGTAAATACGACGAAAGAGAACAGAAATCGATGGAAGAGGGGAAATATTACTCACGAAAAGACAGAATAAATTGGAAACATGAAAAACTCAAACAAAAGATGGCAGCAAAATACAGAAGACTGAGACGATGCAGATTCAAATCAGAGCAGTACAAATAAGATAGGACTTTTGAAAACAATGTAAGTCATATTAATCAAAACGTAAACGGAGGAAAACTGAAATATAATCTATTATTTGCATACGTTTTATTTACAAAATATATACTTAGAAATAAAATCAATCTATAAATTATTAAGATGTTAAGAATCTGAAGAATTGCCAGTTAATAAAATATATATGACACGCAACGAATATGAAATATGGTGAATAGATTTTATTTAGTCCCTACCGTAAATACCCGTGAAGAGGACCAAGATGGCCGAATGGTGTGCCTCGCTTAGGATTCAACAAGGTCCAAGATCCGTAACTAATTATAACATAACTACTGGTGCATAACACTTTTTACCACATGACTGACCCCAATATGCTGAAAAACTAAACGACTAAACACCTACATTTGTTCTCTCGTTTACTTTCTTCTTTATTTATTACTACCTTGTTATTCTACTTCTTTTTCGTCTTATTTTTTCTCGTCTTCTTCTTTTTCATCGTTGTCTTCTTTTTCCGTGTTCTTTTTATTTTCTCTGAAGCTTAATTTATTCATGAACGTCTCTACTCTCTGCGATGCTGCCCCCACAATTCTTACCGAGTGATTTATTAATTCAAATCTAAACAAAACTCAGCCACCGTCGCACTAATCGAGGCATCATACTGTGCCACTAACAGTCAAAACTAGCCCAAACCAAACATGTACCCCGGATAATATTAGCTGATGGCCTGTACAGTTCCTTACTATCTGATGTATTTTTTACGATGATGACAACTCGGTGTGTATTTGTAATAAAAAAAAAATGTCACAAGTGAAAATTTATTTAAAAAAATGTTGAATATCACAGCAATAATTGCAATGCACAGAAAGAGGGTATTTTAATTTCACTTGTTATATCATGTAAATTACATAAATAATTATACAATGTTTTAAATAAATTTGGCAAATAATATAAGATGTACATTAATATATATAATGATGTTACGCTGGTCAAGTTGATAAAGACACGGCTTAATACTTGGGTATGTCTAGTTAGAATTTAATCGTTTCCATAGCACCATTATCACAGACGAATGTTGGAAAACTTCGCGTGGTCTATAGCAATGCCAACAGCAAAATCGACTACCATGTTCATTCATACTAATTTACTTAACTGTTAATTGAGTGTGTGAATCCAAAAATTCATTTCAAATCTTTTACGGATTGTTTTTTCTATTTATAAAGCGAACGTTTAAATCTAAAAGCCGTATTCGATACGCTTATATTTTACATAATTTTATCGGTTAAAAGTCTCGTCGACATTCTCCAACTTTTAAATTTAAAATCTGAACATGAATTAAAGGTGTAAATATTAATTAAGCTTTAGCATATGCACTTCCTTAATAGTTGTGGCATAACTCATGTTCATATATTAGACGTATGTGCCGTCGTTATGTTGTACTATTTTTAAAGTGTAATTCTAGCTGGCATAAATAAGTACGAATGATCGATCTCTTTTTGTATATACATTTATTAACAGCAAATCAAACACCGGCCGGCTTCTTGCATTGTTAATTATTAATTGTTTCATCAAAGATTCTGTGTATAAGGCACATAGGTAGAATGAAGTTGTCACAAGTTTCTAAACTGTTTTCTGATATGTTAGCATCATTTGAATAACTTTATTTTATCGGTAATGTCACGAACCATGAAGACAACATATCTCTTATGTGTGTAAGCTTTATGAAGTGAAAATGTGTAGATAAGTATGTTGCATCTTCGACACATCATCCTCTTCTTATTACAAATGCAATACAGATCTCGGTCAGCATGTATTTATTAAAATATTTATGAAAATAACCCAGAGTAAACAAGACGATATTCGATAATATCAAAGTGTGAACGGGTGCACAGCATCGACGTCATTTAATTCATAGCGGATTAACCATCCTAGCTAGATTTAGTTTTTTACTACATCTGAACGCCACATCTAGAGATCGGAACAAGGAGTATTAAAACGTTTACTCACTGTAAAAATTACTAAAAATTCTAAAAATCTAAAACTCAACAAATAAAATAAATAAAATATAATAAAATCAAACAATCAAAATATTAAAAAAAAAACGAAACAATATCACAAGAAAAAAATACCAGTCATAAAATGAAATAGAAAAGTCACAAAATAAAACAGAATATCACAAAATCAAATCGAAGTCACCCAAATATCAAGAAATTTACACAAAAATATTACATGAAAACACATACCCAAAATGGAAAAAGTAACAGCACAATGTAAAATATCACAATATAATGAAAATTTGGTAAAACTAAATAAGGTCCCAATGATAGTACAAGAAAATCACAATAGCTAACAAATCTCGTGCTCGATTTCTTAGTAGTGTACAATCTCTGATCAAAGAAATCGACACCCAAATCTGATTTCCGGACATCCGGTGTCAAATATTTCCGACGAAAACAGAGAATCTTCCAGGTGATCTAGACGCTATCTAGCAAGTACCTGTTTTGTACAGTTCAGTAACTGATATAGGAATGTTCAAGGGAAGGCGGCGCAATCGTACCAAATGCAAGTGTGAGTGCGAACGGCTCGGGGTAGATATGGTAACCTGAGTTGATAATGAGGCAAGTTCGACGGCGATCCTAGCCTGAATGTTTATTCTGTGATTGTCGAGTCGGGTTATTCAGGGTAAAAAGATCGGGACATGATAAAAACAAAAAAAAGAAAGAGTTGTGGTGGGGTACACTCACACACACACACACACACACACACGCACGCACGCACACACACACACACACACACACACATATATATATATATATATATATATATATAAGGAGAGGGGAAACAGGCGAATATAAAACTTGACGTGTTATGCGTTTTATTATTAGTGGACAAAAAAGGCGATTTATGGAAGTCCGGTCATTGTCCCAGTAGGAGGTCGTTGGAAAACGAGATCGCAAAAAAGAAATAAATGGAAATAATATCTGTTACATTTAATCGATTGTGTAGCACAAAAAAAAATCGAGAGAAAACGAATGGAAGAAAATAGTAAATTAAAGTCAAAGAAAAAAGAGGCCAAAAGGAAAAATAGAAAGTAACAGATAGAAAAGAATGATATAGTAAAAAAAAGGGTTATGCTAGAAAGAAAAAAGACGCTGACCCAGGAAACAAGGAAATGAAGGAAGAAAAATAGTTTGAAATTAAGAGAGCTATAATAAAAATCATTAAAAGAGAGAGAAAGAAATTATGAAAGAAAAATACAATAAACTACATACTGAAAAAGATGTGGGAACAATAAGGAAAAATTTTAACTAGGTAAAATAAAGACGAAGAAGAAAAGAGGAAATTAAAATATAATTGAATGAAGGAAACGAAGGAAAGAAAAAAGTGTAACAAATGGAAAGAGAAAGAGAGAATGAAATAAAATAAAAAATAAAAAGAATCTTACGAGGATAAATAACTTTTTTTCTGTTAAGAAAAGTAAAACAAAACTTTAGAAAGCAAAAAAAAGAAATGAAAAGAAATAAAAAAAGAATAAGATCAAGATTTTAAAAAGAGAAATTAATGTTTGAGAAAAAATATAACATAATATTTATTCAAATGTAAAAATAATGATTTTAATCAAATTGCGGCAAAATGTTTTTAAAGATATCAGCAGAAAAAGTGAATAATCGAACAAATACAAACTACTCAAATCCAACTCATATTATAGCTGATATGTTGTCCATATTTATCGAAAAACTTCATTAGAAGAACATTTGATTTTGATTAGATATTATAAAAAATAGACATGAGAATGCGAGGTAGGGAAAGGGGAGAAAAGCTGTAATCGGAAACAAGCCAGACAGAAAGTAGCAATGGTTATAGAGAATGAGAACTTTAGGATTGTAAAAGGGGAACGTTGGAAACAGTTGGTAGGAGGATAATAGTATTTAAAAATTAACGACATGTAAAACATATGAGAGAATTAAGTATTAGTCACGCGTTGGTTGAGGCCATATTGCGACAAGAAGTGGTTATATATATATATATATATATATATATATATATATATATATGAATATTTTTTAATGTGAGATGATATATATAATTATTTCGACAGTCAGACAATGCCGCAGCCACAACCCATGAAAGAAACAAATCGGAAGTCCGAGACTTGAGTCCTAGAACTTTTGGTGTGTTTCTTTCATGGGTTGTAGGCTGCGGCGTTGTGTGATTGTTGAAATGATTACATATATATATATATATATATATATATATATATATATATATATATAGATAGATAGATAGATAGATAGATAAATGAATAAATGCGAAAGTTTTTTTTTTAATTTTTCACTCCTATATTACCATAAAACGGTATAGTGATATTTATATCAACAATAATACAAAGATATATATTTAAACACTGTATATATATATATATATATATATATATATATATATATATATATATATATATATATATATATATATATATATATATCTGTAAGAGGAAATCCACAAAGAACTCTTTCTATGCCTAATTTTCATGACATAACTATTTTTAAACACTGCATAATAAATTAAGAGTTTGTGTTATTGATTCGTAATTGTATTGTTCTGTTTATTCCATATATATGCAACATGCTAATCGATGTTAACAT
This sequence comes from Sepiola atlantica, assembly GCA_963556195.1. Classification (NCBI taxonomy): domain Eukaryota; kingdom Metazoa; phylum Mollusca; class Cephalopoda; order Sepiida; family Sepiolidae; genus Sepiola; species Sepiola atlantica. The sequence continues at coordinate 41,830,212 of OY744515.1, forward strand.
TAATTATTAATATTAATTTAATACAAAAAAAGGGAAATTATGAAACATTTGTTAAAATATTTAAAAAAAAATTATTTTCAGAGAAAGAAACACGAAACATAAGAAATAGTTCTGAAAGGGAAAAAAGTGACTGACTGATCCCCCCCTCTCTCTCTCTTTCTCTCTCTCTATTCTGTTAGCGACGCCATATAGAGGTAGGAGAAAGCGTGTCTGACTGCTTCCGCCCGTTAGAGAACGACGTCAGATGTTTTTTTTATGAATTTAATAAGTAAACACAAAGAAAAACACACGCACACATAGCGAATTGATTTTCTTTTTCTTTTTATAGCTTGGTGGTTATATTTAAAAGACTGACATTAGCAAAATGTTAAAATCTATTGATATGAATACATTGTGGTTGCAACACACTTATGAATGAAATGTTTAATATTTAACACTTTGGTGTCAAGTATTTGAAGTAGCGAACAGTGCAAAGCGATAGCGAGCTGGCAAAGCTGCTAGTACATATATATATATATATATATATATATATATATATATATATATATATATATGTGTGTGTGTGTGTGTGTGTATGTATGTATACATATATATATATATATATATATATATATATATATATATATATATATATATATATATATATCGTTGAGTGCTATCGAATCTCTGGATGCCAATGATCGCCGCTTTCAGTGTAAACATCACTTTATTTCTACGTTATCACGTTACAATCTCTCGTGGCCTAATGAACAATGTGAACGCCTGCAGATGCAAGGTGTATCTGTGAACCGGGTTCGCCCCTCATAACCGTCTTAGATTGTTAATTCTCTGCATTGATTAGAGCCATATGCTCAAAACGACGTCGAACGTAGGTAAAATAATAACATTTGTCTAGTATTATATGTATGGAATCAATATTTTTTATTTATTTCAAGCCTTCCTTGAGATGATTGACTTAAATATTTGAAAAAGTTTGGTCCGTTTGTGACGTGAAAATATTTTTTTTTTAAGAACGAAACATAGTCGTAAGAATTAAATATGTGTACCGCGTCTATGAACTAGATTTAGTGTGGTTTTCAAACAAAGACATAATCGTTAGAATTCAAAATAAAATGTGGTTCAACATATGACGTGCAAAAATGGTTTCATTCTTTGTCTAAACAAACATAGCCGTTAGAATTTGAAATGTGTAATATGTATATGGAATGAAATGGATCTTTTTATTTATTTATTTTGATTTTAGTTTTTGGTTTTATTTATTTAATTATCGATAATATGTGCAACACTTCTTTTTGGACGGTGTAGTGTAAAGTAGCCAGCCTGGATCTAAATTCATGTGTTGTTCGAATAGAATAAGAACTATAAACAAAAAAACATAGGCAGGTAGGTGGAAAAGTAAATTTGTCTCCATTTGGTAACAGTTATTTCTTAATTATTTGTTTTGTTTTTCACCCCTATTATTATTGACACTCGCCTTGGTTTTTCGTGTAATTCCTTCATTATGGCGAATTTAGTTTTTTACTCATACAAAATCAAATCTCACTTTTGGAATATATCAAATAACAACATGGCAATCACTTTTTTGTTGTTTTTCGTCGAATTACAAGAATGTAAAAAGAACATTGTTTCTTTGCTTTTCTGTAGATAAAGCTACAGCTAGATTAATTGCTACCCGCTGGGCTGGTTGTTTTTGCTAGTATATATATATATATATATATATATATATATATATATATATATATATATATATATATATATATATATATATATAACAGTACTGTATTGTAGGGCAGGAAAACCCCAGCAGGTTGCTCGATTAATTAAGATATCCGAGATTTCGAAGGATTAAGAGCGTAAATATTTATTTATAAATTACAGAAATTCAATGCAACATCAGTACCGTCGGTTTCAAAGCGGGAGGTTGATCCCGATTATCGTCAGCTGATAAACATTTTTAGCTGACGATAATCGAGATCAACTTCCCGCTTTAAAACCGACGGTACTGATGTTGCATTGAATTTCTGTCATTTTTAAATATATATATATATATATATATATATATATATATATATATATATATATATATGGAAACTATGATGATGATGATGATGATGATGATGATGATGATGATGATGATGTTAATGATGTTTATGATGATGATTCCACAATAATCAGCTCGAACGTTTAAGTAAATATAGATGAAAGGAAATGTAGAAAAGAAAAAAAATATAGACAAAATGGCCGCTGTGGTCTAAAACCCAAAAGCAGGTAATCATGTGCGGAAAATGTCGAGGTTTCTGGCGTCTCTATGTAGCTGAACTCAGTGTCAGGTCAAACTCGTTTGCGACACGCGTGGCCCGGCCCCATGAAATGTAAATGAACCCGTGACACCAATCATAGAGAATGTCGTAAACCTGTGTTCAATCAGCCATCGATTTTCATTCGTTTGGATCTTCCATTTGTTAGATTTCTTTTAATCCGCTGTTGCTTTCGTTTTTGTTTTGTTTGTAGCAGCCAGTCTGGAAATGAACACAGCAAATAAAAGCCAGTATTTCACACCATAAAAGGGTTGCTGGATTTAAAATAAGAAGCATTACTAAAATATCTATGTATCTATCTTTTGCATCTACCTAATAACGAAACTGCACAGCTGTAGATATTCTCCGAATTCTAAACACATATACTCACAGACACTCACGCGCACACACACATGTATATATATATATATATATATATGTGTGTGTGGGGGTGGTGGTGGTGTGTGTGTGTGTTTGTGTGTTTAGAATTCGGATAATATCTACAGCTAGCAGTGTCGTTATTAGGTAGATGCGAAAGATAGATGCATAGATATTTTAATAAGGCCTCTCATTTTGAATCCAGCACCACTTTTATGGTGTGAAATACTGGATTTTATTTGCTTTCCTTGTTTTCAGACTGGCTGCTACTAACAGTTATATATATATATATATATATATATATATATATATATATATATATATATATATATATATATATATATATATATATATATATATATGTACGAATGTCCACATTTATTTCAAATTTCGATTGTTCAATGCAAGGTGAATTCTGTAATAGACTAGTGTGTATTATTCTTTCCTTAAGCCAAGGCTTTTCAAAGATCGAAACCTATCATCAGAGGAGACATACAGATAGATAAGTTTGCTGTGGAAAAGACAAAGTTCAAACATTTGAAAAATATTATTAAAATGGAATGAAAAAAAAAGTTCGTCTAAAAACATATGTGGTTTGTCCAGATGGTAATTGTCCGTTGAAGGGAGAAAATACGACGCAAATCGATGGGCTTCCGATTTTGAATCACGCGATGTTTATCCATATATATATATATATATATATATATATATATATATATATATATATAGTGTGTGTATTTAGGCAGCATATTCTCAAGAAAAACTTTTATGTCGTGTGTAAGAGCCATAGGTTCTATGTGTCATTCTTTGCGAGTACTTCCGATTCATTCATGTAATCGTCTTCAGGTAGTGTATTATTATGGTTTGCTCAAATCTGCGTAGTTCGTAAAACGGTACGGCAATGTATGGATTGTTTAATGTGCACATAGGTAATGAGACGCCATATTCGGAATGTGTTCACGTCTAAAAGTGCGTGACTAATTAAACATCACACAAATTAGAAAGGTTAAAAGTAAACTAAGGGTTTGTTGGAGTCAATTACTAATCTGGACACTTTAAAATAGCGTGTCTAGGTCGTAATTGGTATTGTTGATTATAGGGTGTCTAGTTTTTATCTACGGTGTTTCAAGAATGTTTAGTCTTTTTACATTGGAGTCGTGGTGTATAACTTTAGTGTTGTTCACTAAGGGGTGTTATGTTCTTTCAAGAGTTTGCATATTGAACTAAAGTCGACGAGATATTATGTGAGCCTTCGGTGAAGTGTACTAGTAGTGTAACCAATGTAAGAATTAGTTTTAGTATTGTTGGAGATACATTCTTCCAAGTAGCATTGTAACTGATATATTACGTGTCTGATTAAATTCTAGGCCCAAAGAATTGATAAATATGCTAGCAGATAGGAACTCTCTAACACGAATACCACATTTAAAGACGATTTAATTAATCAATCGAAAGTACTCTCGCAGAATGGAACATAAAACCTTTTCTTTTGGTGTTTTCCACCACTCCCCGTTTTATTCCAATGAATTTTTGTACACAAAAATAATTTTGGAAAATAACATTTTCGGCAAATCTGGGGATATCTTAAGAATGACGTCCCTTAGAGTAAATGTATTATTGTTGTGACTGAGATAATTCTAGTTAACAGTAAGATATACCTTTTTATCACTTTAGACAATGGACTACCAACAATTACTTTTTCTCCACACTTTTGATCGTCGATTTTTCTTAAATGTAAATAAATATTCCAACGTGTAGTATCTACATAAAAGCGACATCAGACGTTGTTGCCGTTAGTTTAAACCGAATAAGAGGAAATACTGTAACAGAGATAGCGGGAGAGAGAAAGACATGCAGAGAGAAAGGATGATGTGGTAATCGTAGCATAGAAACTATTATAATTTTTCGCAAGTAAGCTATACGAAAACTTCCTGCACTTCCTCCCCCCAAAAAGCGAGGAGGGTCGCTTAACAGAAACAAAACTAACTTTACCATAGAAATTCCAAG
>OY744515.1:41837393-41849893 GCA_963556195.1 Sepiola atlantica
GTCTTGTATTCCCCCTTGCCACTAAACATAGCAATGGCGGTTCAGATTGCGCAACCTTTGCTTTCCTATGAACGCCATATTGCACATACTCATCTTTTAAGGGTATACATTTACCTCAAGACAGAAGGGGTTTATTTAATAATCATCGATTTCCTTTAATATTCTATGATTTAATATTTTTGGCATACAATGTTAATTCAAATTTAAAAAGTAGTATTCAATGTTAAACGAAAAAACTGGCCTTTTTAAAGGCCTTTTTAAAGACCAGTTTTTTCGTTTAACATTGAATACTACTTTTTAAATTTGAATTAACATTGTATGCAAAAAATATTAAATCATAGAACATTAAAGCAAATCGATGATTATTAAATAAAACCCTACTACTTGTTTGTTTAGAAAAAATGCAACATCAATATACCCATTGTTGTAAGAATAATTAAATTATTTATTTTTTTATTTACTATTCGACGCAGCAATCGCTTATTCAAAAAACATTTTGTTAACTGCTATAAACATCTCTTTATTTCAACTGATCAGTTTTGTTTGACTGCAGCTTTTATGGAATATCACCCCATTTTGTGATGTTATTTAACACCGAAGCAAAATTTAGGTCTTACGACTAAACTACATTTAAGCGCTGGTTCACGTCAGATCATCAAAGGTAAGCAAGATTCGGCCTGATTAGTAATTAGATAGGTTACTACTTTGAAATATCAAGTGTCACAATTAAAAAAACGCAACTCATATGTATGTATGGGAATCAAGAACTGAGGGTATACTCGGTTAGAGAGTAGCGTCTATTCACAGATGTGGTAGAGATTATCCGTGCTTACCTGGCAATATATAAATTAGGGATAAACTCCGGTCACATGGTCTTGAAAAGGAGCTTCGTTCAGTAAACCTTGTCAGAAAATTATTTTTTGTTTCGTGGACGAGCAAGCCTATCTGGCGTTGTTTTTTTATTACATAAAGATGCAAACCAATGATGAATAACTAATTACTTAATTTCTAATATTAAAAAACTTAGTTGAAAAAAACAAACAGTTTTTATTCCCTCAGTACTTGGATAATTCGGTATAAATTATTCACTATGTTATTGCTTGATTATTTATTTAAGTAAACAACTATATTTCACATGCAATATATGCAAAACAAAATCTGAAATACAGAAATCCACAATTCAATATTTTGTTTTGTAACTTACATTTTGAAATGCTGAACCCATATTATATTGTTTATTTTGAAGTTATTATTACATGTTTTTAACTGTTGATACAAAGTTGCCAGACATACTGTTTTCTTAAAAACTATATATATATATATATATATATATATATATATATATATATATATATATATATATATATATATATATATATATATATATATAAGTTTTTATTCGTTTCAAATAAGTAAAAATTATTATTCCCCTTCATAATTTGTTTATATCGGTAATCATTTATTTCGGGTCGACATGTGTGCTCCCATTTTCTGAGTACGATTAAACTTGCTATCATTTACGGCTTTGTTTAATGTGTTATTCTTTTTTACAAAAACATGGTTTTCAGTAAAATAAATAATTCTTTTGTAGCAATGTTTTATTGTAAGTCATAAACTACCACAGATTAAGAAATTACCGAACGCTGACAATTGAAGAAGTAATTAAAAAAACAAACATTTTATAATCTGAAAATACGGTCCTTAATTGCGAGTATTCTGGATTTTTAAAAAGTAAATACAATTAAAGGAGACATTTGTCGTATGCGGACGCATCGTACTCTTGTGTCAAACTCCAACAGGCTCTCCTCACCGATTCGACAAATTCACGCAGTGCGATTCGTCAACTAACTCGTTCGTTGTACGAACCAGTTTGAACACTGCCCCCACATCCGGACCCAAGAACACTTTATTTTAAGAAAGCGATACGTCCAAACTTCCATTAAGCGCACTTACTGTATACAACTTCTATTCCATAATCCCCTTCGTGTTCTTCTTCTTTTAAACCAATAGTGAGCGACGTCAGATGGCATTTCCTGTCAGTGCTCAACGGACGAGAGACATATTTTTCTAAACGGAAGAGGTTGTCAGCTTTAAAAAAAAATAAAAATAGCTTTCTCATGCGCAGATAGGGTTATACCCTCAATCCTGGAGTATATCCTTATTTGTGTATGAGAAAGATAGCTAGAAATGTAAAAAGCTCGCGTGACCAACTATTTGTACCTGATGCATACATTAAAACAGGGATTTACACACTCCACTACTTTTGGAGCTGCTCCTGCTCCTACTCCAACGCCCAAAATTGGAGCTGGCTCCTCTCACGCTTCACATTTTCAAAAAGGAGCCGCTCCTGCTCCAACTCCTATAAAAAAGGAGCGACTCTTTTTTAGCGCTCCAACTTTAATAAAAAAAGAACGGCTGTTTTGCAGCGCTCTATAATGAAAATGTACCTTCTTTCATAAACGTTCTATTCTGCCAATTGGTGGTCGAATTGTAGGGGGGGGCGTAAAAAGATCTCATCTATATAAGTTGGGATGTCACTTTAAGTGTAAGACTGTAAGATAATATTTGATAAAATCTCGCTAATATTTTTAGACTTATAGGAGAACTTGTCAGACGAAGCATAGGAGTATACGTAAATTTCCGTTTCCTGAGGTATAAAATAGAAATAGAAAAATCCCTGAAGTATTTTAAAACAAATTTTATTTTCATTACATTAACAACCTATTTTTTCAGAGAAGGAACATTTGACCTGATATTTATGCTATTTATTTTGGAAGGGCATTTAAATTTGTTTTAAGTAAATAAAGTGTTACTTTTAAACATTATTAGTGATTATTTTCTTTTTTAAAGAAAACATTTCTCTGGAAGAGGAGAGGGTAGGCAGCCAGGGTAACATCAATCGTCGTGTTATTGTTTAATATTTGTTTGTTTTACGAACGTAACTGCATTGTATAATGTATATTATTATTTGCAACAGAGAAACGCGCAAGTACTTTCAAACAAATCGATTTATCAATTTTTTTTTCAATAGTAAAATTTGGGTCGAAAAATCATTTAAGTATATTTTTTTAATATTGAATGAAAATATTTTTCATAAGTTGGCTAAAAAATATTGTCAATAAACAATTCAGAGATCCATTTAATATCTTAAAATTTCATAGAAAATATCTGGCATTGACCTTGGGAGTTGAAAAAATATCGGGTCAAATTTTCCTCCCCCGAAAAATTAACTGGAGCAAGTTTTCCTAGGTAAGCCAAAAGCATTTATTAAAATTAAAATTTTGAATAAAAAAGGTGAAAATGTCTACATTTGAAATCTTTAACAAAAACAAACTGTTTACAATGTTGATACTCGATAATAGATTTTTTAAGATAATGAAAGATCTCTAATCTACTTTCGATTCTAAAAAAACAACAAATTGGTAAAAAAGTCAAACTATATACTTTTTAAAATTAAAATGTAATCATGTTTAAACATCGGTTTAATTGTAGAATATGGACCACTGTTTTCCTTCGCTCATTTCGCTTGGTATTCGACCAAATTCTGGATGAAATTGATTGTTGGTCTTAATTGTATTTTTGGTTCTGAAATAACATTCTCATGTTGAGAATCTAAATATAATTCGAGGTTTTAATCGCTGGCGGCCATGTTAGTGTTTATTGTTTTTTTTCCTTGGACTAAATATATGTCTCCTTGGACTAAATATATTTGTACTACTTTAACATTTTATTACACACAAAAAAAACTTTGCACATTATATTTACAAAAGCAAGTTTTAACGGAATTTAACGAATTTAAAAGCAAACATGAAATGGTTAAACCATACTAGTCGTGAATTTAAGAATAACAAAATGTCGCCAAAAAGACGACGGGTAAAAATGTGGCATAAAAGTTCAATTAGATATATGCTAAAAAATAAATTATAATTTTTTGTCTGGACAAAATGTTCCATTTCACCCCAAAAATCGATTTTACCGAACATTTGGGTGAATACCGCGCGAAATGGACGAGAAAATCTAACGGCCTCTATAGTATAATTCAACCAGAATTAAAAGAAATATTGGCTTATTTATTCAATCAACAATAAACAACCTTGTCATGAATAGAAAAAGTTCAAATCAATAAGAAAATAACTTCAAATACATCTATAGACTCACTGGCGCATTTAAAGACATTTGTTGCCAAATTGTCTCCAAAACATAATGTGCCATCATAAATACAATTATTTTTTAGTCACAAATTATCAGTGTTATCTGCTCTTCAGGTTAGGATCAAAGTATAGAATATTTTCTGGTCTCGTATAGTGACGTCGGCAGTATTAAAAGGGTACTATTAAAGGCCAGTTTTTAGGATGAAAAAATCATAGGTCCTGAAAAAGGGGGCACGCTTGATGAAAACAGAAATAACTCTATAATATTTTACATGCTTTTTGGGACTATTCTGAATGCTTCAAACTTCTTGTTATAACTGTTGTTTTCTTGTTCTATAAATCATTCATATCTCTGCCAAATGTAGTGGCATTATTTCTATTGTTACTCACTAGGAGTTCTCATAGAGATCGTCACCAGTGATTACTCACTGACAGTAACCGGTTGTGTTCCCCGGGGTCTGAGTGACAGAAACTCTTCCCAGATTGATATTTCTGCGTTTAGAAGAGCAATAACCCTACTGAGGGCCCTAGAACTTTCCGCACCTTTTCAGTGGAGGTCTGTTTAGTGCTCTCTTTTCTTGGTCTTTTCAGCCTTCTTTATCTTTAACGGCTATTTTGTTTTATCCGCCGAGGCTGGAGCATTCTCATGATTTTTTGGGGGAGTCGGCATTATTATTATTATTATTATTATTATTATTATTATTATTATTATTATTATTGTTATTGTTGTTGTTGTTGTTGTTGTTGTTGTTGTTGTTGTTATCATTATCATTATCATTATCATTACTATCATCATCATCATCATCATCATTATCATTATCATTATCATTATCATTATCATTATCATTATCATTATCATTATATCATTATCATTATCATTATCATTATTATTATTATTATAATACTTATTATTATACTTATTATTGTTGTTGTTGTTGTTGTTGTCGTCGTCGTCGTCGTCGTCGTCGTCGTCAGCATCATCATCATCATCTATTTATTTATTTATTTATTTATTTACACACTAGGAGTTATCGAACGAGTTATTATCAGTGAGACATCACGTCTCCCCTAGATTTCCAGCACAATTAACCTATTCCGATAACCAATGCAAATCATTTTGCGGTATTGCAACAGCCATTTATCCATGGTTTATCACTAATAACATCGTTACGATTAACTGGAATTTGAGTGCAAATAGCCCCTCTTATGTTCCAGTTCTTTCTGAGCCGTTCCAGTTGATCTCTGCTTAATGCTCTCTCTCTCTCTCTCTCTCTCTCTCTCTCTCTCTCTCTCTCTCTTAGCCTCTTCGGTTATTGCAATCTCCTTGACCCATCACAAACATATTGTCTGGTACCAGCTGAGGCTGGTGGGGCAGATTATAAGATTCTTGGCAGTTTCAGTATCCCTGGGTTCGTGTAATGTTCAGTCTACAATGTTTGTTCTATTTCTATTTAAACTTCTTCTTCTTCTTCTTCTTCTTCTTCACAACCACCACCACCACCACCATTATTATTATTATTAGTAGTAGTAGTAGTAGTAGTAGTATTAGTAGTAGTAGTAGTAGTAGTCGTAGTAGTAGTAGTAGTAGTAGTATTTTAATCTTTACTCACTAGGTGTTATCACACAGGTCATCGTCTGTAATTACTCACCGCAAACAACCGGTGGTGTTCCCTGGAGTGTTAGTAACAACTAGCCTCCCAAGCCTTACCATTGATTTATCGCTGGTATTCTCTAGGATTTAGGTGACAATAAGCCTCCACAATGTCCCAGCATTCTTTGCACTCTACCAGTTGATGTCTGGTTTGTGCTGTCATGTCATCCTCTTTGACCCTCTACAAATATTTTTGGTCTGGTGTCAGCTTAGGCCGGCGCTATTTGTTTTTTTTGGGGGGTGAGGCTTATGTTGTTTCTTGCAGTTTCTGTTCATGCGGTGGTGTTTTGATGTGGTTTTGTTTTCTTCTTGCACTTCCGTGTGACTATTTACCATTCGTCGCTTATGTGGGTTGGTTTCCACATTCGACGAGTTTCCTTTAGATTGCAGTTGTTTACCATTATCATCTATATATTAATACGATAGCGTGTGTGTTCGTGTGTCACGCTTCCGGCAAAAGCTCTGCGCATGCGTGCCGCACATAAATTTAAAAAAAAAACAGTCAACTAGCCTGCGTTTAGGAATATCTACATATGTTTCCCTCTGGTGCAATGGTTAGCGAGGTAGTATTTTTTACTTCGGCCCGACTGATTTATAGTTCGATCCCAACCAACCTGTAAGATTTTTATTCTACATTTCGAGGGGAAGGGGAAGAAATAATACATTTTTGTATCACCTGGTTAAAACTACTTTTTTGTGTTGCTTATAACTTAAAACTATTTTTTGTTTTTTATGTTGGCGTGTTTAATGGCATTGTCTATTTAATTACGTTGACTGCTTAAAAAGTAGAGTATCGGCCAGTATTATTTTGTTGTTGTTTTTTTTTAACAGATGGCATATCAACCTTTTTTAGTAGATATGCGCAGTGTCCATCGTATACGAGTTACTATTTAAAACAATTATTTCACTCTTATCCAGAAGGGGGTGGTGGCTCATAATAAAGCAAGCGTAACTTACTAACAAATAGAGAGTGCTTTGTTACATTAGGACCCGTATTGAAAACATTTCGTGTAATTTACACGAGTTCCGCTAGTTAGTATTATTATAATTATTATTGTTATCATTAGCATCATTATTATTATTATCTGTAGCATTATTGTGTTTACTCACTAGGAGTTCTCACACAGGCCGTCATCAGTGATTGCTCACTGGTTATAGACCAGTGGTTTTCCCTGGACTCTGAGTTACAACAAGTCTCCCAGATTTGCAGTGGTCTTTACCTCCTTTGGTAACTACTGCGAATGGATGAGCGTTAACACAACAGACGCTTACCTTCGATTTCTCGTTGGCAACGACCGTTGATTTTCTCTGGGATTTGGAAGGCAATAAGCCTCCTGAATGCTCCAGTGCTCCCCACACTCTTCCAGCGGAGGGCTGGTTAGTGCTATTTCTTCTCGTTGTTTCCATCCTCCTCCACCCTTCACGACTGTTTTGTGTGGTATCAGCCGGAGCTGGTGCCATCACTTTTTTCTAGGGGAGGGGGGGTATATGAAATTTCTTGCAGTTTTGGTTCCTTAGGCTCTTGTGGTTCTCTTTATGCGATTTTGTTTTATTCCTTTTGCACCTTGCATGTTATTTGTTCATCTCCGTAGCTTATGTGGAAAGGTTTCCGCATTCCAGGATGTTCCTTAAGATTTCAGCTGTTTTTATTATTGTCGTCCGTTGTATGGTCTCAGTCTTACCTTTGATTCCAATTTCTCCCAGTCTTTTTTCCAGGTTATTCGGAACTGTTCCTTGTGCTCCAACGATTATTGGTATTATATTTACTTTCTTCATACTCCATATCCCTTTCAATTCTCTGGCAAATTCAGTGCATTTGCTTTGTGTTTCTGTCGCCTTAGTCTTCATCCTGTGGTCGACTGGGACGGCAAAATCTACGATTTGGCAGGATTTTACTTTCTTGTTGACTATTATGACATCTGGTCTTATTGCTTGTATGAGTTTATTTGTGTGTACCTCCATATCCAAGACGATTTAGTATGTGTTCGATTTCGAGTACTGTATCTGGTTTATGTTTGTACCATTTGTCTGAGTGTTCGATATGCATTTGTTTGCATATCTCCTAGTGTACTGTTTTCCCCACACAGTCATTCTTATTTTTGTATTCGTTGGGGGCCCAGTTTTGCGCATTCACTTATTATGTGATTTATTGTTTCGTCTTTTTGTCTGTTCACTCTGCATTTACTGTTTTCCTGGGTGTTATGTAGTTTTGCTTTAATGCAGTTTGTCCTAATAGCATTGCTTTTTTGAATCCGTCAGTAGGTACTCCGTTTCTCTGTTCAGGTGGGTTTTTCTCAGCCATGCCAAAATATTCCCGTCCCTCTCTTCTCTTGCCATTCTTATGAAACGCCCCTGCACTTGTTTTTCATCACACTTTTCTTTTCTTGTCTGTTTGTTTCTGGTTTGGGTGCTTCCTGGGCTGTTCGTTAGGACGTTGTCTCTTGCTGCAGTGATCAGCCCTTTTGTGTTCTGGTGTATGTATTTCTTAAGTGTTTTTTTAGTGTCTTCTACACAGTCTTGTCTACTTACTAGTCATTTTTCATCTTCGTTCTCTCTACGTAGAGTATATCTGTATCGTAGTTTGGATGTAGTGCGTTAATGTTGATATGTCGGTGTCTACCGCCGCCGAAGTCGACGGGAAGGCTCTCTTTTCAGTGGCTACTACACCGAGATATAAGGAAAGGCGCCACTGTGGACCATGGATTGATCCACACTCCTTTCCTACTCACCTTATAATGCTGAGTGTTTAGCATGGAGACACTAAGTACCATTTTTAAAGATTTGTTATAAATTGACTGAAGATTGGACAAAGGTGTCGCGGTCCATTGAATATTCTTACAATGGTGGCAAATGGGCAAGAACTGCTAATAAAATATAGCGTTCACTGGAGTTTGAGTGACAACAAGTCGATAACTGTTGTAAATCACGTTGCGTTTGCGCAACAGCCGTTTACTATTCATTTCTCATTGATGATTGCCGTTGACTTCCTTTAGAGTTTAAGTGGCTATAAGACTCCCAAAGAATCCAATATATCCCCGCGTCCATTCATGTAGAGATAGGGATTATGCTCTCTTTCCGAGGTCTTTCCTTTATCGGTGACCATTCAGACCATTTTATATGGTACCTGACGAGACGAGTGCCTCAATTTAAAAAAATATATATTATTATTATTGTAATTATTATTAATATTAGTATACATATTATCATAATTAGTAGTAGTAGTTGTTTTAGTAGAAGCAGTAGTAGTAGGTGTTGTAGTATTAGTGTTAGTAGTAGTAGTAGTAGTAGTAGTAGTAGTAGTAGTAGTAGTAGTAGTATATACAATTTCAATATATTTTTGTCGGTCTATTCTTTCAAGTCTTTCTTTTTTAATGTAAAAATCGATGACCTAAATTTTGAGAAATAAAATGACACCACAAATAAAACAAAACAACAATAAAGACATTAAAACTATAAAGAAATTAAATGTTTAAAAAGAAAAAAAAATCGATAAACGTTATAAAAAAGTTTAAAATCAAAAAGATAAATAAATAAAAGAGTGGGCGATTTTTATTGGGAAAGAAAATGATAAGGAAATGGCAGAAACATAATAACATGATATAAAGCAGACGAAGGTCCTGAGAAAATGAAAAAAATTGAAAAGTAGAACATTGAAATAAAATGGAGGATTACATTTCGAATAATCGACAGTAGATGGCGGCTTTAAAAAGATATCGTGATAATAAATTACAATTTGAATATTTTTTTAAATTATTAATGGTCGGGGAAAATAAAATAAAAAGAATGATAAAGAAACGGGAAACAATAATGTATACTAATTAAATAGATTTTATATTTTGGGGGGAACTACTGATAAATGTATAAATAGTATGCTGCCCATCTTCTCTCTCTCTCTCTCTCATATGTATGTATATATATATAAATATATATATATATATATATTTATACATATATATATATATATATATATAAATATATATATATATATATATAAATATATATATATATATATAAATTTATATATATATATATATATATAAATTTATATATATATATATACTTATATATATATATATATATATATATATATATATATATATGTATATACATTTACATAACAACATATAGAAAATACTCATTAAATATCTTTATAAGCTTTCTCTTAATTTGGAACTTCATGTTAAAAAATCATTTTCATCGTTAACCTAATGATGCAGGATTAAACAGAGCTGAAAGGGAAACATTACGAAATACCAAGGTCTTATGTACGGCATGAAAAGAAACTTGAATCTTAAGAAAACCTCCATCATCCCAGTAATTATTGGAGCAACAGCACTAATAAAAAATAATTTTAGCGAGTATACCTGGTGAACCAAGTGCAAGGGAAATACAAACAATTGCACTAAAAGGGACGGTTAGAATTTTAAAAAGATCTCTAGGCTGGAGTATCTGAAATAGCCGGTGAATGTCTGGCATCCTGTAGGATGCCCTATCCCCAGCAAAAACAGAAAGATAAGAATATATATATATATATATATATATATATGAGTGTGTGTGTGTATTTACCCCCAAGCATCTGTTTCGTTTTCTTTGACTTATCAGTATGGTAAGACATCACTCTCTGCTGTCTGATGCGCTACCAACTAAGCCACCAAATGTGCTACTAATAATTAACGCATACACACACACCGTGTATGTGTGTGTTGATTATTTATGTATTTATTTCTACTTTTGACGTTTGCTTGGCATACTATTTAATAGATTACTTAAGACTCTACATGAATATGAGTTTTGAATCTCGGCATAGATACATTTGGTACGTTAAGCAACCATGGTATGAATATATATATATATATGTATATATATATATATATATATATATATATATATATATATATATATATATTAGTACTTCATGTATCCACATAAAATATTATAAGGAGATATAATTTTTTTATGTGTCAGTTTTCAGTATTTACTTCAACAGTGCGCGATACGTAAGCAGAGCTAGGTAGTAAGCAATGAAAATATGCCATACATATTTTCATTGCTTACTACTATATATATATATATTTATATATATATATATATATATATATATATATATATATATATATATATATATATATATATATATATGCTTTCTAAGTTGAGTTCTCTACTAGAAGAAATGATCGCTTTCACTTTGAATAAAATACATACTTTTTATATAGAGAACAGAGTTCTCGTGTTACTAAGTAACGCCAAAAATATGTAAACAAAGTAAAAACATATTGTTCTAAATTACCACTGCTGTCAATAAGGAAGTTGTTAACGCGAAGGTGAGCCACTGTTGGTCACAGTTTGATGAAACTAGCGTTCGAGTTTCTAATCTCATCATGAATATTCTTGTTACATGTTGGCACACTGAAGTCGTGATACGAAGAAACAGCTTTATCTGAATTATTATATATCGGACATATACTGTTACTTGGTTAGATTTTAAAATTTGGACCCAAAGAGCAGTAAAGTTGTCATATCTTTGATTACAGTTAGCATACTTTCATTTGTAATCGGTGTACCATGTTATTGTCACTATAATATAATATGCCTCCAGTCAACAGTCTCGAGGTACAATGGCTATCCCTTTAAAGGTTCTTCTATGGGGTGCATATTGAAGTGAAAGTTGCGCAATTATTAACAGCACATCTCAAGAAGCGATATTACATGAATTCAGTCGGAATGAAAATCATAGAACGAATGGAGCAATGCCGGAATAAACAGAGAACGACGTGTTATTTCGAAGGTTCCCTTCTAAATTAGTTGCACAACCGAGGTTAGAGATTCTAGCCAACCCTATTATTTAGTCCATAACTCGAATGAGAATATATGGAGTAATACTTTCTAAGGGTATTAGTGAAAATAATGCCGTACCCCTGAATGTTTTCGAACCCGGTACACCGAGCCCACAACCGGCGCCTCATATATATATACTGTCTTTTAGATAATATTCTTATATTATCAAACAATATATCATGTATATATGTTTAATTCCGTATTTTCTTAAACAATGCTCAATACACGAAACAACTGTGCATATCTTTGCACCATTATTGGGTTGAGCAATATTGTAAGTGATATTACCAACTATCATTAACGATCATGCCAATCTCTTTGTAAATACAAATCGAAAACTCTCCGGTAGTTGTGAATGTTTATATACGCATTTAGATGTAGGCGCCGGTCGAATTGAAGCGGTTACCTGCCTAGTAACACTGAATAGCTATGATAAAGCGGACCATACTGTATGTGAATATATATATATATATGTGTGGGGGGTATATTATGGTTTTTTCTTATATACTAATATTGTAAAATATTATATCATGTATATATATATATATATATATATATATATATATATATATATATATATATATATATATACACAAACACACACATGGGGCAACGCTCACACTCAAACTAACACAGCCACAACCAATATAATCAATGTGCACATACGCATACACACAAATGCAGAAATAACCAAGGACGACCATGTCGGGGAAGATTTTCCTTAAGAAGCCAATATACACCATTATGGGAATTACTTTCTTAAGCAAATCAGCGGACCTCATGAGGGGGAACTTGATCCATATGTAATACTTGGATCGTATAGAAGGAAACTGTTTACAGTCGGTCTGTGCTCTCCATGGTTG
>OY744515.1:41854893-41897393 GCA_963556195.1 Sepiola atlantica
ACATTTAAAAAGTTGAATGGAAAATTTGAAAAAATATAATTTAAATATGAAATGAAGCCTATTTCGAAATTACAGCGTTCATTAAAGCGACGACGAAGCGAATAGGCAGAGTTGTTTACCAAAAATATTTAACCAAAACTTTTTGAAAGTAATGCCTTTTCATATGATAGAAAAATATAAATTCGTATGAAACAACATGGTACCTGTTACCTGGTGCGGAATTGACCCTTGGTGGGGTGAGCCGGCTTCATCCGAAGCAAGTAGTATCTATTATTAAAATTCATTCAGTAATACCTGGTGTGATATTCACCCTGGACAGGCCCAACTGAACGAGGAAATTTCTAGGGAATATGAAATCCAGTTGCAGTGCTAAGTCGCTTATATATCTTGGTAAGTGAATATGACAACGTAAGTTTTTACAGTCTTTTGCAGTCTGGTGTCGCCATTCTCCCACGAACACCCTCTGATATCCCAGATGGTCACCCATAAGGTACTGACCAGGCTGAGCGTCGCTTAACGTCGGTGATCTGACAAAAACCGGTGTGCCAACGTGATTATTCGTATATGAATCAGCATGGTACGATTTTGACCGGTTCGATTCTGTTGTTAGCATTGGTTTCTTCAGTTCTATACACAACCAGGTACTTACAAGTGAGGGACAACATGAACGTTGGCAACATTCCTAATGAACATGTTGCTCTAGAACCGACAGGATTCGAACTTGGCACGCCCTGTGTCTCAGTCCACTGCGGTATTTAGTTCAACACTGTTATCTCCGTTTCATACGGTAAAAAAAGTTTATAACTTTATTGTAACTAAATATTATTTAGGGGTTCAGCTTAAAAAAAAAATATGTCTTAAGAAACTCTACAACATTGAAAAAAACATCGACAGAAAATATTATTCATTTTTGTCTTGTGATACGACATCGTATCTATCTCATAGAAGACGATCTCCTCTGTTACATACACAACCTTTTCCTGGTTTACAAAAGCAACGTTATGTACTCTATCGGTTTTTTCCATGGAATGTACTCGACTAAGCTTTACTCACTGGTTCCTCATGGTATGATATCCATAGTACGACATCGTCTTCTTAGAACCACTGTAAGTAAATAATCTCTCTTCATCCCTGTGAGTAACTTCAAACGGAATTTCCATTGACAGAGTGTCTTTCCAAGAACATCCTATCCGTGGAACACAGTACAACGATCGTCTTCAAATCCAATGTCGAGAAATAATTGTTATAAACCGTCTTAATAAAGCATCCACTTTCGTTCATTCCATTAATAAGTTTCTATCCTTTTTAAAACGTTTCTCATCATTGATTGCTGCTTACTAAATAAAAAAGAAACCTCAACACTCCTAAAAATTACGATGTGTTGAACTAAGCATAATAAACATAGGCTATCTGTTTTCAAAAGCTTAGGTGCATATAAAACCAGGTGACGGTGATGATGTAGATATCGTCTACTCGGTGTGCCGAGTTCGAATCCTGTCTGATCCAGAGTAGCACATTCACTATGGATGTTGGCAACTTCTATCGTTGTTCCTCATGTGTTCTATATTTGAAAGAAGTAATCAGTGAAAACCAATAAATACATTGGAATAAAGTAGGTTAAACACCCTGAATATATTGATTCAGATCAGCGAAAGACGAAGACTAAACTCTACTATAAAGGTATGTTTCCAAAAATGTTATATACCTTAGATATTCTCAGGTAAGGAAGATAATCGCAAATTGTCATCTATTTACTTCAGTAGTTTTCGCATGATACGTTGTCAGAGGGACGAATGTTTTTCCAAATTACTATAAAAGTTTGAATTAGATAAATATTATATTTATTTCGCAGGAGCTAATCAATAGTTGCGTCTGAAAAGCGCCTGTAGTGAATTGGTTTTGATCTAGACATAGTTGCGTCTATTCGCTCGCTTCAACAATTCGGCGGTCAGAAAATCCTGTGTTCGGCAACTACGTACCAGAATGGCCACCCACAATGGGCGAGAAAATATATACAATCTAATGAATTCTGATCAAGTAGAATATGAAGGGCCAGACCCACAAATAGTCTTAGTGGAGACATTGGCTTCATGCTCGACTGCTTTAGAAACCCGTCTTCGTCTCGACTGAGCGGCTTTGGGGGCTCCAGGGTAGGGAAAGCCTCTGACGTCGTACCAGATGAACGCATCCAAGCCCAGGATGAACTCCAACTAAATTGTCTGAATCGTTGGCTTTCAGATTGCAATCAATTAGAATAATAAAAATTTGAGAGCACATCACCAAGCAGAACTTTCTAGGTTTGTTTATATATATATATATATATATATATATATATATATATATATATATATATATATATATATATATATATATATTCCTAGCAAGCAATTAACTATCAATCATAACCGACTATTTCAAATTTCATGGACCCATTTACATATATATATAGATGACTATATATATATATATATATATATATATATAAATATATATATAAATATATATATATAAATATATATATATAAATATATATATATATGTATATATATATAAATATATATATATATATAAATATATATATATATGTATATACATATAAATATATATATATATATAAACATGTAAATATATATATATATATATATATATATAAACATATATATATATATATGTATATATATATAAATATAAATATATATATATATATATATATATGTATAAAGAGAGAGGGGGAAGATAGATAGATATATGATATATGTAAACGAATGTGTATGTGAGCGGCTATGCGTGATATCAACTATACATTCGTGTTTGCTTTTCATTTTTATATTTCTGCTACAATTACAATTCTTGCGTTCTTCATTAAACCAATAAATAGTGTTGTTCATATATATATATATATATATATATATATATATATATATATATATATATATATATATATATATATATATATATATAAAGGATATATTTATAAAGTAGCCGTTACTTTGACAGCAGCCTTGATTCCAACAAAGATTTCATCCGATGATGCCTCTAAGTTCAGGTATTGTTTGAGCGCCGAGGTAGTTTCTCACTATATTACTAGACATTTTTGGATTCTCATCATTCTATGGCATTTTTATATTCACACTTGCGCTAGTGTGTCAAGTGAAAAATGTCCTCAAATAGAATCATTAATTAAATGACGAAATCTTTTCAAATTTACTAACCAAATGACAAATCGGGACATTGATAAGTTACTGTTATTTCAGTTGGAAATATTGTTAAATGCCAGCGAGTCTTTTTGCTTGATAATATCTTTTAAACTTTTCAATTTTCCGAATAGTCCATTTAGTATTTCTATCAAATTGCTGAATATAATTTCCGTGGGTTCTTGTTCCATTTTTCTTTCCTTTTTCGCGAGTACTTTCGATTTGATTCGTCAAATCATCATCAGGCAGTGTTAGTCTTGGTGTCTTTGCAACTATGTCTGAACTGTTGAGATATTCTACCGGCTTGCACTATACACATTTGAAATGGGCGTCTATAATATTAAGATGTTTCATGCGAACGGGATTACGTTCTAAGCGTACAAAATTCAAAAGTGTGATCGCTTAACGGCTAAGAATTTGGTAATGTTACTTACTATGCTAGACACTTTAAAATATTGGTACTAGTTTCGTAATTAACATTATTGAATGTTGGATGTCTAGTTCTAATGTAAAGAGCTTAAATATTTTGTCATCCTTTGATGTTGGTATCGTGGTGTATCATTTTAGTCGTATTAATTAAAATGTGTCTATATGGAGAAGGGGGCAGTTATGCTTGTGTAGCTGTTGGCAAATTAGGCTAGTGTCGAAGAGATCTGAAGTGAATCTTCAAAAATGGTGTTGTGGTAGTGAAAGGGATGTAACAATGAGTGTTATTAATTTTGTAGGAGATAACACATAAAAACTAAAATCCAACAATCAATAAAGTGAATAAGGAAACAAGTCACATCATAGTAATTAACATTACCAAATTCTTAGCAATAAGCAATCATACTTTTTGAATTTTGCACGCGTTTAGAAGATTTTATTAGTATTTCTGATTATTTTTTTTTTTTTTTAAATATTGTTAATAGTTAATTGTATTTTTGTAAATGTATCTACTATTTAGGATATAATAGTTAACTTTTAATCTATCTATAGAGATTACTAAGTAGATGATCCAATAATTATTTAATATTATGTATTCCTATAATTTTTATTTAATTTTCTATTTTGTAAATCTATACATTAAATGTGTTATTCTATTAATATATGTGATGATTTTTTAATTGATTCAGATTAAAAAATTTTTACTGTTCACATATATATAATATAAAATAATAATATATATATATATATAAATATATATACATATATATATATATTCATGAGAGAGTTTAAAAGAAGAATTGAAGTTTAGACACACAAATACGTTTACTATACTATATAGTTGATAAGCATGACATAAGCTAGTAGAAATAGGAACACAAACATATCTATAAAGCAGAAAGTATATTATCTACACAAAGTCGAAATCGATAGAAATATATTTTCTGCCTTATATATGTTTTGCATCTTTATTTGTACTAGTCTGTTGTTATGCTTATCCATTATTCAAAACATTATTTTGTCATACATACATATATATATATATATATATTTATATATATATATATATATATATATATATATATATATGAGCGAGAAAGAGAGAGAGAGAGAGAGAGAGAGAGAGAAGTAAACGATGGGAATAAAAAGTGTAAACGTATAATATCTATTACATCATCAGTTGCTCAAAATAAATTCATTTTTCCTTGCTTAAGATATTGTTTTTCAAAAAAGTTAAATCTTATCATCAGAGGAATACAAAAAAGATAAGTCAGTACATTAAATTACCATAATTCATTATTTAAAAGTATATAATATAAGATGAATACAAATATGAAAACTGTCCAATGCAAAGAGAAGGGGTTAAACTATAGGAAAAAGGTTCACCGTTGAAGACGCTATAAAAAATGTAGCAGCAGGTCCAAAAGACGGTACATCTGGTACAGATTTGCGTCAGAATTGTAATTTTGGTAAATTCTATTTACCGATTTATCTGTTTGTATACTTCTGACAATACGACTATATATGTGAAGTATTTATTGAAAAATAAATAGATACTTGTAAAGATGTATACCCCAAATATTGTCTTTGATTGTTTGTTTTTGTTCCTACTCTCTTTAACTATTGGCATTTTGGCTAAGATCAAAGTGTAGTATCTGTTCCGATGGATACTGCACCCCATAGACTGGTATTGTCTTGGCCTTCGGGGCTTGATTTACGCCGGTCTATGGGTATGTCCTGTGCAGTTCTAGGAGGTCCACCCTCCCAGGCTTCGCCTCCCCTCTTTGGAGAGAAGTAGGTTTATTGCTTACTGCCTGAGGCGCCCCTACCGGGGAATGCCGACGGGGCTGCTCAGGCAATTTTTAAGGGCCAGAGTGCTCACCTCTCGGGCGCTGGCTTTTCAAACCACACTTTCTCGACCGACCTTGGGTCACATCTTACTTGTGGGAGTAAGATAAAACTGGCCTTGTGTCTAACTCCTGGAGAGGAGTAAATAAATACTCTCTTTAACTATTACAGTGTTTTGCATTTTTATCAACCTTCATAAATACTCACACATTGATGAATCAGCAATGATTCATCAAACTCCAGAAAATAGACGCTCCATTGTATGTGTATGTCGCAAAGTTTACTCATTTGAATACTGGTTTTGAAAATCGAAATGTTATTAACTATTTCTTTGTATTGTTTTTTATTCAAAGGTTAATTTAATTTTAAGAAACAACTAGTTTAGAGAAAATATTTAGCATTTGAATAAAAACGTTATTTTCCTTAGAAGGAGTCGACTTTATTATCTACAAGTTAGGATCTATTTCAAAATTACAATTGAAAAGTTAAATCAATTCATGTTTCTTTCTTTTTTGTACAGTCACATTTAAAAAATTAATAAAAGTGTATCTAAATGACCGAATATTAATGTTTATCTCTATATAAATACATGATAACTCTTTTGAGTTGTATTTCCTGTTTGCAACAACATTATAAATGTAATTTAATAATTTTAAATAATTTTATAAGGTATTTAAAAAAGCGAACATTGCGAAGCAATAGCGAGCCAGCAAAACCATCTTGTACATATACAGGGTGATTCATAAGTCACTTAGATATTTATTTTTGAAATTCTGAAGTTTAAAAATACGGTAATACAAAACAGTAAGTTTATTCAACAAATTAATTTATGGGAGTTTAATATTACAGCAGATTTTCAAAAGTTTCCCCTTCGTTCTGCATGCATAGCTCCATTCATTTTTGCTAGGAATTTACGACTCTTTGTAGCATATTTGATTGATTCATTTTAACACACTCGGCATTGATTTTTGATTTCAACAAGTGTGGGATTATGAAATAAATATATATAGAAACAAATATATAAACGAACACATTTAACATAACAAATAGCAGTAATTAGAGAGTAAGATAACAATCATCAAAAATACATAGTATGTTTGTGCTTCATATGTAAACCATTTTAAATAGCTAAGTGAAGTGACTTATGAATCACTCTGTATATGTAGTAAACCTGTATTTCCATTTATTTGAAATCATAAAGATGTATTTATTCGTATATGTTCTTATATATATATATATATATATATATATATATATATATATATATATATAAGATGAGACAAACTAAAATTATACTTTTAGATAATTGAACCTGTAGTCAAATGATTTAAGCTCAATATACGAGATAGAGCAATTATAAAGATGAATGATTTTTCTCAAAATAAATCCCAAGTCAAGTGACATTTACAAGCTCGCAAAACAGATGCGCCGTGACAATCAAGATGTCTTGGGTGAAAAACCTATAAGGAACGACTCTGGTGAACTCTCATTGGATGATGAAGCGAAAAAACAGTCATGGAAACAGCACTACGAACGCTTGCTGAACGTTGAATTTCCATGGAACCCCGATGAGCTGACTTATGAACCTCCTATAGAAGGTCCTAGTACCCCCATTACCCAGGAGATGATCACTGAAGCAATCCGTAAAATGGGAGCTGATAAAGCAGCTGGGCCATCTGGTATAGTTGCTGAGATGCTCAAACCAACCGGTGAACTAGGGGCCAGTTTGGTGCATGAACTGATTGAAGCCATCATCAGAGAAGAATGCATACCTAAGGAATGGGAAGACAGCATTATAGTAAGTCTGTACAAAGGTAAAGGCGATGCATTAAACAGAGGTAACTACCGTGGACTCAAGCTCATTGATCAGGTCATGAAAGTCCTGGAAAGAATTGTTGAACAGCTGATCAGACAACAAATACAGATTGCTGATATGCAATTTGGCTTCATGCCCGGTAGGAGCACCACAGATGCAATTTTCATCATACGCCAAGTCATGGAGAAACATCTAGCAGCAAACAAACCACTGTACATGGCATTTGTAGATTTGGAGAAAGCTTTTGACCGTGTCCCCAGAAGGGTCATCTGGTGGGCCCTGCGAAAGCTGGGTGTTACTGAGTGGTTGGTTCAGGTGATAACGTCTATGTACACCAATGTACGTAGTCGGGTACGAGTCGGTAACAGCTACAGCGACGAATTTGAGGTTAGAGTAGGTGTCCATCAGGGATCTGTCTTAAGTCCCCTTTCTATTCATCATTGTACTCGAGGCTCTATCACTGGAATTTCATACTGGCTGCCCGTGGGAGCTGCTATATGCCGATGACCTAGCGATCATTGATACTTCACTTCAGTCACTCAAGGAACATCTGGATAGATGGAAGATCAGCATGGAGGAGAAAGGTCTCAGAGTCAACATGGGTAAAACTAAGGTCATGATCGCAGGTCCAAACCTCAGCTTACTACAGAAAACAGGAAAATACCCGTGTGCTGTATGTCTGAAAGGAACTGGCAGCAACTCAATCATCTGCACTCACTGTTCAGGTTGGGTCCACAAAAGGTGCAGTGGCATAAAGGGCTCTCTCAAAGCAGATCCTCCCTTCATGTGCTTTCGTTGCACCGGCACGGCAAAACCAATAGATGGCAGACCACTGACTGAGATGGATACTGGTGACAACAAGCTGGAAGTAGTGACAGACTTTTGTTATCTTGGAGATGTGCTGTCATCAGGTGGAGGCTGTGAACTCGCGGCAGCTACACGTTGCAAGTGTGCCTGGAAAAAATTTAGAGAGCTGCTACCAATCCTGACAAACAAACACCTGCCAACAACTACGAGAGGGCGTGTATACTCCTCATGTGTCAGAAGTGTGCTGTTGTATGGCTCAGAAACTTGGGCTGTCTCTGCTGGCATACTAAAGAAGCTGCACCGTAATGACAGGGCAATGGGCAGATGGATCTGTTTGATGAGGCCTGAACAGTACGTTTCTTTTGAATCCCTGCTCTCACAGGTCGACTTGAAAAGCCTTACGGACATCATGCTGAAGAACAGACTGCGTTGGTTGGGTCACATTGAGCGTAGCGATGGCTGTATTGCTAAAGTCCGAAAGTTGAATGTGCCAGCAGAGAACATCACCACTGGCAGACCCAAGTTGACTTGGGAGGACGTAGTCAAACGTGATAGGAAGACCATGGGTATGGATTCCATCAAACCTTGCCAAAGACAGGAGTGGAGAGGAAGACTTAGATTTCGAGACTAGACAATCAGGCCCCACCCTCATCAGAGGATTAATTGTGGCCTGATTCAACAAATAAACCGGTTGATGATGATGATGATGATGATGATGATGATGAATGAAGGAAGAGATATAAAGACGTGCGAATGACAAATCTAGTTAATCTAAAATGTAATAATCAGATGAATTACATAGATTCATAAGTTGGCAGGGGAATAGTCAATCTCAACATTTGAAAAATTTAAGAAACAATATTCCATTGATGATGAGATGTAAATCTTTGAAAAGCCTGGCTTAAGGAAAGAAGAATAACCATGTGTTATCGAGTACACCTTGCATTGAACAATCAAAGATGAACTAGATTTGTAATTCGCACATCTTTATCTCAATTCCTTCATTTATCTAATATATATATATATATATATATATATATATGTATATATATATATATATATATATATATGTATATATATATATAAAGTGTTTATATGATTATTTCATGTATCTACATTTTAGTTTTACGTTTTCTTACAGGGATAAAACGCGAAACATGTAGATTAATTTCTATAAATATATTTTCATAACTTTCTACTATATATATATATATATATATATATATATATATATATATATATATATATATAGTGTATACATATGTATATATAGTATATATGTAGTATGTATATAGTATATATATATATATAGGGTATGCATATGCATATATATAGGGTATGCATATGTATATATAGTGTGTATATATAGTATATATATATATAGTGTATGCACATGCATATATATATAGTGTATATACATACAATGTATATATATATATATATATATATATATATATATATATATATATATATATATATATATATATGCATACATAAGGTACGTTCAATATAAAGGGTCTAAAATCAATGTGAAAACATTTAGACCCATCCTTTCACTTAAAGATTCATCAAAATTCAGGAAAAAAACAATTGTAATGAAATGTGCTGTATTTATTAATAGAATATAAAAAACCTAATGTTAAATTTTAAAATATTACACACAATCTTTAAAAACACATTCATCAATGTTATATCTCGAAGTACTTAAAGAACGTATACCTTTATTTTGTATTTTTTCATGAAAATAAAAGCATCGTAGATGTTTATTCATTTTTTAAATATTTCTTATATATACAAAAAAAACCGTAAAGTCCGTGTTCATAAAAGCAATATCACTTGAAGAAAAAATAATTTCTCAAATTGAACATATTTTCATGAAATGAAGCATTGTTTATTCAATATTTTCACAAAAAATAATATAATTCCAAAATAAATATGATAACAGTTTCCGGGAAATATTTAAAAAGGCGATATTCTAATGTTTCCCTTGTGCACATGAACGTGTAATCATCAGCGTAATATTTTTTTTTGTAATCTTGAAAATAGAAATAAAATTTCGGAAATTTAGAATCTTGACCACTATTAAAAAAATAATTTTAAAAAATTGTGATAATTTTTACTAACAATTAACGTGTAGAGTGAGTGATGCTCTGTACTACACACATATAATAACTCCACGCCCTACCCACCATTTACCACCCACCGTCATCAACATTTTATGTTCAAAGAATCAAAGACCTTATTAGTTTCACAATTGATTGTCAATTATTTGGAAAAATAAAACATGAGTTTGTAATCATTATATTAATAAATAATCATTTTCTGTCAAATTAAAATTCTATTTAATTATTAATAAATAATTGTTTTAGCTTTTATTTTTCAATGAATAAATTTTCAGTGTAGCCATTGACGTTAATGTTCTTTTTAATACTTAAAGTGGAATATTAGTTTTATTTAAACAGATTTAATTGAATTTATCGTAACGACACGTTTAAGAATGAATCGAGTAATGTAATTGTGAAAGTTGTTATCATCGAGTAAAAAAATGATAATATTGACGCAGTTCTGAACGTAAAAATAAAAAGTTTTGAACGACATTTTACAAAAGTTTTATTTCAAATGTAAAAGAAAAACCTTGGCAAACAGACGTCATCAATAATTATTTCAGTGTATTCTGTACTGTACTGTACTGATTTATATCAATCCGAGTATGCAAGAAGAATGAAATAACCCCAAAATGGCCCTTTTCAGGGCTGCTAAATTTTAATGATATTTTTCAACTGCACATGTAGAATAAAAGCGATCTTTTGTGATTATAATAAATGATGGATAAATAACTTGGAATGTACAGACGAACATTTATTGTACTTAGTTCAACACAAACAAATCAAGTTGCCACTTTAGACGCAAGAGGCTACACAGGATTAGAGTTACAGTTTAGGAGTTTCCTTAAATTTGGAGCTGTGCAGCGTGATGCTTGTTAAAATCAATTTTTAATTTATCCATGTCGATACAATCAGGGAAACAGTGTGCATTGATGGAGTGCCAAAGGCCGGCAGCTCGAAAAAAGAAGCTACTGGAGTAAAAGGCTCTCCGGCATCTGAGGGTTTCCACAGTAGATTGATGGGAATTAGCATATTGTTGGTTTGCTCGTGTGTATTTACGTCGAGGGGGCACCAGAGCTGAAAGTTCATTGGTTCATATTCCATTGAAGTACGTGTTAGACAATCACAAAAATTCAATATTACGGTGATAGGACAGGGTCTGGAGCTTGGTGAATAGTGAGGCACCTATTAGATTAGAGCCTCTTTTTGGGACCAAGAGGGACAGACTAGTAGATGGTGCACCAGCTCAGATGTGACAACAATACTCCATGCATGGACGGACGGTGCCTTTGTCGAAATATAATATACAGTTAGGTGTGAACATTTTCCAGCACGGTCGAAGAAGCCACTTTCTTTGCAGCAGCAATGACAATGTCGTCTATGGATTTGCTCAAATTCATGTTACCGGTTAAGTTTAGGCCAAGGGTTTTGAACGTTGGACTCTCGTGTGGGGTGGTATTTGCGATAACAATCTGTGGTTGAAAAAGTTTGTTTAGTTGTTGAAGGAAAGGAGCTTTTTCATAGAACCATTAAATGTTACCATCCGTTTATGAGCCCATTCCACTACAGACTAGAGGTTACTTTCTAAGGATTCAGCCATTTCCTCGAATATGTGCGCGTCCGTTTTACCCACATGACCAGAGGAGAGCGTGGTGTCGTCAGAAAATTTACCCATCTCAGACACAATGTTATCAGGGAGGTCGTTTATGATAATAAGGAACAATAAAGGTTCAAAGGATCGATCCCTGGGGTACACCTACATATATGTCATGTTGTTTGAATGAACGGCCGTTGGGTACAACCTGGAGTTTTTGTTTTGATAGGAAGGGTCTAATTATATTAAATATTGTTCCAGTAACACTATATGCATACATTTTTATGAGAAGATTTTTATGCCAGACCTTGTCAAAGACTTTACATATATCAAGCGCTACCACCCTAGCTTCACTTGCCTTGTCCAGTGTATGGTATATGCGTTCAGAGATGACCGTTTGTATATCCGCAGTAAACTCTGCTTGCCTAAATCCATACTGATTATCAGAAAGAGTTTAGCATTTACAAGGCGAGGAACTATCGCTAGATTGATTAAGAATTCAAAGCGAATGGAGAGAGTAGACTCATGGGGCGATAATTCTGAGGGTCAGTTTGCTCTTCAGAATTCTTGCAGACTGGTACCGCTGGGGAAATTTACCAGCTATCAGGGAAGCAAGATTCGGCAATGCATTTGTTGTAGAGTTTGGAGAGGACACAGCCAGTTCAGCAGAGCATTTCTTTATTACTATTACTGAGATAGTATCCGGCCTACATGCTTTTGAGATGTCAACATTTTTTTATGATATATTTGACACGAGATGGAGTGATGACAAGGTCATCAAGTGTGGCTTCAGTTCGCAATGGGAATTAGAAGAGAGTTGCTTCCGGGGTCCAAAGTGGGTTTTGGCCGAAACGTTGGGCAAGTAGTTCAGCCTTATCAGTTGCCGTGCAGACGACATCATTGTGGTTGGATAGCGGGGGAATTATTGATTGCCCATTATCACCACACTATTGAAGTTAAGAGAATTGTAACTGATTTGAATTTTTTTCAATTTAACTCTATATTTCTTTAGCATTTTTGTTGAATAAATCTTGATTAGTATCAGATACGGAAATTCAATCTCATTGAGCTAAATGAAATATTACATGCCATTAATAGGCAAAACAAAACTGTGAAAGTACCTTTTTGAAAAAAATAAATTAAGTGTTTATATTTAGTTTTATAAAACAAGGGTGCTGGCGCAGATTAGGACTCAAGCTAACATCGACTTGCCATCGTGTAGGTTAGGGTTAGCATATGTTTAACGTAAGGTTTGGGTTAGGCTTAGCTTGGGTCCTTATCTGCACCAGTACAAAATCTAGAAATAAGGGAAAGTTATTAGAAAAACATACGTTCAAGATAATAATAAAATGGGAAATTGTGTTTCGGTTCTTATACTTGTAAATTGTATGTAGACATTTTTATAACCTTAAAAATAAAGAAATTAAGATATAATAATTTCTCAATTTCTATAAACAATTACAAACTCATATCTTTCATCTAATATATAAAGTAGAGACGTTTTTCCCCCTGTCCCTTCTCAGAGAATAGGAAAATAATCACATGCATGACAGGCTACTGAACTCACAATTATATTACACTTATTCACTCGAGTGTTTTTTAGTATATCTGTTATTCTTCTTTCCCAACTAACACTGAATATTATATTATGCCCGCCCGCCACGACTCTCCGAAATACCAACTCCATATAGGTAGTAGCAAAAACTTTTCTCCCTAGCAATTCTGTACTGTGACTACACTCATCGACACCGGGGGAACTAAGAAATAGAATTTAATTTTCACAAGACACCGGTTGTTATTCATTATTTGCCTGGTATTAATTTAACACGCATGCCAATAATGAAGCTTAGGTTTATTCGCGTATTTCCACATGTATTTGTAAGCCGAAACCGTAGCGCAATCAAGATAGGTTTGATGACCGCCAGTTTTAGCGTTCGATCCCATTCTACCCTTCCACTTTTTTTTTGTACATTTAAAAGATTGACCAACACGGTAGACGGGGCAGAAAAAAACAATAGGTCGTTTCTTTTATTTATTCGACGTCATGCAATAGGTAGTACTTTCTCCCGTGCAACGACGGGCGACGGGTTCCGCTAGTATAAAAATGAAATAATCAAACGAAATAATAATGCAGTTCGAGTCTTCCATACATTTAGATTTTGTAGCAATATTGTGTGTTTACAATTATACGTAAACGTTTTTGACGTAACTTTCAATTTTTAGGGGATGATACAGCATTTGTTTGTAAAAAAGAACGTATATTTTTAATTAACTTTTTGATTTAATAATTTAATAATTATCTTTGAAATGGTTCCAGAAAACTTATCTTTATCTTTTCAGCGAATTTTAAAAATGTTTTATCAAATCTGCAATTTTTACTTATTTTTTTAGCCGTTGTGATAACAGTTTTTATTCTTATTTTTCTCACATGTAAATACACATTTTTCTTTTTAGATATTAACTTAGGCTTTTATCTTTTAAACACAATCAAAATTTAAACGCAAACTACTTAATAATTTATGATAATACATGTTTGCACATACCTAGTAAATATATATATATATATATATATATATATATATATATATATATATTTATTTATTTATTAAACCAGAAATTGCCACGACGGCTGCCGATGAGTGCCTGAGATCCAATCCCTCAGTGTACGAAACCGCCGGTTCAACCGTCGTGGCAATTTCTGGTTTAATAAATCAATATTAAGCTCTTAATTCTCTTTACTGATTTAATTGAGCACTTTGCTGGAAGTTTCCTACCTACTTACAAGTAATATATATATATATATATATATATATATATATATATATATATATATATATATATATATATATATATATGTTCAGTTGTATTAAATCCGATGTTCATGTTAACATTTATTTTATTATTAAATCATTGTGTCTTTTCACGCAAATGTATGATTTTATGAATTGATTCGAATCGTGTGTGCACAGGTGCGTGCATCTGGACGTCTCGCTTTTTGTCCTCGAATGGGTCTTTTTGAATGCAGACAAATTAGGCATCAACCGAAAATCTCGACCCGTGGGATACGGGAAAAGTAATAGGCGCCAATATCTATGGACATTATTCTCAAACAAATATATATTTTAGGCTATTTTTGAGAGTTCGCTTAGGCGAAAACTAGCTTTGGCTCAGCGGGTACATATCATTAAGTAAAAGTAAGACGGTATTTCAAATCGGTGAGAATTGTAGAAATAAGAGGAAACGCGGTATATCCACTAAATAACCCATAAAATAATTTACATATGCAGAATGTAACCTTTTATAGGGGTTACAGTAGTACATGAACGGACATAAGCAAGGCGAGATACTTTCAATGAGATATTCTATGAAAAGCATGTAAATGTGTCAACTAAAATCGTTTAGAGACTACATATTTTCGAATTCAGATTTACATGGGGTATATATTGATGCACAAATTATTTCGGAAATATCTAAAAATTTTAAGTTGAATACTTTCGAAATGAATGTAAAAATTGAAAACCGTCTTGTGTGTTTTGATTTCGGTAAATAAACAGGTTTCGCATTGTAATACATGAACAAGTCTATATTTATTTTCTTAAAGGAGAATACTTTATATTTTAAACCTATGTTTATATAGTTTAATTTTAATACAAAATCTGCAGACATTTTTTCACGAAAAATGTCAATGTTTTCTTCACTGTGATATCAAGACAAATAAATATCTGTAAATCCATAATTTTATTTTAATTAAAAGAAACTAATAATAATAATGCTATATTATGTTGAATAGCATATTCTACGAAACACCTCTTCATTAAATGATGTTTAAGCAGATTTTTAATCCAGATTTGATGTCTGTTGCTAAGTAACTAGAATATAGTTATATCATTCTAACGCTCAAGATAGTACCTAACTCACGATGCACTCCTCTATCTGTATAATAGCCAGATAGAAATTACATAGAGTACTGTTGTCACATCTGTATGTATATATATATATATATATATATATATATATATATATACACATACATATAAATACATAATAATAATATATATACATATATATACTCATACATATATATATATATAATTATATATATACATATATTTATACATATATATATACATATTTATATATACATATATGTATATATATATATATGTATACATATGCATATCTACATATATACGTATATATGCATATATATACATATATATATATATACACACATATATATATACATATATATATATAAATACATATATTTGTATATATATACACATATATGTATATATACATATATATACATATATATATATATATACATATGTATACATATATATATATATATATATATATATATATATATATACATATATATACATATATATATATATATATATATATATATATATATATATATAATTTATAAATAAATATTATTTTAAAAATAAACCGATACACGCATGTGGTTCACGCTAAACCTGCAATTGTCAGTATTGGAGGAGACAATCCTTGCCGACCACACGGTTCCAACACTGATACGTAAATCCGCATCTTGATAGCAAACACGGCTGCTATCTGGCAAGCAGTCGATAGCATATAATAGGCGATGCCTGTAGTTTGTTATTACGAATAATGGCGGCTTGTTGTCAACTTGACTAAAGTGCTCTATCTTGTGAGCACTTTGAATAATTATCTATTAATTAATATAATTTTCAAAATAAACCTATATACACATTTGTCTCATGCCAAACACACACATAGATATATATATATATATGTATATATCTATCTATCTATCTATCTATCTATATATCTATCTATATATATATATATATATATATATATATATATATATATATATATATATATATATATATGTTTGGAGCAAATTCCAAAATTAACCCACTGATTAGTTTAATTTAGATTTATGTAAAAAGGGCATAGAGAGGAAGTGTTGGAAGAACTTCCAAAAAATTAAAATACCTACGATTTTTCCATAAGTATTCGACACGGATTAATTAATATTACCCAAATTTCAATTTTATTTGACAACTTTAAAGTGTTGTTGGAGGGGCACAATCTCTATTTGATAAATCAAATATTTTCGATTTGCATGAAATGTGATCTATAGTTATTACATGAACTAAGTAACATTCACTGAATTTCGATTGCGACTAAAGATTCCTGAAGCTTAATCCATATTTTAAACATGATTCTAGAATCAAAACTTGTTAAATAAGTTTTATTATAAGGGTTATAGCATATATAACCTGATTTTAAAGTTCGTAAGGCGACATGAAAGGTGTTTAAAACGATTTTGTCCGGTGAATTGATATATTAATAACTTGAAGTATACCCATCCTGGGTGAGTATTGATTTACTCCTCTCCAGGAGTTAGGCACAAAGCCAGTTTTTATCTTACTCCCACAAGTAAGATGTGACCCAAGGTCGGGTCGGGAAAGTGGGGTTTAATAATTGCCTGGGCAGCTCCGTCGGCATTCCCCGGTAGGGGCGCCTCAGGCAGTAAGCAATAAACTTACTCCTCTCCAAAGAGGGGAGGCAAAGCCTGGGAGGGTGAACCTCCTAG
The DNA here is from genome assembly GCA_963556195.1 of Sepiola atlantica. Taxonomy (NCBI): domain Eukaryota; kingdom Metazoa; phylum Mollusca; class Cephalopoda; order Sepiida; family Sepiolidae; genus Sepiola; species Sepiola atlantica. Next base: position 41,872,280 of record OY744515.1, read on the forward strand.
AACTGCACAGGACAGACCCATAGACCGGCGTAAATCAAGCCCCGAAGGTCAAGACAATACCAGTCTATGGGGTGCAGTATCCATCAGAACAGATACTACACTTTGATCTTAGCCAAAAGGCCAAAGGTGAGTATCCCGTCAGTTATATATAAAGTGACTTCATTATTAAAAAAGAAAAACGAATAGGGGATTTTGTATGAAGCATTTGCTAAAAAGTATGTATATTTACTTAACCGAGTACATTGCAATATAAAAAATAACCCCATTCAGGTTTAGCAGTAAATAAATATTAAGAAAAAATAAAAAGATAAAACAAAATAATGAAATATTAATGAAAGGATATAGAAATAAGGGGCCGGGGCGAGGATGATTGTAATTAGGGCTTTAGTAAGGAGTGAAAGTGTCCTCAATTGAGGAAAAGTCTAAAAGGTAGAGGTGGGTTTGGCGAAAAAAAAAGGAAAGGTGTTAAGTAAATGGAGCAATTATAAAAAAAATATTGGAGATCGAGTCGAAAAGGAAGTGGGATTCATTGGGCCGAGGAGTCATGATGACGGGTCGGAAATAGTATGAGCCCCCACACACCCGATGGGTGACTGAGTGCTTATTTTATTTAATCGTGTTTGTATATGGTATACGGACTTGACAGTTTAAAGGAGAGACAAATACAAACAGCAGAAAAACAAAACGGCAACATAGGTCAATAAATCCGTGTCCTCCCGATAACGCCACCTATAATAACGCAGAGTTACTTACTCGTCTTTAACACTATGTTCTCATTTACCTGCATATCCAAAAGGGCAATGTTAGACACTAGGTCAGTATTTACGTGTGTGAAGGGCGTCCAGCACTCTTAGAAGGAGCACTCTTAATGGGACAACATTTTTTGAAAAATCATCTCAATCTCCATCGCTTATAGAACATGTACTACACTTTGACCTCAGCTCGATGACAGACAAGTGGATTTCATAGAGTCGTAACATTAGTAAGTCTAATACACGAGACGAAAACTTGTTATATATGGCGTGGCGTGGCGTGGCGTGGCGCGGCGCGGCGCAGTAGTTTCAAGCGCTAACTGTAAACTCGGTATGCCGGGGCTACTGCGTCACATTCATTAATACACTTGGTAAATGTACGAGTACATATACTGTTCATCTAATACTAAATAGTAGGGTAGACTAGACTATTTAGCCTTCGTTGTGCAACCTGTTTAAGAGAAGAACACTCAGAAATAACACGAGTTTTCTCTGCTTATCTCGGTATTGTTTCTAGCCACCTTGAACTTCTTTTTTCACCTGGACTCAATGCCAGTCCAGGAGATTGCACAATCCTTATGCCACTATAGACACCATGCGCAGGTAATCTTATAGGGAACATCCATTGGTTCAATTTGTTTTCAAGGCCCCTTAAGCTTAAATTTGGGACATTTTCTAGAACCAAAATCATGTAATGGATGTTTATCAAAATTAGAATATGGATTATATGCATAATGTTTTGCATCATTATATATTGATTTTAATGTTCGTAAGGTAGCATAAAAGTGGTGCAAAACTATTCTGTTCGGCGAATTGATATTCCCCGTCCTGAGTGGTTATTCAGCTAGTTCTCTATAAATTTCATAGCGTAGCATAGGTTGTCTCTTCTTTCTGTATCGCTCTTTTTTCTCTCTATATATATTTATTTCTCTCTCCTTATTTTTATGTATGTGTGCATCTCTCTTTCACTCTCTTTCTTCCTCTCTCTCAATTTTTCACTTTCTCTTTCTTTTGAAGCTAAAAGAAAAGTATATTTATCATATCAAAATCATATTTATTTTAATTAATTAAACTTTTAACAGACAAATGTTGCCTCCTGCATGAACTGTATCGATTCAGCTAAAGTATGTGTGTACTCTTATGCGAAAATATGGTTTAAAACGTGAAAGGCATATCAAATTACGACATGCAGTAATACATTTTATACGTACACTGTTTATGACTGTTCACTGTTATTTCTACATATTGGATAGATAAACAATCTCCTTGTGACAAGATCGCCGGGCACATAATCGTGGGTCTGGTGTTGTCACATACACCAACAAAAACCTAATAATTTGACACAACAAAAATATGAAAAGGTCATGATCGGCTGGGACTATTCTGATAGCAACTAGGGGACGGAGGGCTCGGTCAGCATCCTGCGAATATTATGCCGTAAGGTAACAGAATAAAACAGCCCGAATAAATATTATCAGCCTAAATCAACGACCATGTTAAAGAGACTGCACTCGACCAATGTTTAAGAGCGGCTTTTGCTTTGTTTTGATGTCATATATTTACATGTTAAATTATCAATACGATATGTTGTGTATTGGATTGAAATAGACGAACATATATTGATTTAGTACAAACAACTTTTGTGCAAACGAAAATAAGGTTAGGTAAATAATGAGAGTTCAAACAGTCCAAAAAACATTCTAGAAGAAAATAATTATTTAACGTATTAGAAGAAATGTTATACACGTGTTCATTTTGGCTGTCGCCGTGTGCGTTTACGTGTGTATATAATGGGTTTTCATGGAGTTATGTGTGAATACTAGCGTTCCAGTTTTGTTCCTGAGAGAGTGTGTATGTAATAACTACGTATATGCGTTTGGTAACTTGCGTGTATGTAATTCGCCGGGCGGTGTGTTTAAAAGTCTGGAAACGTCTCTCGTTATATGTGTGCTGCTTGCCGAAGGCTTTTTGTCCCCAAAAGGGGTTAGCTAAGATTATATAATATTATATTATTTGTTTGGTCGAAAGAAACTGCTGATTTGAGATGTTATTCAATATGTAATAACAACATTCACTACCACTGTCACTTAAAACAACCACGCAGAGTAAGCAATGGGCCGCAAAGGTAATTAAACTAGCAATTAAGTGTTATTACAAATACACTAAAGGCTCCTGTACACATATAGAACATACTCCCGAAATTATGCGGTATTTTTCTTAATCAAGCTTCATAAAGTAGTCTCAATAATTTAACATTTTTATTATTCGACAAAAACAAAAAAAAACTGTTTTAGAAAACATGTATTTCTAAATAAAATTTGTGTACGCATTTTAATTTATGTCATTTCCTTTATAACTACAATTGTTCAACTCACATCCATATCATATTTTATTCGTAAGATGCTGATTTTTGGTTTTTCAATTTTTTGAATATGGATTTCTTTCTTTTTTGTTTCAATTATTAATTTATTTAGATTTCTTTTTCTTGACTTGTGTCACCTATCAATTGATGGTGAAGCATGTTTTTTCTTTTATTAAAGCGGGTTGTATATGTTGCACGCCGAACCTGCACATAGTTCATGGTATTCTACTAACTTGAGAAACTATGTCTTCACAATATCAAATATATATAAACATCTGCGAATACGTCATACTGTTCTCCGTACCGGATCATGAATTTGTCAATGAGCGCAACTGAAACTACTGCTACCCGTTAAATTGCAGTGTTTGTGGTCAAGGTTAATCCTCTAGATCCACCGTATTCTGTCTATACCCAGCCATATTAGCAAAGGTAACCTCAAGAATGATGTAGCTCTCTACCACACACAGACGATCATATAGGTATATTTTGCACGTCACATAACGCTGGGATGCATGGAGACCAGCCATGGACACATCTGAAGACCAACTTGGAATGGTACTAAACCTCTGCAAACCCTTTACGCTTACTTCATTTAGATTAAATGTAAGAAGGGAGCCCATTGATTGCTTTCAATTACCGGACCAAAATAATTTAAAAAATAGAATATCCACACACAAAAAACACCCACACACATGGCCACATAGTAACGCCGTCATACGCAATAATGTACATGCACAACTCTGCACAAACCACACACTTACAATGTATAAAATCACAATCACATGCACACATACTCACATATGGATATTGAGTCAAAGAAAGTAAGAGAGAGAGAGAGAGAGAGAGAGAGAGAGAGAGAGCGAGAGAGAGAGAGACAGACAGACAGACAGACAGAAAGGTAGGTACAGGGAGAAGACTGATACACAGTGCACATGTATGTGTGCGTGTGCACACATATTCACATAGACAGATTTAGCTATAGAGACAAGCACACATTCATTCTGAGACATACACACATATTCGTATACGTAGAAGTGTATGTCAATGTAAAAGAGTGCAAAAGTGCAACATGCTTTTTTCTGCAGTACTGATTTCGTTTTCCGTTTTCTGTTTTTCCATTCACGCTCTCATCTACATCTTTCTGTTTGGGGTTTATTTGAATTGTTCTTCTTTCTTTTTGCTATTTCTTTCTTTCTCTCCTCTTTACAAGATGGTAAGTACAGAAGTTAAATGTCCGAAAACCCTTTAATTACGTGACCCACACCCACTTACCGACATAATGGAATTTTCGATTGTCGATTTTCGTTGCGAATATGAGTGACAGGCAGGATCATGAAACCAGAGCGATAAAATTGCTTTTAATAGAGTTTAATATTCTATGACTTATACTGCGCTCACATTTTATTTTAACATTCGAAATTAAAAGATTTTCATGTAAGATTCGAAACTTGAAAACGTTTCTCGTGTCGGACGTATAATTTAATGATTAAACTGCTTGATGTCTCTGAAAATCTGCAAAAGCGATCTAAATTTGAAACAGATGATATAGATATGATATAGAGAGGCAACACATTAAATGCGTAACGTTTTCACGTATATAAAATGGAACTTTTAAGTAAAAGGATTTACGTCTCGCGGCCATTTTCTTTTTGATAATTCGTTATTCTTAAAGTATTGACTTCATTATTGATTTTACATTTATTAAATTCAGTTATAAAATAAATAAATTCATATTTCTCATTATGTGAATCTCCCCGAGTGAGAAAAGTGTGAAGAAAGATTATAAATACCTCCCAGTATTGCTGAGAAATATAAAAGGCGACAGACTACCATCCTATAAGACTGGGGATAAGCAGCAGATCTGAGATCATTTCAGGCTGAGAAAACGAGCACTACTGCTACTACTACTACTACTACTACTACTACTACTACTACTATTACTACACCCACTACTACTACTACCACTCTCACTCCCACTACTACTACTACCACTACCACTACTACCCCTCCCACTACTACTACTCCCACTACTACTACAGCTACTACCACTACTACTACGACCACTACTACTGCTACTACCACTCCCACTACTACTACAACTACTACCACTACCACTACTACTCCCACTACTACTACAACTACTACCGCTACCACTACTACTACAACCACTACTACTACCACTCCCACTACTACTACAACTACTACCACTACCACTACTACTACAACCACTACTACTACTACCACTCCCACTACTACTACTACTATTACAATTCCTCTTCCTAAAAGTGTAAATGTGAAAACCCTCGCATTCAGCTCTTTCGATACTGAAAAAAATCAGATTTAGTTTTTTTACGGCATATCAACACTTTTTATTTTATTGACGACCGAAAAAAATACTTATTTTAAACAATGTAATTTATACGATTAACTTTTGAATTTTCTTTAAATATGAAAAGAAAAAAAAATCATGATAGCCGACCCACTATGAGTTATTTCATTTATTCATTTATAAAATAAATTCTTACATAAATGGTTCAGTCAAACATATTGCTGTTTTTGTTAGAAGCAAGAGCATAGAAACTTTCGACAGAAGTGAGCGGTACAGAGATAGAAAAGAGATATGATACATTCTTCTCAGGCATTACCTTCTTTTTTTTGGTGGGGGGTCAGTATATACTCCTCTCAGTCATTACATCGACATATGTGGTTCAGTGTAGCATATGTTCCTTCACCATGATACCATCGGCCTAGGATAGAAAAAATATGCGACTGAGGAAAGCATATTTATTGTTTACCATATATATATATATATATATATATATATATATATATATTAGCAGGCGCAGAGGTAACAGTGCTGGGACGCCCCTAAACACTCAGTGCCTAGCCTTGTTTCCTTACTAGGTCAATGAACGCCGTTCTCTTTCTCTCTATTTGGGCAACTTGGGGAAAATTTTTTCGTCATTAAGTCTTACATGACCAATCTGGGTCTCTCTTGTTCCGACAGGTTGAGGGGACAGCTTGTCTGGCTGCTGTTTCCGATTGACAGGAAGGAGCCCAAACTCTTGGGTAGCGCCAAGAACGGCTGCTCCATCATCAGTTGCATAATACCGTGGGTAGTTGTATGTGCCATGTCGCGCATGGAAAGGGACCCTGCAATTATCTCCGGTGGGCTTTACCGAGGCCACCACCCCATGGACCAGGTTGAGACTAATGGACTGGTTGTGTGAGCTTATTGGCACCAAACAAGTACCCACCTTGGCCAACCCACTCTATAATCAAAACAAACATGTCATTACAAAAAAATAAAAGCAAACCTCAACCAGACACCCAACAAAAAACACTTTCGCCTCCGCCCTTAAGGCTCGCATTCATAAATATCTGGGGACTTAGAACCAATATCAACGACGTAGAATCCTTTCTCCTGACAAACTCCCCGGATATCCTAGCTCTAAGTGAAACTAACCTTCAATCCTCAATATCCTCTCACCACTTTGACATGACTGACTACCTCCCACTCTACCGTAAAGATTCTGACAAACATATGCACGGGCTAGGAGTTTATGTTCGGAACACCCTCCCCCTGACTAGAGAACATAGGTTAGAATCAGATGACCAAGACTACATGTGCTTTAGATTGACTTTACATCACAGCGTCAGATACTTATATTTCTTATACCGCTCCCCATCCACCCAGGACTGTACTCTGCTAACCTCTGTCTCTGTAAGCATAGATAGATCACTCTTAATTGACTCGAATTCCCACATACATGTATTTGGGGATTTTAATGCCCACCACCGTGACTGGTTGGGATTCTCCAGCCTTACTGACGCAGTCGGCAACTCTATGTATAATTTCTCCTTAGCTTACTCCCTCTCTCAGACTGTCGATTTACCAACCCGCATCCTCGATCAAGTAGACCAACAAGCCTCACTTCTAGACCTCTTCTTGACCTCAATGCCCGAGGTTTGTGTGACGAAAGCTCATAGCCCACTCGAGAATGCTGATCACATTGTGCTAATGATACATATCACCGTAAGAAGTCGTCCAAAAGCTGATGAACCGTTGCTCAAAACAACAAGATACTACGAGCGGGCTGATTTTGAGTCAATCAGAGATCACATCAGTGAAGCCCCATGGAGGGAAACCTTCTCACTCCCTGCCAACCAGTGTGCAAACGAATTAACTGAATGGGTCAAAACAGAAATTGAAGCCTATGTCCCCATGCGAAAATTCTTTAGCAAGCCTCACTCAATGGTTCACCTCGGAATGTGCAGCTGCCATTTCTGAGAGGCAACAAGCATTCCGTAAATTCGGCCGCCATAAGTCAGCTACTAATAGAAATAAATTTATAGAGTCAAGAAATAATTGCAAGGCCGTGATAGGTCAAGCGAAGAGAAGGTTTAATGAGTTAACAAAAAAACGCATCCAGTCACAGAAATTAGGTACTCGTGATTTCTGGAAAATCTACAATAGTGTAGTGAATAATGGTCAATCAACGATTTCCCCACTATCAAACCACAATGATGTCGCTTGCACGGCCACTGATAAGGCTGAACTAGTTGCCCAGTGCTTTGCTTCTAACTCTATTTGGACTCAGATAACCACCCCCACCCCAAATTCCCTTTGCTGACCGAAGCCACACTTGATAACCTGGTAATCACCCCATCCCAAGTCAGAGACATCATAAAAAACCTTGACACCTCCAAAGCTTGTGGGTCAGTTCTTATACCTACAATAGTAATAAAGAAATGCTCTGCTGAACTGGCCCCTGTCCTCTCCAAACTCTACAATAAGTGTCTAGCTGAATCTTGCTTCCCCGATACCTGGAGAATCGCCTCTGTGGTACCAGTCTACAAGAATTCTGGAAATAGAACCGATCCCCAGAACTATCGCCGAATCAGTCTGCTGCCGATCTTTGCTAAAATCTTTGAATCCTTAATCAATCTAGCGATAGTACGACACTTAGTTAATGCTAAACTTCTTTCTGACCGCCAGTATGGATTTAGACAAGTACGATCTACTGCAGAAATCCTAACGGTCATCTCTGAACGCATGTATCATACACTCGACAAGGCAGGTGAAGCTAGGGCAGTAGCGCTTGATATATCCAAGGCCTTTGACAAGGTATGACATAAAGGGCTTCTCCTGAAAATACGATCATACGGTATTACTGGGCAATTACTTAATATAATTAGATCATTCCTAGACAAAAGAAAACTCCAGGTTGTCCTCGATGGCCGCTCATCTAAGCAACATGACATACATGATGGTGTATCCCAGGGATCTCTCCTTGGACACTTGTTGTTCCTGATCTATCTAAACGATCTCTCTGATGGCATAGAGGTTTATTTGCTGATGACACGATCCTTTACTCTCGCTACGTTGGCAAACCCGACGCAATCATATCTGAGGCAATGGCTGAATCATTAGAAAATGACCTCCAGGCTGTCGAGGATTGGGGTCATAAATGGTCGGTAACTTTTAATGCCGCAAAGACAAAACACCTTTCCTTCAATAACTACAAGGAACCTTTTCAACCACCGATTGTCATGGCAAATAACACCCTACCTGAGAGTTCATGATTCAAACTGCTCGGCCTAACCTTCACAGGAAACATGAATTGGAACAAATACATTGAAAACATTGCCAAGGCTGCCGCAAAGTGCGTTGGTTCCCTCTACCGTGCTAGTAAACTCCTCACACCTGACATTATCCTGTATCTCTACAAAGCCACCATCCGCCCATGCATGGAGTATTGTTGTCACATCTGGGCTGGTGCATCATCTACTAGTCTCTCCCTCCTTGACAAAGTCCAAAAAAGAATCGCCAACCTAATAGGTCCCTCACTGTCAACCAAGCTCCAGCCTCTGTCCCATCGCCGCAATGTAGCATCCTTGTGCTTGTTTTACAAATACTTCAATGGATTATGCTCCGATGATATGGTTACTCTGGTGCCCCCTCGACGTAAATTCACTAGACTAACTCGACAATCAACTAAATCTCATTCATTCACTGTGGAGGTCCCCATATGTCGGAGAGCCTTCTACTTAAATAGCTTCTTTCCTCGTACTGCTGGCCTCTGGTACTCTCTCCCTGCCCCCTGTTTCCCCAACAGTACAGACATGCAGAAATTTAAAACTAATGTAAACAGACACCTCGCTACGCAGATCCCAATCTAGGTTGACCGCCGCCTACCTTCTCTCCTTTTATTTTTCTCAGTAGCCCCTTACGTCTAGAGTGACGGCCTGCCTTGTTTGGGGTGAACTATGTTAAATATATATATATATATATATATATATATATATATATATATATATATATATATATATATATATATGAGGGTAAAATGCACGATCTATACTAAAAATGAAATTCCGTGAAAGACAAGATTTCTGTAAAAATTATTTGAAAAAACGAGAGATGTTACCAGTTTCTTTAGAAATATATATACTATTAATATATTTTTGAATATTACATTTTTTTTTAATATTTAAGTGATTTTGTTTCATTTTACTAAATCAATAGTCCCCTTTCTGGGCCTAACACTTAATCTCCATATGAGATACAACATATTCGAATATTCTATTAAAGTTCTGTTTTCGTAGAATTTGGTATATTCGGACTACTGTTCTCATCTTGGGTATTTTGATTACAACGTTTCGGCCGATGTAACCTCCGACTATCTTCAGGTGTAACTTGTCGAACTCGGGAGTGTTTCTGTCGAACTCGGGAATCTGGACGGAATTTCGAACGAATCCTTTTTCGTTCAAAATGTTGTCCAGATAAGAACAGTAGTCCGAATATACCAAATTTTACGAATTATCAACCCTCATCTAAAATATTCCGTAGCAAGTTCTCTTTTATCTCTCAAATGTTGAGTTAGTAAAGAGTTAAAAAACATTGATTTTCCTCTCCCCAATTGACCAGTTGATTATGTTATCATATCCATTTCTTTTAGTCTCGTAGTCTTAATGGATTCCAGCACAATAATTAATCTGGTCTGGTAGATTATCCAGCTACGTGTAGTTATTTAAGGTAACATTGCTTGGAGAAGGTGCACAATTCCTCGTATGAGCCAGTGTATAGCCGTGTCGAGGGGATCTTATTTGAGCTTCAAATATTATGTTATTTTGAATATTTTGTCAGGATTAACTTTTAGGGTTAAGTATTTTCATGTCAGGTTGTCCTGACAAACCCTTGTACATAGATACTGAAGACACTCGAGGATCGTGTCTAGTAAGTAATTCAAACTCTCTTATATATATATATATATATATATATATATATATATATATATAGAGAGAGAGAGAGAGAGAGAGAGAGAGAGAGAGAGAGCGAGAGAGAGATAGAGAGATAGAGAGAGAGAGAGAGAGAGATGTGTGTGTGTCTAATTGTCTACTTTACTGACATGTACATCATTCTGTCTTGTTAACCAGGAACCTCTTAGGTCAATGTATGACCTTGGGAACTATAACAAAATGTGCACTGAAAAAAGGACCTGTTGAGCCTTGACGTAAATGGCAACCCCGCCCGTCACCCAAACAAGCTGTACCGGGTAACTACAACGAAGCAAAAATAGTTTTATCCGCCGCTTATAATTGGCGTTTCGGGTGTTCGTTGTTTTCTGCTTACGCCGAGAAGACAGAAAAAAAACACGCCTCTTTCTAACGAGTACCTAACGTGATACACTAGGTTGGTCTCGAAAGTAATGCGAGAGGGTGTTATGTGTGCTTTGTGATCTATGGGCGAAGGAAGGATTCAGCGGATTGTGTAATTATCTAACATGATCGATTGGGAGTGTAGAAATATACATCCCCAATTTTATCTTTCTGCAACCATTGTATGCGTGTACATCCTCTCCTTCTTCCGGGGCGTCCAACTAGTAGCACGTATGAACGCATTATGAATACCAAGTGACTAATACAAAGAATACCACGGGGACAACCTTTACTATTAACTTCATATTGCTGCGTAACGTTTAACTTTTTCCACCTTCAAAGCGATCATCAAAAAGTCCTGTGTAACAGGCGTACATGTATTCAAGAAGAATATTTATGCAGTTAATAGAAGAATAGTACAAATGATGGCTATCCTCCCCCTCTTCCTCATCCTCCTCCTCGTTATCATCAGGTGTAGCATCCACTGCAGAAGCATCAGCAGCATGCGATTGTTGTCTTTAATGTCCCGGACTCCAGAGATGGCAGCGTCTCACGACTGCTCTCCCCACGGTATGACCCCAAATATGTATACCGCATGGATATACCACAATGATTGTATACAGGGATGAGAACATGTATTAGACTCAAGGTTGCTTACTTTGAAGAGGATACGATGTAGTTTGTAGTTTGTAATGGAAACACATTGTATCTACCATTAGTCTGTTCATTTTTCAGAGACATTTAGTATCCTGTACTCTATAATTAAGACCAATGTTTATTTATTGGTATATCAATAAATATAGATCCGTCCTCGAGCAAAAATGTAATGAGTAAAAAAGAAACGTATTGTTTTCTAGTCTCCGGAGGTAACTCTGTCAAGTGGTTACAAAAAGCAATAAAAAAGGGGTCAGACAAGCGTACACGCTAGAAATTAATTCAAAAAGAAATCCTTCAAACTAAATCAACAGTCAACGATGGGTATTTTTTCCTTTAAGTCATTAGAAATGATAGTAATAATTTATATATGAAATATATGTTATATATAAATACTAAAATTACTAACGTAATTCTATGATCTTATATAAATATTAGTACGAACATTGCCGAAGCAAAATTTATTCCATAAGTCTGATAGATATACTACACTTTATATATATATATATATATATATATATATATATATATATATATATATATATATATATATATATAGTTGTTCTTAAGTATACATTTTTATTTATACAAACATTATCGGTTGCATATGTGCATACATGTTTCGGTTGTACTCTTCGCAGAGAGTGAACCTCTTCATATCAAAGACGACAGAGAAGTAGTATGGATTTGGAAAACTTTCCCTTTAAATAAATCATTTTTGGAAATGATTATGTTGTAGGAAGAAGTGCGCTTTCCATCTCATTGGTCTTATTAGTTCCTCTGTTTTCATTATAAAGTGGGATGGATTTTGAAAACTTTTCCTTTAAATACATCTTTTTGGGGGATCATTATTTTGCTGGAAGAAGTGCGATTTCAATCTCATTCGTCAACAAACAAAAAGGACTATCTACTGAGGTTTATGAAAACAGAGGAACTCGTAAGACGAATGAGATGGAAAGCGCACTTCTTCCTGGAATTATTTTTCTTCACACTTTTCTTCTCTTGTCGTTTTGTTTCTGGTTTCGATGCTTCCCGAGTTGTTCGTTGGAACCGTGTCTCTTGCGGCAGTGATAAGGATTTCCATGTGTTGAGTTATGTATTTCTCAAGCGGTTTTTGAGTTTTCCACACAATCTTCTATACTTACCAGTCCTCTTCCTCATTAGTTTCTTTTCATGTAGAGTCTGTCCGTATCGTCTTTTGAGTGTAGTGCGTTTTGCATGCTCATTAATTTTTTATTACCTTCATTTTGTGATGTTTCTTTCTTATTTTTATTATATCCATTCATGCCTTTTTATTTCTTCTTTCATCTACACCTGATTTTTTCTATTAGTTCTTTCATTTCTCTTTCTTACCTTTTGATAATAATCACTCATTTAATTTTTATTTTATTTATTTTACATTTTATTCTTAATTTTCTTTTTCTCCGTCATTGATTTCTTTTTTTACTCTTTTCTTTTTCTTTTTATAATTTTTTCTTCGTAAACTTCTTTTTTGTACTCATGTTTTTTTTATTGATTTCTTATTATCATGCTTCTTCTGTTTGTCCATCTTCTCCTCCTTCATTTTATTCTTTTACATTGTCGTCTTCTTTTTTATTTTGATCATTCTTTCTTCCTTCTTTATTTTTTCCTTCCTTCTCTGTCCTCATCATTTTTGATATTGGTAGAATGTTATCCACTCTTCTTAACAAGCAGTTTTCTATTTTCCCAAACACCAACGAGTTTGTGTTTGATGGCGAGTGTTTGACATTTGAATGTTGGAGATTCAATACTAAAAACACGATTCAATTAAAATTCACGACGATCACGTGTTCGTTTTCAAGAGAAGTGACTTTATTTTTTAAATGATGATGCTGGTGATGATGATGACGATTGGTAAACCAGCGAAAGATAAAATTGAGCATGATCATAAATGAAGGAAAAGGAAATTTAAAAAAATGCAAATAATAAAATAAGGAAAAAAAACTTCTTAGAATAAATGTATTTATTCTTCGCTTAGGTAGTAATCACAACCGTAACACTACAAACACGCATGCGCTAAATCGAAGTCTACTTTATTATGAATTGTTGTGCACCAGTTGTAGCAGACGTTGTGCTTATGCAGTTGATACAAGTGCAGAGTATGCACTCGGAGTGTGTTCGAGTTCTGGTGGGAGTTTACTGCGTTAATTTCATTTATATTCAGTAAATATTTAATATGCATGATATAAACGAATATGCAACACGTGCTTGTTTAATTCTTCTGTTCTGTTGTTTGGTTTCACCCGTTTTTACTTCAAAAATTTTGATTAATGACTATCTTAGATTAAACTTTTCTAATTAAATTTACTTGAAAAAAACAAACAATTGTTGTCTATTTTCATTTACATATAAAACGGAATCCATATTAGCACTAGTACTGCGTCGAATTTGCTGAATTATCTCCATTTGATTGAGTGGATGCGTGTTGGCGGTGTTAGCTTGGTCAGTACTAAAATAAGTGATCACTGGGGAATACCAGTTACTGTATGTGGGAAGGCTCTTTGCTTATCCAGACATTGTTTCCAGTCGTTCTAGACTTCTCATTTCAACTGTAATCAAGCAGTGCCAATTCACGAGAGATGTGGTTATGATTTTCAAACCTTTACGTCACAATTAACTCGACGCGCATGCACACTTACAGGGGCCATCCATTGTTTCTCGATACTAAACAAAGGTGTGCGTTGTTGTGCGAACAAAGTAAGAGAGAAGCAGAATTAATATACAGAAGTAGAAAGATGACAAATACGAATGTGCAATTTCCACAAAAACTATAATGGAACGAGAAAGAAAAATGATAACACTTGGGAAAATAAGTAAAATAGGGAAGGCAATAAAAATATCGAAGGAATAAAAGAGAGAACTAGCTGGAAAAGAATGACATAAACAATAGAAGAACAAGCAGAACAAAAATAAGAAGAAGGTACAAGGAAATTTGGCGAACAAAAAAAAAGAAAAAAAGGTAAAAGAAAAAATAATAGTGTAATAAATAATTACGAGTAACTTTCCTTACTCTGACTTATCTCCCCTTTTGAGAACTCTCCTGCTTCTACTAACCACTATAAATAGTAGCACTAATACTGTACCGACATTGTGTGCTTAATAAAGCTTTCCCAAGTTACGTCTGTTCTCGTTAGTCATTACATGTAGTACAACGGAATAAATGAGAAAGAAACCAGAAACAAAGGAAAGCAAGAGTAAAGGAAAGTAAAGAAATAAGTCCTGAAGATAAGAATTAAATGAGAGATTAAGAAATGAAATGAAAAAATGAATGAATTAAAGTAAAGGGTAAAAGGAGGAAATAAATAAATTAAAAGATACACACAAAAAACGAAACAAAAAGACAATCACGAATAGAGATTTGTCTGAAAAATGTAGATAATTTAAACGTTTATCGCTAAAAATTGTATTTCAAACGAAACAATAACAAAACGGGTCAAATGCAACGTTAAACTTTAGAGTTACAACAATGAAAATTATGTTTTAAATTCAAGTGTGATATACCAACAAAACATCTATTTTAAACTTAATGTAGTCTATCCGTAAGAGAAAGGTTATAATAAAAGGTTTTACTGGCAATCTAATGTTAAACCTACTTCCAACTCCACTTCTTTCTCTTTGCACTTCACTCTGGAGTCTGAAGAACTCAACTCTTCAACCAAAAGTGTACAATATTTATACAAATCAACCCATCACCTATGCTAATTACCTACCAACCAGATCCATCCGTGTTTAGAGTCTCCAAACTACCAATCTGCAAAGGGGATATAAGTTAATTGACGACTAAACCACACGATCAATAATTGCTTTCATAATCAACCATCCACGCCGGCCGTCTACGTTCGCATTGCGACTATCGTATGTTTCTTCTTGGGGGACTTCAACAATCTCTTCATATGAGGGTAATGAAACTTTCCGTATATGTAATACGTGAGGAGGAACACCGTTAACTGACACGTTGTTTTTAGATAGTACATCAGTTACTGTTCCTCTTTCCTAGCGGGTTTCACATCCGATATTGGGAGGTTTTACCTGCATCTCCTCACCCACCGTGATTTTCGCTTGCCCCTGTTCCACTCTCTCCGTTATTGCCAGTGGATGTTACCATTCATACGTGAAAACAGATCGGTGGCACTGACGTTTCGCCTTGGCCAGCCTTTGGCGCCATGTTATACCGAAAGACCGCTTCTTAGGGCGAAATTTGACTTCTTGCCGCGACAGCTTTTATAGTTCAATAGTGTCGCTTTATGATTTTATTGCCGCTTGGGTGGAACGCTGGTCTCAAATATTGCCTAACACCCAACTTTTCAAACAGCTCTCTTAAAAAACCCGAGCCGAAGAACATACCGTTGGCCACTATGCCTTCTTCTAATGGCCCCTTTCCATAAACACCTCATCAAAAACTGTATTTATCTATTCTGTTGTTTATGTTCGAGTTTTTCGCCATATTTCTACTCTTCCAGGTTAACAGCCAATCATAGTTAAATACAGTTCATGGCTGTAATCCGGAATATCAATATCAAATTTACTCCAATTGTCTGTTACATGCAGCTCCCCTTTTTATGCCTTGACTGCGCACTATAAATGGATAAACACACCCTACAGTGCTCAACCACATCCTGAACATTTTTCATTGCGATGTTTGGATTCACTTTCCTCGCCATATATAACGTCCTATCCTTACCAAAATTATTCATATTATGCAGATGCTTCATATCGTCTACTATACCGCACATCGGAGTCACATCTTTCTTACCCCGTAGCCAAACCTGTTTTGCTCTGGTCAACACGTCTGCCTTGTTTCTTCTGTGATGCAACCAATTTGACGGTTACTTTCAGTTCGAATTCTCTGATCAAGTCTTCAAGTGCCCCAAGTCGACGCTTGATGAGCATATCAGCTGCTTCTTTGGTCCTGATCCGTTTATCGCCAAACACGTCTTACTTAATCCACGATGCCACTGTTGCCGAGTCCGTTCTAATTTCCACTGCGCGTGGCCCCTATTTCAAAGCCAGATTGATGCCCTTTACCATGGCTCGGAGCTCCGCAAAATGGGTGTGGGCTCTATTCTTCTTCTTTCGTAGTTAGGCAGCATCTACAACAGTTACTCCTCCAATTCCTAACAAGACTCCTAATACCAGGCTGCTAGCGTCGCTCTATATTATTCCTTCCGGTAACCTTTTCATGTGCCATTCTCCATTTACAGGGCCCACTTTTTTTACTTCCGCAATCAGTTCTTGTATCATGTGCAACACTTCTTGCTCAATTACATCTTCCCATCGGTCCGTACCGGTCTGCCTTTTAATAACGCACCATGCAGTCAGCAACCATCCTACTATGGGATAGTTACCAACCAACTTCCCGCACACCGAGAAAAGTTTCCGCTTGGTTAGGCCGTCCGTAACTGCAAGAATTCGTTTCCTCTTCCAAGCATAAGCTTTCCTGCCTTATTCCATTGTAACTTCAATCAAAGAGCCATCCTATTTTTTAACGACTCTCATGGTTTAGCTGTAAGTCCAAATGTTTTTACATGGTCTCTCGCCATCTCTGTAGTCACCTCTGTCTTGTCCACCAATACATCATTGTTATAAGAACAGGTAATTCTTTTCACTGCATCGTCTTTGAACAACACAGTCTTAAGCACTACCGTCATAATTTTCTATGCAGAATTGAGTCAAAATCCTAGTCTGCTCAAGCAATCAATCTGACCTTTATATTCGACCAATGGATACCGCCATAGCTTCTTGTCCACATGGATTTTAAGGAAGACCGATTTTAAGTTCACGACTTTGGTTGATAGCTCTCTTTTCCTCCACTCCTTCATGACTTTTTCACATACGTCGATTACATCTTTAGTGTGAAAGGCCACGTGCTTGTCCAACTCCCGGGAGTCCAATACTGGCCTGCCTTTCTTCTTGGTAACTTGAACCACTACCATCAATGGCAGAATTTCTTAACCCTTCCCCGACCGTGGTATGAAAATTCCTCCGTCGATCCACCTCTCAACTTCTTATTCGAACTGCGGTCTTTATATCTCTTCTCAACATGCTTTTGTAGAAGCTAACCCGATTTGTCAGCACAGGCGGTCCCACGGTCCATTGCCATTCTACTGCCCACTTGTTCCCATAAAAATAGGTTCGGTAGTCCTAATCCTCAATCTGACATGCCCCGGGGTTTGTCGGCTGAATGGCATTATTACTGTTCGTGCTTCTCGCCATTCTAGTTGCATACTGCTTGCCGAATTGCACCTCGCCTTTAGCAATTGTTGCTCTTCCCAGCCGCTTGATAACACCCAAGCCCAGTATCACATCAATTCCCGCAACGAACGTATCCAGCACAATTACTCGGAGTCGTAGCGGTATATTTATTACTATAATCTCGGCATCAGTCTCTCTACAACACTTCACCTCTCTGTCATCTACTGCTCTAATATCGCTGGCTTCCAAAAGTTGGCGACACATGTCGTGACAAGCGTAGTTTTACAGCACTACCCCTTATCCCGTTGACAGTACCCACTATCTGTGGCAGTAAACTCCCACGCACCTTTCTAAAATTAAAGGGGCGACTACTGGCGCAATAGTACCCCTTTACTCGTGTTTCGGCACCCTAAAGTAAAGCGCAACACTTACTAATGTGACCAACTTGGTTACACCTAAAGAGGAAAACACCCGGTCTTGGTTCACTACCGTCTCTCATCAGGTGGAGCCCCTGACATTTAAAGCATTTTCAAATAAATTAACGCCTACTCACTATCTGTTCCTCTTCGGCAGGCTTGCTTGCGGTAGAAGTTGCAATTTCCCGCTGTTTACTAACATGATTCGCAGGACCCTGGAATGCCTGAACATTTCCTCTACGTGCATGGTTCAATCTTAGTCATTTGTTGCAATTCAATAGAGATGCAGCCAGGAAAACAACTCACAAACGCTATTTTAACCGACTTCTCAAGGCTTCGTCCCGTGTATTCCTGTTAGTCGCCTTATTTCTGCTGCATATACGTCCACCGATTTTCCGGTCGAGGTAACTCTTCTGAGCTTGCTATAGATGTCAAAAATGTTGTCATCAATCTTTTCTTAATACTCTCTGTATCTGCCTGCTTAGCCTCCCCCATTTCCATATAGACTGCTGGCGCATCCGCTTCAAATACATTGAGATCAATGTCGCTACGTCATCAATCTTCTGCAGCTTCGCAACCAGCTTCAGCCTATTAAGCCACGCGATCGCGTCGCCTTCTCCTTTAAACGGCCTCAGCGTATCACTACCTAATTTAATTCGTTCGCCTATTTTCGCCGAAATAGCTTGTGGTCTATCCGTGAGAGAAAGTTTATAATAAAAGGTTTTACTGACAATCAAATGTTCAACCGATTTCCAACTCCACCTCTTTCTCTCTGCATTACACTCTGCTGTTCGAAGAACTGCCCACTTTAGTCCAAAGAGTACACTTTTTATACTAATCCACTTATCTCCTATGAAAATTGTCTACCAAGCAGAGCCATCTATGTTTTGAGTCTCCAAACAGCTAATCTACAAAGGGGGCATAACTCAATTGACGACTAAACCACATTTAAGCATGACGAGCTTGTGAAAACAGTTTTTCAAATTTAAACGTGACAGACTGACGTAAATTATATTAAAAATTAAAGCGTATGAGACCAACCGACAGATGTATCCTATTATAGAGTATTGGACACTTCTTAAATAGGGTGCGTCCATTTACCATATTCATTAAGCAACGAACATACTATTTCAAACTGAAGCGTGATATAAAAAAATGACTGAGCCTATTATAGAGACCCTAAGACATAACTAACAAAGTAATATTGTCTTCCCTTCAAATTTGAGAAAGCCCATGAAGAGAAAAACATCGCTAGCGTTTCCTTTTCTTTATCACTTCATCTCAAGGAATACAAAATGTTATATTTTTCCCCAATGGAACGAATTTTTCGAACAGATTAGAAACACAGGGTTATGTGATGGAGCAGCGTGGACTATAGGGTCGGTGTAATGTGTCTGTACATTATTCTAATTGCTCCCGTGTGTTTAACTTTCCAATAAGGTTTTGCGTTCGCTTATTTAAACAGGCGCAATGTCAAGTGGGCTCAAGGAGGTCTGGGCGTACAATTCTCAAGGCGTAACATTTCAAGTTGCAAATAAATTTTGAAAGTTTGCACTTTAAGTTTCAGGAATTAAAATCTACATTCATTGTGATGCTTAACACATTTGAATATATAAGCATTAAATGAATTTCTGATATAATTCTTTAAATACATGATCTTCATGACAAAAAGGATTACTATTCAACTGTTTTTGGTCAATGGGCGAAATATTCAAACGGTCACTTGCAACGCAACATGCCTTATTTAAGACTAGTCAATCAACCGCAATTTGTTTGACTTATAAAATTGTTGGGGTTATATTATTAATACATAATATACTTATTTTGATAATATAATTACTGTGAAGCTTATAAGTGTTAATTGCTTTTAGTATTAGCATTTTCATGACCATCATGAATATTATTTTAAATGGTATTACATTCGGTATCACGAGGGCTCTTTATGCCAATGATACTGCAATTGTATTATTAGGAGGACATAACCTATTAGAGTATAGAGTTTTCTGGCATCTGAAGTATATCAAGGGGTGGGTATTTGATGCTTGTCGGGTTTCCAAGGTGTATTTACGTTGAGGGCGTATAAGTGCAGTAAATTTGTAGGAGCACAATACGTTGGTGTATTATTAAACAAACACCGGGTTTCTACATTGCGGTTATGAGACAGGGGCTAGAGCTTGGAAGACAGTGTGATACCACTTAAGTTATAGACCCTTTTTGCACCTGTAAAAAAGGGAGAGACTAGTACATGGTTTACCATGCAAGTGTCAACTTTTAACAATAGAATATTATTAATAAACAAAAGAGAAACGGTAAAGTGAAAAAACATTAATAAAGTAACAATTTTCCAAAGATGTAAAATATAAACGATAAACGTTTGCTGTAGGTTAACAAGTGTTTGCATATGAAAACGACAAACGCTTTAAATTAGTTTTCAAAGTTCCGTATGCGTGTGTGTGTGGGGGTGTGTGTATGTGTGTTTACATACTTGGGTTAAGCTGTTATTGGGGAGACAGCATGCGTAGTTAAAAAGTGAATGCTGAGCTTCGCACTCAAGTCGGGTTTTTGTTGTTGTTGCCGTATTCATCGAGAGCCGAGTCGAGTCGTTTGATGTCGCCAGCAATCTGATTTCTTTTGAGTAATTCACTGTTTTTATAAAGTTTATTTCGCAGCTAGATTAAAAATATGTGTGAACACTTTTCACTGAGTTCAAATTCTTGTAAACATATATATGTAATTATTTTATTAGCAACTGACCGCAAGGTGACACTCTCTTCAAGACGAAAGAAAGAAATGAACAGAAGAAGAGAGAGTAAGCTGAACGAATCCAGACAAAAAAGTGGGAACTAATATAGGCTATCCTTTCTATCTATGCATGTTCGTCTCATCGATGTATTGATCTTCCATAGAACGTGTACATTTGGTATATTCAGCTCTGTAGGTTGGTTACCAGTATTTTCCTGAACCGCGGGTATGGATAGACGATACAACTAATCTTTATTATTTAATATATATATATATATATATATATATATATATATATATATATATATATATATATATAGATGATTATTTTTTATTTACACAGACATGTACAAAATCTGCGACACTGGCATGTCGATGTTATCGATCAACAGCTATTATGAACTGAGATCTCATCAGGAAGAGTTAGAATTCGATCTTTAGCTTAGATCATATTTGGAAAGAACCTATTTCATATTGAGCACTTTTTATAAACCCGGTTGAAATTCTTGTGATTACTACCCTGTGGATGTTATACCTGGATTATTATCAGTATATATATATATATATATATATATATATATATATATATATATGTGTGTGTGTGTGTGGGGGGGGGTGCCTGTGTGTGTGTGTGTGTGTGTGTGTGTTAAACTCTCCACAATCATACGATCATACCCGCAACCACCGCACGAATACGAACCTTGGAAAGTGCCCTTAATATTTTCTGGTAATTAAAGTTAAACTTTGGAGTCCATTTCACGTGCGGAAGCGACTAGGGGGAGGAAAGAAATTACTCAGTCAAAGTGCGAGATGCGGATGAAGGAGGGGGGGGGGTCTAAAACGATTTTTTTTCAAAAGTAGAAAAGCAAGGCATTGTGGTGGAAAATATATAATGTCAAGGTCAAGGTCTTTAGACTTGGTTGGAGCGGAAGTAAGGGGAGAAAGAGGTAAATAACGCAGAGGAGAGAAAATGGAGGGAGAGAATTTTGCTGTTTTTTTTAGGCTTCAGATTTTAAACAAAAGAAAAAACTGTGCCGGGAAAAGTTAGTTTCAATGAAAACAAAGGCGCGTTTCTCTTTGCTTATTTTAATTGACAAACGTTTTCTTGTTTTTTTTGTTTGTGTTCGTTCTGGGCATTTCTTTGGGGAGGGGGGGGGGTCTGTTGCTTCTTGGAACTTTTGTAGCTTTAATCTTAGACTATTAAATTCTAAAACGTTTTAAGATATTATTTTGTGGGTAAAAAATGTTGACATTTTTTTCGCGTACGTAAAACACACATTCGTTTATCAGATACTATTTGCATTTCAGATGTTGTTCTAATCTTATATTAGTAAAGGATACGTCATCGGCAATCAATCCAACAGTCCAAGACATTTTGAAGCTGTTGCCCTTTCTTCTGAGGTATCTTTCTGTGTAGTTCTTGGAAGTTCACTCTCCTAGGCTTTACATTTCAGCGCTCCTACCGGGGAATGCCGACGTGACTGCTCAGGCATTTTTGTTGGCCAGATTAGACTTCCACTTTTCAATGTCAAATGTCCACCTTGTGGCACATCTTCCTGCGGTGGGAGGTAAATATTAGTTGTTATGTTCTTAACTTTTCGGCCGTTATACTCTACGCTTTTCTTATTGAAGTAAATTGCTTTATATTATTTCAGAGACAACAGAACATGGGAGTACAAAAGGGGAGGAAGTAAAGAGTTAACGTTATGAGATTTGGTATTTCTTTACAATCGTGTCTTATAAACAAAATACAAATTGAACAGATACACCATTGCCGGCCAGTGTCTGATCGGCGCAGATCACAATTAACGGCGCAGGACCGTTTGTGGTTCGTTAAGACAGGTAGCCGCTCTTTAGCTTTAATTTTACATACGAAATTAAGTATTCCCAAATGATCTCCCATCTAATTACTGACAAGGCTTAACATCGTGTTGTAATGAAACCACCCGGAATGATCGGAAACGCAAGATAGTGTATATTTATTATGATATTGATCGTAATTAAATGTAGACCAGAGACGTATGTTTGTATAGTTGCGTTTGTAATGCGACTGTGGTTGTTTTGAAAATTTCAAGACTGAGAGTAAAAATTGAAATACAAACATATATTGTGTGTGGTTTGAGTTTGGTTGGATTGAGGCATGTGTGAAGGAAAACAATTGTCACAATTACGGTAGCCGAATGATGGAAAATCGGGGGGAAACAGAGCTATCCTGAAGACTGAAGTGAGTGGGTCTTCCGCCTTTTTCCTCCCAAGCGAGAGTTGGGGAGCTGACTGGATGTCGACATTCCACCACAATAATATATAAGCTATAAAAAAACTTTTCTGACTCTTCATTTGCTGACGGAAAATGCGTCTCAAACAAGTTTCGCATTTGGTAGTCGGTAAATGAATGGTGTATAACGTTACTGGTTTACATGGTTTAGCTTATTTGTTTCATCTTAGTTCAGTCAAAGTTCTCAGAAATCCAGGGGGCCCTTACTGGGGCTAACCTTTGATCTCTATATGAGATACATATATATTCGAATATTCTACTAAAATTCTCCTTTATTTTTCAAACGTGGAGTTAGTAAAGACGTTAAACACATTAATTTTCCTCTCCCCAATTGACCAGTTAACTATGCTGCATCAAAATCTTCATTGTAGTCTCTTAGTCTTATCGGATTCCAGGACAAGAATTCATCTAGTCTGGTTAAGAATCCAGCTAAATGTTGTTACTTGAGGTAACATCACGAGGAGAATGTTAACTATTCCTCGTATGAAGGGATCTTATACTATGTTATTTTGGATTTTTGGTCAGAGTTTACTTATAGAGTGAAATATCCTCATGTCAGGTTGTCCTGACAAACCCTTGTACAGAGAGACCGAACACACTCGAGAAGTGTGTCGAGTAGGTAATTCAAACTCTCCAAACATACTTAGTTTTTGCAAACTTACGTGTATGCCAAAGTGATTATAGCCTTTTTTTACTTAGTTTAATTGTTGACGTCCGTATTCAAATCTTGATAAGCTTTTACAATCTCGGCAAAAATGAATACGGAAAGAAATCCGCCATTCCTTTAATTGTGTATATCCTCTGTCAAAAAGGACGAAAAATATGCTTCGTCAGTGTTCATACAAATGCGTAGAATTACGTCAGTAATTTAATTTTTTCATTTCTAAATTAGTATTATCATTTCTGATGATCTTAAGACAGACGAAAACACGGCAGACTTTTTACTAAGAATGACGGATTTCTTTCCGTTGTCATTCATAACCGGGGCCCGTCTTAAACTAACTTGGCTCTACGAGCGCATCTCCGTCGCCATTATTCAAAAGAACGCCTTGAACCTGCTTTCGACCTGCAAAGTCAGCAGAATGTCAGATAACACTTCCTGAGTTCGAAAATATAGGCTTTTTTAAATTTGGTCGTTTTAAATAATTTTCATTAACTTTTATATTAATTCTAATATTCCTAATTTGTCAAATTGTGTCTCATGTATTTATTGAATCAATTCTATGCAATTTTATTGTAAAAATATATTTTAAGAAGTGGATGTTTGTCTCAACGAAAAGGTGAGGCAAATGGTTATCGTGCACTTCTAATCATGACGTCAACGTTTGGCTTTAGTTTGCGTAAATACAAAGATTCACTTTGCGACCTTCTATAAGAGATTATTTGATCTGATGTAAAAATAAATATATACATATTTATAAAATGAAATTGCTAAAAAAACGCCTCCACAAAAAGTATTGTTATATTTTAAAATTGAATGGGTTCGTGTTTAATATAAAAATACACTTTAAACACAGGTTACAGCGTTATATTTTAAAGTGTATGCTATGAAAGTTATATATATATATATATATATATATATATATATATATATATATATCCTAGAAACTACAATACACGCTGTACTGAAAAAATAATATTTAATTTTGATCAGAAGGGGTATAGCATTATTCTGGGCTGTGCTTTCGTGCTTGATGTCTATGAAAAGAAAAATGTGACGTTTGACTAAATGGTATTTTATTTGTGACTTAAAATTATAAAAAGTAAACACAATAAGAATAGAAATGTTAATACAATGTTCGATGTTTAATGTAAGAATCCAGAGATGGCATTACTGATTCTCTGTAAAAGCCGAGGGTGGTTAACGACGCGGACTGAGGTTCGAATCCCGTATGTTCTACAGTAATACTTTCATCAAAACCAACACCTGACCTTGGGTAACCTCCTGGTGAAGAAGTAAATAAAATACCTGTAACACAGTGTACACTATTATACACTATTTTATGCGTATTTAGCTGTCTGTTTTGTTTACTCTATG
>OY744515.1:41899893-41949893 GCA_963556195.1 Sepiola atlantica
TTTATTCTGTATAAGCAGTTGTTTAGTGTTTAACTTCTAGAGAAATATAAATGTCATGAATATATTTTTATAACTTACTACCTAGCTCTGCTTACGTATTGAGCACTGCTGAAGTAAATACTGGGAATCGATAATTAAATACTATATCCCCTGATAATATTTTATGTGGATGAAATAATATATATAAATATAACAATTTCAAATTCATTTATCGTAGATTTATGGTGAATATTATTTAGTTTTTACTCAAAAAGTGCATTTTCCCCCCAAAAGTAAACGCTCACAAGTGAGATAATTGAACATGCAGCTATAATGCTTTCTTTTATTCTAACAGTGTATGCTAATATAGTGACAGTACCGGAAACGTATACATTTTATACGTACTAGCGGGACTTGAGTGAAAAGTCCACGGTGATTAAGACATTAATCTGTATAATTTACTGTTAATCATGATAATTATTTTTAAAAAATAAATGTCTGTTAGCATCAATACTTTAAAGAAATATATGACTTAACTTCCGTAAATGTGATTATCATTATCAGCTGAATATTCTTTAAATATGTAAAACAAATGTGTTTCCTTTATGTATCCACTATTTTTGAATTGGAGCAATTTAGTTCTATTTAAAACAATAAATAGTGTATGTCTTAATACCGTATAATAAATTGTCAGCTAACTATTGTTCAAATCAATGACACGAATTTCAATTTTTTAAATGTACTTATTTATTGTTGTCCTATTTTAGTCTACGAAATGAAATAATCTGACTTCTGGGTCAATTTTCTTTTTAAATGTGAAACTCGAAATTGTTTTGCTTTGGGCACATAAGATTAATAACCACTCATCACTCACTATTTTACTGATCGGAAGATTTCATTTTTTCTAAAATATGTCTGAAAAGTAATAACGTACATAAAATGCATTAGCATATTATTATATAGATTATAGTTTAAATCTCCTGTGCAATGTTTTTGAAGAGTTGAATTGAACATATATTTGGAAAGTGGTATATGCATAGATGTATATCAAACAAATACATAACAATGATGCAACATATATGTTTGGGTATTGAAATGTATTGTAGCCTAGTAAGACCACCCCCACACGAATGGACTAAATTAATGCCATATAAGCAAGCAGATCTGGTCAACAGTAGAAATCATTCAAGTTAGACAAGTATTTACTGTATTGTTAACATTTCTTTTGTACAGTGGAAGAGTAGTGCTGACGTTGTTACTAACTTCGTCTAAGGGTGTGTGGGTGCAAAGTTTACATCTCGTCGATTCCGGAGCCACATTTTTTTGTCAACATTAGATTCAACCTGCGAAAAGTCGTACCATCATCTTTTGTACATTATTCATCGTTCCTTTAGCATTTATACCGTGCAGGAGAGTATGCACTTGATTTCCATTGTAATCATACACGGCCGACCATCTTGACATATAGATGTTCTGATCGTCATCTCTTTGTGATTGGCCTCCATCTTGTATTCCGTTTTCGAAACGTTATTATTGTGTGTGCGCTCTACATGTCTGTATCAGCGGAGACGATTTTCCCGTTGTACTTTTAATCTGGAAGAATACTTACTGTTTATTTATATGCATTGCTTATTACGTTATTTAAGTTATAACAGAAAGTTAATTCCATCCGAAACTCTTTTCTCCAGATGAATAGTTCGACCATATTTCTAAACAAAATGATTCTAGACGTGACTTACCATTAGTAGGAATTTAGCTATTTTAGTTTTTAACATCAGGTAATTGTCCTTTATTATTTGCCTCATCACAAGGGTAAAGTTCAACGCACAGTTTGATATTGATGTGGAGAAAATCCAACACTCTTTATTGGAGTACTGTGGTTTAGGATACTCTTTTTTTTAATATGACAAGTCTAGAAATATTTATCCTGATTTGAGCGAGAGAAGATCACA
The DNA here is from genome assembly GCA_963556195.1 of Sepiola atlantica. NCBI lineage: Eukaryota > Metazoa > Mollusca > Cephalopoda > Sepiida > Sepiolidae > Sepiola > Sepiola atlantica. Next base: position 41,901,825 of record OY744515.1, read on the forward strand.
GCCCGTAACTGAACAGCAGAAATTGCGTCAGTTTAAAGTTATGAAATTAATTCCCCCATGTCTATATATATATATATATATATATATATATATATATATATATATATATATATATATTGTTGATTGTTTTATTTCATTTGCTACATAATATATTGTGTTTCATTAACGTTTAAAATAAACGTCAACTCGACAGGCATTTTGGAAACCACTGCTCAAATTTCTATAATTCAACAACAACAGAAAATTGGGGATGGATATGAATATGAGGAAGGAGAGTGAAGACGCGGTTTGCAAAGAAATATATATATATATATATATATATATATATATATATATATATATATATATATATTAAACAAAGATATATGTGTGTCTGACTGTCTGTCCGCGCATAAGTTGTAAATGTTCGAACTTTGGGCAAATGAATGCTATATGTAGGATCAACAAGTCCACGCACATTTTTAAAGAACTAAAAGTTTATTTTTTCTATTATATTTTAAGAAGTTCCTTTTACTTGTAAGTTGATGATGATTATGATGTTGGTCCATCGCTTGAACCGTTTCCGCTGTCTTCCTACATTTATTTTGCCCTTGGCCAGCTCACGGTAAAATAAAAGCGGTGTTGGGAGTCTTGAATCGCACATGCGTCATATACGACCCGCCCAACGAACCTGACACTCTTGCAGCATGGTGCATGCTGACGGGAGGCTTGATCGGGCTAAACCTATGTGTCTGGTGTCTTGTCTTGCTACTTGGTTTTCATAAATCTACATAGGCAGACCCCGTGGAAATAGATCAGTTCTTTAGCATATCTGGCATATACGGTCCAAGCTTCGTAGGCGTACAAGAGAGTGGTGAGAATCACAGTTATGTATACCTAAAGTTCGGTCTTCAGTCGAATTCCACTACGCTCCTATATAGTGGATTGAACATGTCCAAAGGGTTAGGGCTAGCTTTGGCTCTCCTGCAGTCGACTTCATCGTCTATGTGCACATTCCTTGACAGGGTACTGCCTACGTAAGTGTACGTGGCCACAGGTTTTTCTTTGGTTCCATGAATTGAGATCTATGGCTCAATATACTGTTTCCCCAGCATAGGCTGGTACATTACCACGGCCTTTGTTATGCTGATAGTCAGTCCAAACTTGTCGCACGCTTCGGAAAAGCCGAACTTGTAAGTTAGAGAGTATACGAAACAAAAAGTTTAAGCGGAAACAAACTCTAGCGTACACGTAATTGCGACAACAAATAATGAATGCATTGTGTTATTTTGCTGAGTGATATAAACATTTAGGGTCACTTAATTCTGGGAACATTTTCCTATCCAAAACCCCGGATCGAAACTACAACCATTTAGCCGATAGTTCTAACCACTATATTATGGGACGGGAGTTATACGGAAATCATATCTACAATGCTTTTATATGAACATTGACAGACACTTGACACGGCTTTATTGGTTTATTTCCACAGAGCTTTACATTACGCTACATAGTAGCAGGCGATATCATTAACGACAAAGGGTTAGACTTATATATAGTAATGCACATTATATATATATATATATATATATATATATATATATATATATATATATATATATATATATATATATATATATTGTATTCAAATCGAAAATACTCGAGAAAAAAAGAAATACAATTTGATCAAAAAAAACACTGAACTTACATACACCAATTTGGCCGAAATACTATATGAACTACTCGGAAAATTGAAAAAAAGTCTTATCATACAAAACTACTCCGTATTATTTATTATTGTTTTCCTCTCTCTCTCTCTCTCTCTCTCTCTCTCTCTCTCTATATATATATATATATATATATATATATATATACATATATATATATATATATATATATATATATATATAATGCATGCGTGTGTATTTATTTCAATATTTTATTATTATATCATATTAAAATAATTTATTCCAAGTTTTACATAACCTATAAAAACTCTGTAAAGTGTCCTGTTTTTACTTGGATGAATAGACACTATCTGAAAGGCTATTTGCATGATGGAGGTTTTATTGTGAGACAGGTGTTGCGCAATGATTAACCGGAATAATAATTTTACGGAATTTCTTAAGTCACGTGACAAAGATTAGAGTTGACAATTAGGAACCACGGAGACCAGACGATTTCCCGTCTACGATTCATCACTTGATGCGATTTTCAGTTCAGATTTTAAGTTTTTTCATGTAGCGAGTTAAGCGTGTTGATTTGAAAGGCGCAATAAACCCGCCAACTTTGAGTCAGGAGAGAAATCCACACAGCCTATGAAGTTATAAAGGAAACATCCTTCATGGCTGAAGCCTTCAGAATCCGACTGACCTTGTTACAATGAAAGATTCTGAAGAAGTAAATGAGTCAAATATTTAATAACTGGGTGCCAGGTCGTTACAAGAGTGGCATTTCTTTCCTCATAAAACATGATATCGGACCCTATTCGACTATAGTAATTCCGGGATCCACGCGAGAATTTTTCCATGTAAGTTTCTTTAATAACGACATATAAACTGTGACTGATAAGTCGCATCATATGTCGCTATTCATTCAAAATACAAATGTTATTGTAGCCTAAATATACACAACAGTCGATCATACGATCATGTATATGTGAAATATTTATATAGAAAAGAATGAAAATAAATAAGATGTATCGAAATATAATTACAATAAGTGATTTTATAGTGAAAAAAGAAATTCGAGCCCATAAGTTAAATGCGAAGAATTATGACTGTACTGCCATACTAACTTATCACCAGTCGGTATGAGCAAGGTATGCGTGGAAGCAATAATGGAAGTGTTCATGAAAATAGGTAAACTGCCAAAAGATTGTGTTGACTCCTAGATCAAGCAGTTAGTTAAACAATTTAGTAAGTGATAGGGTGAAGTCTTGAAGACAGTCAGGATATGATGAATCGTATCCTGTAGAAAGCGGAGAAGACGTTGGATAATCATGGTAAAATTTAATTTATCTCTCTGAAATACAAGCAAAGACGCAAACAGAATAACGGCAATAATCAAAAGACACATAACGTTTGTTATCGCTTTCGTCGCTCGGCTGATATGAACACATCAGCTTCAGAAGCTTTTTAATTATACCACAACTATATGCAAGGGAGACCACTACTGCCTATTTCCCTGACAATACCGACATGCAGAGGTTTAACACTAATGTAAGCAGACATCTCGCTACTCTGCTCCGAACTTGGTGTGACACCCAAAACCAACTCTCTAATTTCAGAAACCCCTTACGTATACAGTGGTGGCCTGCCTTGTTAGGGGTAAAATATGATAAAACACATCGACAGTTTTTATTTTTTATTTTTGTAAAACAGAATTTAAACTTTACTTACATATTCATCTACCTAATAAACACTTCCAATCTAGCGGGAGAGGGTCGCCTCTGCATTGGATTGCGTCTTACCACTGCTGGGTTATGTTTCGGAGTTGTCGGCGCTTCGGCTGGTTTCTCCGGTTCTAGACGTAGGCGGCACTCACGTTCGGGGCCTGCTTTTACCGGCTGTGGATGTGGGCGGAATTCATACTCAGAATCTGATTCTGATTCTACACCCTCTTCTCCAGGAGATCTGTCCAAATTTATCCGTTTGAGGAGAAGGGAGTTTCGGGTGATTTGGTGATCTCCTCTCCGTGCTGTCACCTTGCTACCCTTTATACTGATAATCGTCAGCTGTTCGGGACTGAACGGTGGGAATAGCTTGCTGAGATATTTCTGCCTGACGAGTACTTTGTAACTTAGGCAGATGGGTGAGACCTTGGTTCTTCTTCTTGTATCTGCATACGTCTTCATTTTTCTTTTCATTCTGTGTCACGTGGGTGTGAATCGACTCTGGCATAGAGTCTTTTGGAAGAGCAGGTATGCCAATTTGTATCTTCCGTTCAAGTGAGGACTCTAAATAGAGATGTTTTGGTTTTACTGTTGGGGTGGCCCTGTACTGCCTTAGAGAAGTCAGACGGTTATGTCTTCCATGGTGATGGTGCAAATATACCTGTTTACGGTTCTCATTAACCGTTCAACCTTTCCATCTGCCTCGGGCCATAAAGGGGTGACTCTTCTGTAGCAGAACCCTGCTTGGGTTGACGCAATCCTTCAATTCTAGCATTGGGACAGGGGAAGCACTGTCAGACTTTACAATATCGGGGTAGCTTTGTCTGACAAATATTGCGTAGGGCGAGAAATAACTACTATTGTTGATATCGAGGGGTGTATTCTTAGCTCTGGGAAACTGCAGTAGTCGTCGATGGCGACTAGCACGTTATTTCCGGATGGTAAAGGACCAGCGAAGTCCAGGAAGATGTCAGTCCATGGAGAAGCGGAGTGTGTTGTGGTGCGTTTGGGCTCACGGTGTGATGATGATGTCGAGGTATAAGCCTGAAAGGGGATTCAGTTGCGCACCGTCTCCTATTCTATCTTATCGATTTCGAGGCACCATACCCTTTTTCTCACTAGCTGCTTCGTCCTGATAATGGCTTTGTGTGCACGATGGCTATGTCCAAGGTTGGTTCATCCCTGACGCGTGCAAGACTAGATATCCGCGTGCCCTTCCAGTTTCCGAAATTGAAAGATATCATACCCAGTGCCTCGGCAGAGTGGGCACAGAGTAGAGTTTGTAGATTGTGCCCGAACAAAGGGTATTCATGATCGACGACAGACAGTTTCGCCTTACAGCATTTTCCTTTAAATTGTATAGGAGCGGTGATGAATCCACGAACGGGCATTGCTTGTCTGGACCGATACGCAAATATCCGCGTGACTATTCTATGTATTGTCGGTCTGTGCTAAAGACCGTCGTACGTGCGTCCAGAAATTATGTTCACACTGGCACTGGTGTCTGAAATCAAGGTCACTGAGGAGTCATTGACGAGAATGATGTCTGTGAGCGATCTTGTCGACGTGTGGATTTTTACTGTGAACACAGATCCATCACTCGACGGGGAAGGGGATTCAGCATCATTCTAGAATGAGTACGAAATTCGTTTTACCGGTTTTGAGTTGCATACTTTGGCGAAATGATTCCTTTTTCTCCTACATTGTTGTCCTTTGGCGGACCACTCACATGTGTTGCCGAGTATCCACAGTAGTGGCAAACATGTCCGGGGTCTTTGCCATGTGCTCAGGGCGTCGCAGCAAAGTGGTGACTACTACTTCGTGTGTGTCTGTAGTAGCGTATGCTGTCGGTATTTTTTTTACTTCTTCTCTGCGTGTGTACCGCTTGTTGCTTACTTCATTGTGATGGGACGAGAGGGCGTGTATCGCTTCTCGTTCTATTTCTGACGCATGTGTGTGAGCGAGCTCAATCACCCTTGCCTCGTCCAGTGCTTGGTTTAATGTGGAATTCTCTCATAACACACTACGTCTGATTTTAGAGGACGAACAGCCCTATACTATCTATGCGCGTATTTCTCGATCAATGTCTGTGAATGCACTCATGACGCTCAGGTCCTCAGTCTCGCGTGGAAAAAATGCAGAGTTTCATTTGCATTTTGCGATGCGTGTCGACATTTTAAAATCTCGTGCAACATATTTTTTTGCAGTGTAAAGTAGTCGGTCAGTGACTTATTTGCTGTTTCATATGTGTTCGGTATCTTTTATCAATCTCCTGATTCGGTGCGTTTCTGTGTCCGTGAAATTGTGGAAAATATCAAAAACTTCGTCTCCGGTAGAAGGAAAAAGGCTGGCGTTTTGTCTGTGTCGACATCCAAAGAAATAAATTCTCAAGGTTGTCCAACCACTTTTGCCAGCGGATTCCAACGGTACTCGAATCACCACAGACGCTAAAACTTAGAAGATTGTGTAGTCCGTTATAAAACATTCACTCTGTTCTTGTGAATATTTTCTTGTTTAGTTTAGTGCTATTTTAATTGTGAGCATGTCACGCAAATTCTATGTCGCTAGTTGTAAAATGTATACATCTCTCTGTAATAAAAGCAGAGACACAACCAGAACAAAGGCAATCATCAAAATACAGAACACGTTTGGCAACGCTTTCGTCGCTCGGCTGATAAGAACACGTCAGCTTAAAAGCCTTTTATTTATGCCACAAATCTATGCAAGGGAGATAACTCTGATCGCCAAATGAAAGTGAGATTATTCTGATCGCTTAAAACACTACATCAATTTAAATATATTGTCGCATTGTATCTTAGATAATAAAGTAATGTAGATTCCAGTCCTGCATTCAGACATAATAAGATAATAATCAAAACTTTCAGATGCTAATCTATTCCGCAATCCAATTTCCAGAAAGTATTCATTCATTCTATTTCTTTCAATCTTTATTATATTTCTCCGGATTAATAGACCCTCCAAATTAAACCTTCCAAAAAGAAGGTAGCATCCATTATTACCCGCAACTATTTACCTACTCTCACCGCCATCAGATTCACCCTGTGTTATTTTCTCATGGAATAAGTATTAAAAAACAATAGTTATTCCAAAATACTTAACGTACGTTTCAAATTTGCATCTTGAAAAACAACAAATGTTCGCCAAGAGTGTATACGTCTGCATCGGTGATCTTTCCCGATTAATTTTTAATTACATTTATTTTTTTCTTCTCATATTCTTCATGTTTAACAAAGAGCATTCACTGTTTATTCAGAATTAAACACTAAATGTTGCTAGCTGTTATGTCACCATATCCTGTAAAATATTTTCACATTCTAGAATAGAGCGGAATATAATAATTCCCGAACAGCGAGTCAAAATGTTGCCTCCTGATATCGTCTTTACCGAACGTATATTATTACGAATTTGTTACTTTTTCTAAACTAAGCTCTTGAAAGTTATACCGCGTTGGTTGTTCCTTTAATTTATTTTCTACCAAAAATCCTATTCCAATATTGTTGGCCGATTACATGTCAACTGGTAAAGTAAGGTACACAAATAAGTTTTCGGGGTCTCATTTCCCTTTTTTATTATTTTTTTGTACGGTTGTTTTTATTATTACGAATATTATTAGAATGGGATCTTGCGTTATTTGAAAGTCGAACCAATTTCACTGTAAGTGATTCAGGTGATTGAAATAGGATTTATTCATATTACCACCTACTTTACAATATAAAAGAGAGAGCCCAAACTACCGACATGTGATAAAATCGAGTTTGGGGTATTTAAAACAATAACTACTTATTTGACACATACTATTTTAATCACTGTAATTACTTTGAGAGAAATAGGTTATTTTCTGATTTTCAGTTTTTTTTTCAAAATTGATTTCTGAAAATTAGGTTTTTTTTAGTATCACGTTTGCTGTTCCATTTCTCTCTATATTGAAATTGACGATTCTGGCACTTTTCTGAAATGTTTATCTGCATTTCTTTTATCTGTGCGTTATGTACTATTCATTTGCCTATCATATCTGATATATTGGAGTTTGTACAAGTATGCTGCGAAATGTCTCTCGAAATACGTGTACGATTTTTATTCCGAAATGATATAACAATGTCCTGTCATTATCTCTCTCTCTCTCTCTCTCAATATATATATATATATATATATATATATATATATATATTGTATTTTTATGGAATTATTTTTATTGGTGATTATAGCGTTCGTTGTTATTTTGCTTACTATTATTTCGATTGTCTCAATCCCCTAAGTGATTAAGATGCAGACAATTGCATTATTAGTCGCCCTTAACTTCATAGAGCGTTTTTTGTCCGTTAATATATATTTTTATTTATTTTATACGTACACAAAAGTAATCCATGGACACGTGTTTCTGGCTCACAGCCGTCATCAGCATGGCTAGCTTAGACAGAGATCGAACCTTCGATATTGATGTCTATAGTCCAGCGTTCTACCACTGGATCTAGAAATATGTACGATTTTTCTCACCTAAATATGTAATGTTATTATTTTTATTGGTGATTGTAGCGTTCGTTGTTATTTTGCTTACTATCATTTCGATTGTTTCTTGGGGATATATATATATATATATATATATATATATATATATATATATATATATATATATATATATATCAAACATTGTTGATTATTGTATATATATATATATATATATATATATATATATATATATATATATATATATATCCCAAGCTCCAGCCCCTGTTCCATCGCCGCAATGTTGCATCCATGTGCCTGTTTTACAAGTACTTCCATGGATTGTGCTCTGATGAGCTTGCTGCTCTAGTACCCCTACGTCGTAAATTTCTCTAGACCAAACCGACAATCTGCCAAATCCCATCCATACACTGTGGAGATCCCCAGATGCAGAAAAGTGTTCTACTTCAAAAACTTATTTCCTAGTGCTGCTGGACTCTGGAACTCCCTCCTTGCTCCCTGATGTCCTCACGTTACTGACATGCAGAAAATTAAAATTAATGTAAACAGACATCTCGCTGCGTAACTCCTAATTTAGATTGACCCCCCCGTCCAAAAAAAACAAAAAAAATTCACTTTTATTCTCAGTAGCCCCTTACGTCTACAGTGGCGACCTGCCTTGTTTGGGGTGAACTATGATAAAAAAAAAGTTAAATAAAATAATTGTTGTGTGGTACAAATCACCCCTATTGAAGAATTAATGGAAGCACCCATCTATAATAAATACCATGGTTGCAAAGACTCAAATAGATGACATTCCTATCATGTGAGTGTCCACGTGTGGTATCTGTTCCGATGGATACTACACCCTATAGACCGGTGTTGTCTTGGCCTTCGGGGCATGATTCCGCCGGTCTATGGGTCTGTCCTGTGCAGTTCTAGGAGGTCTACCCTCCCAGGCTTTGCCTCTCCTCTTTGGGGAGGAGTAAGTTGATAGCTTACTGCCTGAGGCGCCCCTACCGGGGAATGCCGACGGGGCTGTCCAGGCAATTTTTAATGGCTAAAGCGCTCACGTTCTCGGGCGCTGGCTTTTCAAATCCCACTTTCCGACCTTGTGTCACATACTCCTATAGTGGGTAGGTGTTAAATATCGAGGACATTCCTATTATGTGAGTGTTCACGTGTGGTATCTGTTCCGATGGATACTACACCCTATAGACCGGTGTTGTCTTGGCCTTCGGGGCATGATCTCGCCGGTCTATGGGTCTGTCCTGTGCAGTTCTAGGAGGTCCACCCTCCCAGGCTTTGCCTCTCCTCTTTGGGGAGGAGTAAGTTGATAGCTTACTGCCTGAGGCGCCCCTACCGGGGAATGCCGACGGGGCTGTCCAGGCAATTTTTAATAGCTAAAGCGCTCACGTTCTCGGGCGCTGGCTTTTCAAATCCCACTTTCCGACCTTGTGTCACATACTCCTATAGTGGGTAGGTGTTAAATATCGAGGACATTCCTATTATGTGAGTGTCCACGTGTGGTATCTGTTCCGATGGATACTACACCCTATAGACCGGTGTTGTCTTGGCCTTCGGGGCATGATTCCGCCGGTCTATGGGTCTGTCCTGTGCAGTTCTAGGAGGTCCACCCTCCCAGGCTTTGCCTCTCCTCTTTGGGGAGGAGTAAGTTGATAGCTTACTGCCTGAGGCGCCCCTACCGGGGAATGCCGACGGGGCTGTCCAGGCAATTTTTAATAGCTAAAGCGCTCACGTTCTCGGGCGCTGGCTTTTCAAATCCCACTTTGCTACCTTGTGTCACATACTCCTATAGTGGGTAGGTGTTAAATATCGAGGACATTCCTATTATGTGAGTGTCCACGTGTGGTATCTGTTCCGATGGATACTACACCCTATAGACCGGTGTTGTCTTGGCCTTCGGGGCATGATTCCGCCGGTCTATGGGTCTGTTTTGTGCAGTTCTAGGAGGTCCACCCTCCCAGGCTTTGCCTCTCCTCTTTGGGGAGGAGTAAGTTGATAGCTTACTGCCTGAGGCGCCTCTACCGGGGAATGCCGACGGGGCTGTCCAGGCAATTTTTAATGGCTAAAGCGCTCACGTTCTCGGGCGCTGGCTTTTCAAATCCCACTTTCCGACCTTGTGTCACATACTCCTATAGTGGGTAGGTGTTAAATATCGAGGACATTCCTATCATGTGAGTGTCCACGTGTGGTATCTGTTCCGATGGATACTACACCCTATAGACCGGTGTTGTCTTGGCCTTCGGGGCATGATTCCGCCGGTCTATGGGTCTGTCCTGTGCAGTTCTAGGAGGTCCAACCTCCCAGGCTTTGCCTCTCCTCTTTGGGGAGGAGTAAGTTGATAGCTTACTGCCTGAGGCGCCCCTACCGGGGAATGCCGACGGGGCTGTCCAGGCAATTTTTAATGGCTAAAGCGCTCACGTTCTCGGGCGGTGGCTTTTCAAATCCCACTTTCCGACCTTGTGTCACATACTCCTATAGTGGGTAGGTGTTAAATATCGAGGACATTCCTATCATGTGAGTGTCCACGTGTGGTATCTGTTCCGATGGATACTACACCCTATAGACCGGTGTTGTCTTGGCCTTCGGGGCATGATTCCGCCGGTCTATGGGTCTGTCCTGTGCAGTTCTAGGAGGTCCACCCTCCCAGGCTTTGCCTCTCCTCTTTGGGGAGGAGTAAGTTGATAGCTTACTGCCTGAGGCACCCCTACCGGGGAATGCCGACGGGGCTGTCCAGGCAATTTTTAATGGCTAAAGCGCTCACGTTCTCGGGCGCTGGCTTTTCAAATCCCACTTTCCGACCTTGTGTCACATACTCCTATAGTGGGTAGGTGTTAAATATCGAGGACATTCCTATCATGTGAGTGTCCACGTGTGGTATCTGTTCCGATGGATACTACACCCTATAGACCGGTGTTGTCTTGGCCTTCGGGGCATGATTCCGTCGGTCTATGGGTCTGTCCTGTGCAGTTCTAGGAGGTCCACCCTCCCAGGCTTTGCCTCTCCTCTTTGGGGAGGAGTAAGTTGATAGCTTACTGCCTGAGGCGCCCCTACCGGGGAATGCCGACGGGACTGTCCAGGCAATTTTTAATGGCTAAAGCGCTCACGTTCTCGGGCGCTGGCTTTTCAAATCCCACTTTCCGACCTTGTGTCACATACTCCTATAGTGGGTAGGTGTTAAATATCGAGGACATTCCTATCATGTGAGTGTCCACGTGTGGTATCTGTTCCGATGGATACTACACCCTATAGACCGGTGTTGTCTTGGCCTTCGGGGCATGATTCCGCCGGTCTATGGGTCTGTCCTGTGCAGTTCTAGGAGGTCCACCCTCCCAGGCTTTGCCTCTCCTCTTTGGGGAGGAGTAAGTTGATAGCTTACTGCCTGAGGCGCCCCTACCGGGGAATGCCGACGGGGCTGTCCAGGCAATTTTTAATGGCTAAAGCGCTCACGTTCTCGGGCGCTGGCTTTTCAAATCCCACTTTCCGACCTTGTGTCACATACTCTTATAGTGGGTAGGTGTTAAATATCGAGGACATTCCTATCATGTGAGTGTCCACGTGTGGTATCTGTTCCGATGGATACTACACCCTATAGACCGGTGTTGTCTTGGCCTTCGGGGCATGATTCCGCCGGTCTATGGGTCTGTCCTGTGCAGTTCTAGGAGGTCCACCCTCCCAGGCTTTGCCTCTCCTCTTTGGGGAGGAGTAAGTTGATAGCTTGCTGCCTGAGGCGCCCCTACCGGGGAATGCCGACGGGGCTGTCCAGGCAATTTTTAATGGCTAAAGCGCTCACGTTCTCGGGCGCTAGCTTTTCAAATCCCACTTTCCGACCTTGTGTCACATACTCCTATAGTGGGTAGGTGTTAAATATCGAGGACATTCCTATCATGTGAGTGTCCACGTGTGGTATCTGTTCCGATGGATACTACACCCTATAGACCGGTGTTGTCTTGGCCTTCGGGGCATGATTCCGCCGGTCTATGGGTCTGTCCTGTACAGTTCTAGGAGGTCCACCCTCCCAGGCTTTGCCTCTCCTCTTTGGGGAGGAGTAAGTTGATAGCTTACTGCCTGAGGCGCCCCTACCGGGGAATGCCGACGGGGCTGTCCAGGCAATTTTTAATGGCTAAAGCGCTCACGTTCTCGGGCGCTGGCTTTTCAAATCCCACTTTCCGACCTTGTGTCACATACTCCTATAGTGGGTAGGTGTTAAATATCGAGGACATTCCTATTATGTGAGAGTCCACGTGTGGTATCTGTTCCGATGGATACTACACCCTATAGACCGGTGTTGTCTTGGCCTTCGGGGCATGATTCCGCCGGTCTATGGGTCTGTCCTGTGCAGTTCTAGGAGGTCCACCCTCCCAGGCTTTGCCTCTCCTCTTTGGGGAGGAGTAAGTTGATAGCTTACTGCCTGAGGCGCCCCTACCGGGGAATGCCGACGGGGCTGTCCAGGCAATTTTTAATGGCTAAAGCGCTCACGTTCTCGGGCGCTGGCTTTTCAAATCCCACTTTCCGACCTTGTGTCACATACTCCTATAGTGGGTAGGTGTGAAATATTGAGGACATTCCTATTCATGTTTTACCGCATGGTAGGAATCCGGTCATCTCCTACCACATTTAGTGGCGTTACTGTATTGCTATGAATAAATACATTGTATATTTTAACCTCTCACAATTTGTGGTTGTTATCTTTGTGACCCCTAGCACGGGTCTACAACAATAATATATATATATATATATATATATATATATATATATATATATATATATATATATATATTGGTCTTTATTTTGCAGGATCAGATGGGGTCGGACCCATACATATAGGAACATGTCTTTATTTCAAGGACGCCTTATGATAGACACATAGGATTTTCAAGATTTCTAACGCACAAACTCTAATATGCGTTTTAATAGAAATGGTCAAAACCAAAAAGACAAACAACATTATTTCATATAAAACTATTTAACTAAGTTTATCTACGATGCGGGGTATGTAAAATTTTTATTGTTTATTTCCGAAATTCAAAAAACTATAATATATTCATTTGATATGATTAATCTTAGGGAAGTTCATATTATATGTATGGCGCGGTTGAGGGTCATAATTCTACCACCGTTTATTGTGCGTAATTAACTCGGTAAATCCGATGGCTTCATAGAGAGAGAGAGAGAGAGAGAGAGAGAGAGAGTAGAAATTGTAGAAGAAGTTAAAGGGTGGGGGAAGGGGGAGGCGAGAAAAAGGGAAGAATAAGGTGAGAGAGGGAATACGTAGACTAGAGGGAAGTATGATAGAGAGACAAGAAAGGAGTTTATGCAGAGAGATGGGAACAAGAAAAAGAAGATGATGAAGAGTTAAAAGAGAGGTGAAGTGGGAGGAAGTCGTCAATAGTAGGTGAAGAAAGAGTGGAGAATAAAGAGAGAGAAGGGCGAGATAGAGAGAAGGGAATAAGTAGAGGCTTGAGTGAGAGACGAAGGAATAGAAAGGAAGAGATAGAGAAAAAGAGAAAGACAGAAGAAGGAAGCTGAAGTGTGAGAGAATGGGAAAGAGGATGCATTGATGTGGGGTTGATGTGGAGATAAAAATCAAGTCCTTTCACCAAATTATTGGAATTATTTTAGGACGGTTGTTTGCCATCAAAACAGCAGTTCTTTTAATTACGATACTTATCGCATACTTACTGTTTCCCTGTTTATACGATCTACTTCTTAGGTTTGCAAACATTTTAAAAATTCTTTTGTCTGTTTCTATTTTATTATCGGAAGTCAACAATCTCACATGTTTTTACCCTTCAAAAACAGCATCGTGAGAAAAAAGCCTTGAATAATTGAAAAGAAAAACGTGGAGGCATATTTTATTTTCCTGCCACGAATAAACAATACTAAGGTTAAGGTTGACAAAGTCGATGGGAATATTAGTTTTTATATTCATATTTTATGCGTAACTCAACCATTTAAAGATTTGCATGACAACAATAAAAATATATCGTTGAAGATGAGGAATTTTGCTTACTTACATTGTTTCCATGTTTCGGTCTGTAATTAGCATAATATATACCGCCACGACCTATGAAAATAGCTATGCTGAGTACACACACTACCCATTATAGTGTGGGCATGCACGCATACATACTGTTAGAAAAGTTATGAAGCTGCATTTTTCAGCAACTTTTGTGAACATATCTGTAATAGTCAGTTCTTAGTTTTCTCTCTTTATTAGAACTCTTCACTGATGTCAGTCCAGAAATAAGAATGAGACTTCATCCCCTTTCTCATAATGAAAACTGTTCAGTTCCGACATATAAAAACACAGCTAATAAAAGGATGAATTGAATACCACATGATTTCTCTTAATTGCTGTCTACAGCCTGTTCTCCATATATTACAATAGTCGCTAGTGTTATATTAACATTATATAATTACTACTTCCCATTAACTCTACTGTTTAGGAGGAAGACGAAATAATACTACTACTAATAATAATAATAATAATAATAATAATAATAATAGATGATGATGATGATGATGATGATGATGATGATGATGATGATGATGATGATGATGAAAAAAACTGTTGTTTTACTTCCTCTTAATTGTTGTCATTGATGCAAAATGTTGGTTAGTGTTCTCCCCGGTAAACAACATTGCCCCCTGACTTAGTGGATGCATCGTTAGTTAAGAAATATTTTAGAGTGGAGTTTGCCAAACGTTTATGAGGTCCAACTCTATTTACGGAATATAAGAACATATTAACTGATACAGTTATAGCTAGAATGCCAACAAGAAAACAGCCTTATAAATGAGATATTTTATTTCGTCGCTATTAGACAATGTCCCAATGTTAAGAATGTATTCACAGTCCGCGATCGTCATTAGTTTGCTGAGAAGAGTTTCTATACGCAATATCAAACAAGGCTGCCAGTTTGATTGTTTTCAGTTGAGAGTTGTTTTCATCTGTGTGTTTCTGGCTATAGTTCTGTTATCTCTGAATTGTTTTACCTTCGCTACTATCAGCAGTAGGGAACACCAGTCAAAACTGCATGTTCAGACGCTCGTCATTTTCTCACTTTGAAGACGTGTATTCGCCAATGACCCCCTCGCACCAACTTTTCTAAGCTCTGACCAACAATGGAAAGCATAAGCAACGTGGTCGTTGTCACGACATACCACATTAAGTTGATGATCTAATGAAATTGAAGGTATGAAAAACAGATTACAAATGCGAGAAAATCCTACACGCTAAAAATCGGTTGCAAGTAAATTTGTTTACAGGCGCCTTAGAAATCGATGAAAAAGGGCCACCAACAAATGCCGATCATTGCAAATAAAATAGTATATATGTATGTACTGATTGTTTTTAATGTTTTTGATTATAGTGTTTCACTCGAAATGTATTTTTTCTCTATATGGATACTACAAACACAGCAGGCTTAATCACTCATGCGTGAGCAATTAAAATAAAACGCATTGCATACTTTTTAGTAAGTTTTGGTTTAAAACAAAACATATATAAGGTCCGTTTTTGCTAGGTATATTCTAGCAATGTCCCGGGCAAATCTTACTGCTTCATCAGAAAATGAAATTTTGTTAATTTTTATTTCTCAGCCGCTCAAGCGCTTATCGGTACAATAATTGAAACATTAATCTAGAGCATGGTGTAATACGAAAGTGTGAACCTAATTAGATTCGTACGATATTGTTTTTACTGTGTTTAGGGTTGCAGGAAGAGATGTTACTGTTAAGTGGTAGTCACTTCTAATCGCTCGCTGAAATTTGTAATCAAACAGAAACGGATAAAACAGAAATATCTCTGAATACGAACAAAACGTACCTAGCATGTTTAAATATACGCATCAACAATCGAACTACAGCGCATCGTAAACATACTTCTATACGCGGCATTCGGGTAAAGAGCTTCCTTTGTCAAAGAAATGGGGGAATCTCTGACTTTGCACTAAATAAAGATTAGACAATAATACTAGATGTATAAATAAAACCTGCAACATGGATGAGAGCAGTAGCACTTTTTATTTAAACGATCGGAAAGTTACCGACGAGAGCAAAACATCCTGAAGAAGGCCGGTGAGTACAACGATGGAAACGTTGTGGAAATAATAATAATAATAATAATAATAATAATAATAATAATAATAATAATTAATAACAGAAATGAAAGAGAAGATTGGAAAAGAATATCTAAGAAGGACAAGGAAACTCTTAGAAACTAAACTATATAGCAGAAACCTAGTAAAAGGGATAAACACATGGGCTGTATCACTAATAAGATACTCTGGACCATTCATAGGCTGGACCAAAGAAGAACTCAGGCACCTTGACCAAAGAACTAGAAAACTAATGACTATGCACAATGCATTGCACCCAAAAGACGACACGGACAGACTCTACGTGAAAAGAAATGAAGGAGGTAGAGGACTGGTAAGTATAGAAGACTGTGTGGAAGACACCAAAAAAGAGCTGGAGAAATATGTAACCCAGAACACGGAAAGACTGATCACCACAGCAAGAGACACCAGCCCAACAAACAACCCCGGAAGTACTGAACCCAGAAACAAAAAGACAAGAAAGGAAAAGTGGGAAGAAAAACAACTACATGGACGCTTTATAAGACTCACAAGCGATGAAGCCAATGAAAACAGCTGGGCATGGCTAAGAAAAGGACACCTGAATAGAGAAACTGAAACTCTGCTGACGGCCGCACAGAACAATGCGATTAGGACAAACTTTATTAAAGCAAATATAGATAAAACCCAGGAAAACATCAAATGCCGACTGTGTGGACAAAGAGACGAAACGATAAATCATATAATAAGTGAATGCAGCAAGCTAGCACAAAGGGAATACAAGAACAGACATGACAGCATGGGGAAAGAAGTACACCGGGAAATGTGCAAACAACTGAATTTCGAATATGCAAAAAAACGGTACAAACACAAACCAGAAACTGTACTAGAAAACGAAAAACACAAAATCATATGGGATATGAATGTACATACAGACAAACCCATAACAGCAAGGAGACCGGATATGATAATAATCAACAAGAAAGAAAAATCCTGCAAAATCGTGGACTTTGCAGTTCCAGCAGACCACAGAGTGAAGATCAAAGAGACGGAAAAAAAAAACAAATATACTGAACTTGCCAGAGAATTGAAAGGAATATGGAACATGAAAAAAGTCAGTATAACACCAATAATCATAGGAGCACTAGGAACAGTCCCCAAAAACATGGAGAAAAGACTAGGAGAAATAGGAATCAAAGGGATAATTGAGACCATACAAAGGACAGTAATGATCAAAACAGCTACAATCCTGAGAAATGTCCTCGAATGCGGAAACCAACCCACATAAGCAACGAATGGAGAACAAACACATGGAAGCACAAAACAACAGAACCGGGGAAAATACAACCGCACGAATGAGGCGCAAGCATAGGCTGACGCCACAAAAATTATGGACAGAGGGTCGAGGAGGGAAAGCGCAAACCAGACCTCCACTGGAAGAGCGCGGACAGCTCTGGGACCTTGGGAAGGCTTGTTGCCACTCGGGCCCCAGAGGGGACCAATGACCCTTATCAACGGGAAATCGTTGGTAGGTGGCTGTTGCGATTACCGCAAGGTCATCAGCGGTGATGAACGAAAAGAGGTGGAGCATACTGGAGGCCTGAGGAGACTTGTTGTCACTCGGACTCCAGGGAATACCACAGGTTGTCGGCAGTGGGTGACCACTGACGATGACCAGTGTGATAACTCCTAGTGAGTAAATAATAACTAAAACAAGAAAAACATAACGAAACATTTAAAGAATCAAAATAACCGCACCAAATAGAAAATAAAAAGAATGCAGCAACATTTTTTAAACTCATATTCCGAAAAGCTAAGAAAATTTTATCTCTGAAGGAAGAATGTTGAATGATTAATCATTTGTTAACCTGATATATAAAATCAAATGAGGAATTCCCTATTTTTTGACCGGAATAGCTTCATAAACAAAAGCTGCATAAAAAAAACCCTTCCTGATATGTAAGACAGTGCACATAATCCTTCGTGTTCTGATAAAAATAAATTGCTTTATTTCCAAATGGGTACGTGTGGCAACGGATAAAATTCTAAGTAAATTATTCTACCTTGCAGTCTTCGTAATATTGAAGGTTCAATCCTCACTACAGGGGAGTCATCCTCATTGATTCGTAGTTACTACAAATAAAATAACATTACCAAAGATTTCTACCCGGTTACGTTTGAGGTTACGATGAAAATCTACCATGGTTTTAACTGCAGTTATCAACACTCCCCCATGCAGACAAATGCAAATGTGGGTAATAAAACGGCACACAAGAGATGGTAAAAGCGCAGTCACCCTCATGTGCTCCATTTTCAATGGGTCAACAGTAACTTAATAGGGGTGCTGCTTTACTGTTTATTTCTTTGATTAGGTTTTCTAAATATTTTCAATTAATTATTTTTGAACTAATAATTCCACTGTTATTTCTACACCACTCTGTATAATTTACTACTACTACTGTACTACTACTACTACTACTACTACTACTACTACTACTACTGCTGCTACTACTACTACTACTACTACTATTACTACTAATAATAATGTGTTTTGAAATCATAAATGCCTGTCGGGGTAAAACATACAACTATATTTTTTTCCGTAAAAATAGTGATCACTGTCAGTTAAATAATAGTCGCATAGAAGAAACATTAAGTTCTTCACAGGAAAATTCGTCAACGGAAAATTCGTCATCGGAAAATTCGGCAACGGAAAATTCGTCAACGGAAAATTCGTCACCGGAAAATTCGGCAACGGAAAATTCGGCAAGGAAAATTCGTCACTTTTGGCCAAGTAGGAAAATTCGGCAACTATCGAATAAATATCGATTGAAAATAGATTTTAGAACCGTTTTTTTAGGAGATATTTGTAAATACGGGGCTACCCCCCTCCCCAGTGGAGAACATTTTTTTATATTATTTTTTTGTACTTGTGTAGTTTACGAACCGGGCTATTTTTTAGATAAAATTTTCAAATTAAATTAAATTTTTACGATATCTTTTGTTTATTAAATTGTTAGGTGAAAGTACAGAACAGTAAACAAAGCCCCTCCCCCTCACTCCATGTTAAGAATGGCTTTCTAAATAATCCGGTTCGTAATTACGTTACGAAATTAAAGGTTTGGACCGGGTTATTCTTTACAACGTGAAAGTACAGAATAGTTAACAAAGCACCCCCCCATTCTCCCCATGTAAAAAATCGTTGTCTGAAAGAAGAATTTCTTTTTTTAAGTATTAAATAAAGTTGTTAGTTAAAACAAGTTTTAGGCAAGATGAAAAAAAACCACTGAATTACAGTTAAACAATTTTGCTTTATTAAATACATGTACATTTTCTAAGAATTTAAAACCAGTTTAAATGACGTTTTACTCGATAGTTTATAAATTCCTTTCAAGTTTTGCACACACACGAAGTAATTGATGTTTTGTCAATTAAAATGGCTGACTTGTTTACGAACTAATCTAAATGAATTATGATGTATTTCATCTCGTAACTTAATTACGAACCAGGCTTGAAATAATAATATTATTTGGACAACGATTTTTTACATGGGGAGAATGAGGGGGTGCTTTGTTAACTATTCTGTACTTTCACGTCACCATTTAATAAACAGAAGATATCGTAAAAATTGAATTTAACTTTAAAATTTTATGTAAAAAATAAACCCGGTCCAAAACTTTAATTTCGTAACGTAATTACGAACCGGATTATTTAGAAAGCCATTCTTAACATTGAGTGAGAGGGGGGCTTTTAGTACATTTAGTGGGTAAAGATGAGGATGCTTAATCTCAATATTATCTGCTAATACAAAAAAAGGAAAAACATTCTTACACTTTTAATCACAATAATTTTCCCTTATAATTTTCCTTGTTATTATTATTATTATTATTATTATTATTATTATTATTATTATTATTATTATTATTATTATTATTATTATTGTAGTAGTAGTAGTTATACTAGTTTTAATCTTAGTATTATTAGTATTATCTTTTATTTAATTATTGGTGTTCAATGAAATTGCGAAGCGATAACGAGCGGGCGAAGCGAGCTAGTCACTGATAAAATACCAGTGGGAGACGTGATATTAAAAATGTATTTCATCTATTCTACTCTATATCTCAACTGAATAAAACTATTAAAATGTGTTTGTCATTCGTATATATATATATATATATATATATATATATATATATATATATATATATATATATATATATATATAACTATATCTATATATTTATGTATCTACACATATGTATGTATATATATATATATATTGTTTATATATAGTGGTATGTGTTCGTACAAATTGAAAGGCATTCGTTTATAAAAGAGAGATAGCAAGTAACCTGAGAACCAATGGGAAATGCCAGAAAAAATATGTTAAAAAGTAAAGAATAAAAATGAAATAAAAAAAAATAGAACGGAAGAAACCCCAGCTTAACCCCGACCAGCCCAGTGAGTAAAAAATAAATCTAGGCTGAAGGTGTTGGTATAGGTAGGGGACTCGTGAAAAAAAATAGGGTTTTAAAAGAGGCCTTGGTGTGTGTTCGAGGAATGTTGATTATTTTAAAAACACGACGTGTTGCTGTCGTTAAGGGGTCAGGAACAATTATTTTAAAATCTGCTGCTCGGGTTTTTGTTTTGTTTTTTTTTTCGTTTTCTATTCTTCTAATTTTTTTTCATCCGAAAGCCTCTACCCCGCTGCACTTAGTTATTTTCTTTTCCATTCCCCATCTCCCATCTCCCCCCTCTCTCTCTCTCTCTCTTTCTCTCACATACACACACACATACTTCAATACATATACACTCCAATGTACTGCCGAATACGCTCTGCCCTTCGTCTGTTGCCGGCTGGCCATTCACCTCCGAAAGGTTGATTTCACAACTCCGAAGGTTTCTTTTGTTTTAGTTTGTCTCAGCTAAAAAGGTGAATATTGCTGAAAAAATATATAGATTCTATATTAATAGTAATAACATGAAAATGAAATGACTGTTGAGTGGGATAGATCGATGTTCAATTTTTTTTAATATTAACTATGTTGATGCGAAGAAAGTTGTGTATTTGTCAAAATCTAGATGTTTAACTTATCGAGCAGTTAGTTTAAAATATAATGCAATAAGAAGCATTAAAAATCAATGATGGATTGTTGATTCTTTAAGAATTGCTTCTAAATTTGAGGGGTATTTTCGGAGTCACGTACTAGGCGCAATCGATATATAGAACAAGACTATCTAGCGATATATAGAACAGGCCTATCTATCGATATATAGAAGCTTACCTTAACATAAACTATAAGACTATCTCCCATAATCATCTGTAACAAAAGGATTGCCAACGAAAGGACAAAAAGATAATTCTAAAAATAACAAATAATATATATGTATTTAAGTGACCTTTAACGTTAGGCACAAGCTGCTGAAAGTTAAAACAGTGAATACTCCTTAAAGTATTTTCTTGGGCAGTATATCTTCAAGTGAAGATAGCCTTTCTCGATGTCAAGTTAACAGAGAGAGTGTCGAAGTCTTTATTCGCGGATGCCTTGAGGATATCTGATGATCCGCAATTTCCTAATGGTCTGAATGTAGTATTTCAAAAGACTGGTTGAAATTAATACGCCTGGGAGTCTGATTGGTCAAGGGTGACCAAACAACCTCACTAGGTTTGCCATCTCCAAGAGAGAGAGTGAGAGAGATGGTCAATGTTTATGACTGTTACATCACTCATGCTTAGGCAAAAAACCGACAGAGAAAAACTAGCCTTTTACTACACGCAGCAGCTTCCAAGAAAAAATGAAAGACAAAAGAATTGTAAACTCAGTTTACAGAATTTTTTGTTGTGTGTCTGTTTGATGAAAAAATGGTTAGCTTTTCAGTGAAAACTATTGTTCTTAGTAGAAGCAGTAGTTGTTCAATGTTGATGCCTTTCATGTAAAGGTACAGTGGAGTACAACAATTCAAAAAGCTTATTCTCTATATATCAAGTATTACATTTGTATATTCTCTATATATAAGGTCTTACACACGTTTTGCGGCCAGTGTACTCCCCGAGCACTATATGTGGTGGTGATATATGCGTTTTTGTAATACTTGAGGAGAAAGTTTTACTTACATTTTAAGCTGAACACAATATTTTCTTATTACATAAAATGTAAGATATTACACTTTACATTTTTTGAATGTAAGTGTTATATAAACTTGTCGTCCTCCTTGATTTTCCGACCACTTTTAAGCAAACCACCCCTGGTTACAAACGAACATGAAATCAGTTTGCATAAAAAAACTGACATAGAAAATCGATCTCCAACTGAGAATTGAACGGTTAGTTTTCAAATAAAAATATGTACATTTAAACTATTTCTTTTTTTATTGTGCGCACGCCCCGTTCTGTGAACGTTTTGACACTGTCGCTGCGTACATATTTTAAAGTAATTAATATTCAAATAAAATCAATTTTATTTTTTTTATTTTTAAATTATTGTCGAACTTCAAGACCATTTCAGTTGCTACTTTCATTGGGAATACTTAACTAAATAGTTTACACATCTTTCATGCATTTTCGTTATTCTATTTACCATAAGTAATATGTATAGTATTAGTTTTTGATTTTTATTTTTTGGGAGGTGAGTGGCAGAGTACGGTTTCGGGGGAACCCCCTTAAAGGGTATACTTTACAAAAATAAAATCATAAATATGTGCTGACGTTACTCACCGTTTCACCAAGAATACGTATACCATTAGTAATAATGCTAAATTCATCAGTTTATGATTTTATTCCGCATATTCACATTATTGACGCTCACGCGCATGCGCTCGTGCCCGGTTAAGATTTTGTCACACAATACACCTCAATATTTATGTAAAAAATTATTCTCTATAGTAAATTGTTTGATTCTCGTTTATTTTTAAAAGTTTACAAAAATAGAATAATGTACTTTCTTTACTCACTGATTAAAGTGTAGTATCTGTTCCGATGGATACTGCACACCATAGACTGGTATGGTCTTGGCTTTCGGGGCTTGATTTACGCCGGTCTATGGGTCTGTCCTGTGCAGTTCTAGGAGGTCCACCCTCCCAGGCTTCGCCTCCCCTCTTTGAGGAGGAGTAAGTTTATTGCTTACTGCGTGAGGCGCCCCTACCGGGGAATGCTGACGGTCTGCCCAGGCAATTTTTAAACCCCACTTTCCCGACCCGACCTTGGGTCACATCTTACTTGTGAGAGTATGATAAAAAACTGGCCTTGTGCCTAACTCCTGGAGAGGAGTAAATCAATACTCACTGTATAGTCTACAACAGGGGCGGGCAACCTTTTTAGAGTGAGGGCCAGATGAGACATTTGGAAGAAGGTCGCGGGCCGGAGTGAAAAACGAAATCTCAGAATTACTATTTTTGTTTACATGAATAAATTGTACAAAAAGTGCATTGAACACTCTACAAATCTGATATTTTTTCTCAATAGACTTCTGTATGTGATGTTATAAAAGGCGCCGACGAAGAGCCATTTTGGAATCATGAAAAATAATGATGGGGAAGTAGCAAGTTGATCCAGCATTCGTTTTGACACACCTCACATAAGTTCTCTGTTTTATGCCCTTTCCTCGTCTCTCGTTTTCTTCTTTGTCTCTCTCTTTCTTTTTCTATTTTCATCTCAGGCCAAAGATTTGAAATTAATAGTTAAAGAAAAATGAAATATACATGCATCATCGCTCGCTGATAGTTATACATTTTTATCCCACTGTAAATCTTAATTGAAACCTACTTTTAAGTCTATGTCACAACATTATGAGTTTTACTGGGAGGTCCGCGGGCCGGATTGCAATAATAAAGAATAGCAGGGTGGCAGGCCGGACGCTAAGCCTTCGCGGGCCGGATGTGGCCCGCGGCCGGGGGTTGCCCGCCCCTGGTCTACAATATGTATTCGATAATAAGAGGCCAAGAAAGTGTATTTTAGTTCGCGTTTCAAACCAAACGTCGATAGAAAAGATCGCTCTAAATATTTTCTTTCCGTACCAATTTTGTTCTTGTTCAAAATGAATTAATATTACAATAAAATGTGTCCATATTCTATCCGATATAATGTTGGCAGAGAATATATAATCTTTACGAGTGTATCTTTCGTAGTTTCTGAGGTCAAGGTGGGCACACACACAAAAAACCAACTGCCCTCTTTATTATAATAGATTAAGATTTCGCCTCACTCGAATATTTTTTATTAAATAAAATGGGGGTTGAGTGAAAATGCAATATTTTGTGTTGCAAAAATGATATCTTCTGTTCTATTAATATAGAATATCATCTGGTGGGTATTTTTCTCAATGCGATAATTTCATCTTTAAAAAACTATTTTCTTTTAAATAACTTCATATGCATGTCATTTTTTTTTGGGGGGGGGGCTTAAAACAGAACAATTACATGAAGCGATACAGTGATGACGTATCACTGTTTTCCACACTCGATTGGTTGTTTCCACGTTTGAACTATCAAAATGACGCGTACACAAAATGTGGAAGTGCGCGTGTATATGTGTATAATAACATGTGTGAGTGCATGTGTGTGTGTGTGCTGTTTCCCTGGCCGTGTGTATATGTAGATATGTCCAATTATTGTCTATGCTTACATTGAAGGATCGTAGAAAGTTTATTAAAAAATCCGGCTATAATGAACTATTGACCCGATTTTAATAAAATTGTCGGTATATGAAGCAATGAAAAAGGCGCATAAATGTTTACCGTGAATTTAAAAGTCAGCAATTGTTTGCTTAGTTTTTATTTCGTGCAATGATCCTTCACCCGATAGTTAAGAACATACTTTTTCTCGTAATTGAGTTGATGTACAAAAGTAAATGTTATATCATAGGAAACAACGGATATATAAAAGAGAAAATTAAATAAATAAAACCGATAACATTTTTTAAACTTATTCTCGTATTAAAAATAAACTATTTCGAGTTTTTTTTTGCCTTTTGTTGATCGTGAACTTATTTGTTGGAGAATGTGATATTTAAAAGTTAAAGTTATTTATATTTCTTATGTATTTTTAACGCTGTTTTTAAATTAATAATTATCAATTAAATTTGTATAAAACAGTCTAACAGGCAGACATATTTGTTTAATTAAAGAACATTTTATATTAACCAACATTTCGCACTTGTATAGATGCGGTACATGAGCCGAAATTTATTTTAGAAGAGTTCCAATGGTGTAAGGGGCAGACAACTCTCTTATTTTAGTACACAATTTCTCCGAAAATGGAAAATATGCATTTTTTTAAATAAGAAGTCATGCAAATTCAATTAATAGAACATTTTTCGAAGAAATGACAATTTGTGAAAATCAACAGTATATTGATAGCACATTTATCGAAGAAAATAGAATTTGAGAAAATCAACAGTATATTTTTTTCATTTCAAAACCAACAAAACGAACAGTCCTCTTGTTTGGATTAACAGATTTTTTTGATTTTTTATAGTTTAAAATATTAAATTATCGCAGAAATTAACATTTGTGAAAATCAACAGTATATTGATAGAACATTTATTGAAGAAAATAGAATTTGGGAAAATCAACAGTATATTTTTTCATTTCAAAACGAACAGTCATCGGTTTTGATTTAAAACATTTTTGACTTTTTTTTATAGTTTAAAAAAAAAATGTTTCTGTTTTTTTTTTCTTTATTTAATTTTGTTCTTTTAAACGGGTTAAATATAATAATTCGCGCATATTCAAGGCATTCACGTCGATTACGTCCATTTTCGAAGAAGCTAGAAATTATGTACTTAAAAAAAGAGAGAGTTGTCTGCCCCTTCTTACACACTTGGAACTCTTCTAGAACAAATTTCGGCTCGTGTACCGCATCTATACAAGTGCCGAAAATTTAGCTAAAAATATCAACAGTTGATTTGATGAATCTCTATGAAAAAAAAAACATTTCAAATACTTATTTCAGTCAAAATCGTCAGCATTTTTACGGAAGCCACGTGCGGATATAATCTGCTAGTTTCGTTTGTTCGATTTTCCATTTCTCCCAGCGACTGCTGCTGAGAGTATGTGGTTTCTGAAAGATTTCGGCCACCATACTTCATTTAAGAAAATAACCATGGTTTATGGCTAAGACGCCAGGACAAGGTAAACACAGTTAAAAAATATCAAAACAAGATAGAATGTACTTTGTGCGACATAAATGTGATTTTTTTACACATAAGTTTAAGAACTGTTTATTTATTTTTTTTAATGAAAAAATATCATAGCATTTTTAATTTACGTTTTCTAAACAAATTACAATTGTCCACTCATTTTGGGCACCCTTCTGTATAGTAGATTATTTGTTATCGTATATGTGAAAGCATGTTAGTATGCATCTCCATGCATATATATATATATATATATATATATATATATATATATATATATATATATATATATATATATATATATATATATATATATATGTGTGTGTGGGTGTGTGTGTTTGTGTGTGTGTATCGAGGCAGCATTTTTCCTTAAGACACGTAATATTAAAAATAACCGACAATTCTTGTCTGGATATTTTCGTATTGATCCCTTCAATTTTCCGGATTAAAGTCTTAATCTCGGAAGAAAATTGGCTGATGAAACTACCGTAATTAACGTTTTGGTCCAGAGTACTGTTTGACCTATCTGGGTCCATCTTCAGTGGAGTAATGTCAAACAGGTAAAGACCTTGATAATTAATTATGCCGGGAAAAATTTAAATATGAAACTATATTTATTAAGCATTTAAGTATATAAGTACTAGTGTTAACATTAATCTTGTTATATATATATATATATATATATATATATATATATACGTGCTTACATATAACCATATGTGCGTGCACATGGTAGTATTTATCTGTATACGTGTATGAGTATATACGTGTTTATTGTTTTGTTATGAATGTCTGTGTGCGTAAGCACACGTAGCAGCGCGAATATGCGTGGATAGCCCATAAAACTTTATTACTTAAAACATATAGGTTGACCGTATTAGTCGAATTAACTGGTAGCCAAGGGTTACAAACATAGGAAGGGTAGCAGAGAGAGAGAGAGAGAGAGAGAGAGAGAGAAAGAGAAAGAGAGAGAGAAAGAGAGAGAGAGAGAAAGAAAGAGGAGGGAGACGGAGTAGGGGAACAGAAATATAAGATAGGGTTGTGAATGTTGGTGATGGAAACTATCAAGGTTAAAAATAAAAAAAAATGGGGTTCCTTTTTCGTCGCTTCAGTGCGCCAAGAGTTTGCTATGCCCCCTACCCTTTCCAACCAAAACCAAATTTATTTATATTAAACTCCCAGTTTTATTGAAAGAGTGGAAGAGATTTAAAGTCGAAAGTTCACACATCCGGGGTTTTTATTTCTTTCATCGTATCCATTAATCTACTGAATAGCTTAGCCTTTCAACTCGGTCAACAGGACGACTGACGTTTTGCACCGAAGGTGGAATTAATTTAAACAAAATAAAATACAAAAATGAATTAAAAAACGCAACAGTTTCCGGTAAGTTTTACATGTCTATTCCAAGCAAACGTATGAGTCCCAAGAAGACAAATCACTCAGATTTCCCCCTTAGTAGAAACTATTTATCTCACCCACATTAAAACATGACCTTGTGTCAAACTTTAAGCTCTTGTGAAGGCAAGTAAATAGGTACACATCTTTAATACTCGTATTGTGCTCCGATGAACTAGCTGCTCTAGTGCCCCCTCGACGCAAATAGACTAGAACAACCCGACAATCAGCTAGACCCCATCCATTCACTGTGGAGGCCCCCAGATGCCGGAGAGCCTTATACTCCAGCAGCTTCTTTACTCGTGCTGCCGGCCTCTGGAAGTCCCTCCTTGCTCTATGTTTCCCCGACGTTACTGACATGCAGAAGTTTAAAACAAATGTAAACCCACATCTCGCTGCACAGCTCCCAACTTAAGATGACACCCTAAATCTACTCCCTTATTCTCAGTAGCCCCTTACGTCTACAGTGGCGTCCTGCCTTGTTTGGGATTAAATATCTGTAAAAGAAACATGGATTACTTCATATAACGACTTTCTTCATGTAATTTATTTACTCATTGTTTCTTATATGAAAGTATGGACAAATTACGGACTTTTTTGCGACAGCTTTTACGAATCTTCATTTTTAAAACGCATTTGCGAGAATATGATCTGCATATTACTATTATAGATTCTGAGATTGTAGGCAATTGTGTATGTATTGTTTATCGGTCTTCTTCAGCAGCAAAGATAGTTTGAATCTCACTCTCACAAAAAGAGAACAATCTAAATACGTACAAGAATAGTCATAATTTGCCCTGACGGTATTACTTGCTGAAGGTACCTAAGACGATCAGCCATTGCCCACTGTCTCCCAAAGTACGATCTAATGCCTGGGAAGATGACCTCCCGAAACCGAACAGAATTGATGACGCACTTTGAAATATATGTCATAAAATTATGCGTTTATAATAATTCACTATCTAAAGAAGAAGAAGACTAGGTTCAGTCTTGAGAGACAATTGATACTCCCTGCAGGGTGCCTGCACATGTAATTGTGAAGCAAGGGTGCGCAATCCTAAAACACCCATCCCTTGAGTCGGCACAGCTTGATTCCAGTTATAATGAGAAATGCAAGACAACTGGAAACAATGCCGAGATCATCGAGGAGCACATACACCACTTAGTATTCCCAAATGGTTACCCATTTTAGTACTGACCAGGCTCAATGTCGCTTAACTTCGGCGATATAACGATACACGGTGTATCAACGTGATTGTGCCGGGTTCACTCTCTATGCTTATCTTAAATGGACATAATCATGACTCATTCGCGCAAACAATAATCATCCAATCCGAATTCACGGCAAAATGACACGGTAAAAATTGCACAAGTGGGTAAGTAGGAAATAGCACCAACGAAAAATATATGATGAAAATAGAGTGTGCCCACCAAAATAATTCAAACACGGACAAAAGCCCACTAACGTAAAAATAAATTAATTTTCAAAAATTAAAAAAAATATTTTTATATTTATGTTTTTACAATTATCAACAACTCTTAGTCTGTCCTTTTTTTCTTGACAACATTTTTTAATTTAATTTTTAAACACTTTTTCCGATACTTTGTGAATACTGTTTTCTTGTAAAGATTGCATCATAAAAAAAAAACACGCACTTTTTTTCCTAAAAAGTCCGGGTGGTAAAACGAAAAATACATTTTAAAAAAATAAATATTGTATTACTCATCTTTCGCGGAAATAAAAACAACAACAATTATTTTAGAATGCAGATTGGGGGATCAGTTTTGCATATTAATTTAACGTAGAATAATCCATCATTTACGGGCCATTCTAACTTTTTTAGGGCATTGACCATTTTCTTTTGCGATGGGAGATAAATTCTATGCATTCTTTTTCGGACGGAGTTGGTGGGTTCTACTTTTTACAGCGATTACGTGTTGTTTTACGACTTTGCTGGTCGGACTTAGTGTTAGTGGTAAATAAATTTAGTTAACTTGCCTAAAAAGTTAGAATCGCCCGGAAAGGGGGGTCATTTTACGTTAAATTTCCATGTGCAACCAATACGCTACTCTAAATTAAATTTGTTTTCAGTGTGTTCAAAAGTAATCGCCTAAAAATGTAGAATCTCATTTTTTTGGTGAGGGGGGTTACTTTTATGTTTTCCCTTTACGTATTGTCTCTAAGATTTTGATAAACTCATTGTGAGATTTTCATTTACATTTTTGTTTTGTACTATTTTTTTCTATTCATGAACTTGTGCCATTTTAACTAAATTCGGTGAAAATAGCGATTTGAGAGATAGTTTAGAAGTCATGAGTTTTCGA
The DNA here is from genome assembly GCA_963556195.1 of Sepiola atlantica. NCBI lineage: Eukaryota > Metazoa > Mollusca > Cephalopoda > Sepiida > Sepiolidae > Sepiola > Sepiola atlantica. The sequence continues at coordinate 41,931,619 of OY744515.1, forward strand.
ATTTTCCATTAGTTGAAAATGTATTTAATTCTAAAGGGAAATAAGCATTAGCTTAAACGAATTTCAAAAAACGAAAATAATCACTTATTTTCGTATACATAAGATGCTTCTTTTTTGTATTATTATTTATATAACACATAAATATTATAGTAAAACACGACTAATTCAAAATCTATGTATGTATTCGTAATATTAAGAAACAATTGAAATGACTGACTTGTTTTTGAAGAAACCAAAAATGAATTATACTGGATTCAATTTCGTAATTATTATTTATTAAAATAGGACTTTTAAAAGTTTTTTTAGTACTTTACCTATTGCATTTGTAAACATCAAATAAAGTTGACAAATTTGTCAAACACATTTTAGTTTAGTTTATTTCCTCATTAGTGACCTATACAACAAGATGTATGGTCCTTATAAGTTTACTCACAACCAATATTTACAGTACCTTTATTGGCTTATATTTTATATGAAATATTACATTTTTAACGCAAAGACGCCACAAAAAAATGTTTGTTTATAGTTGTCAATCGATGAAAAACAAATTATTACGCCTCTCAGAGAATTCACAGTTTTGAGGAGATTTTTTTTCACTGTTTCCGCCCTGTCCCTTGCTTATTATCCGGTCACCGCGTATATATCCACTGAAATAATTAATGTTTGTTCGTATTTTTACGGTTTGAAATTATTTAAACCTAATGCTTGTTTCTCTTTGAAATTAATAAAATAAATTTTAAAATATGGAAAATTTGAAAACTCGTGTCTACTAAACTATCTGTTAAATCGCTTTTTTCACTAAATTTAGTAAAAATTAACACCGGTAAAATGATCCCTCCTTCCAGACCATTTAACTTTTTTAGGGCAACAAACTTAACTAATTACAATCAACCCTAAGTCCGATCGGCAAAGTCGTAAAATCATACGTAATCGCTTTAAAGATAGAACTAACCCACCCTCTCCGAAAAACAATACAAATAATTTATCTCCCTATCACAATACAAAATTGGTTCACTGACCTAAAAAGTTAGAATGGCCCGAAGATGGTGGATTGTTAAAATTATATGCAAACTGTTCCCCTAATCTGTATTCTAAATAAATTGTTGTTTTTCTTTCCGCGAAATATGAGTTATAAAATACACTTGTTTTTTAAATGTATTATTCGTTTTACCACCCGGGCGTATGGTTAGTAGAAAAAAAGGGTGCGTGTTTATTCATGGTGAAATCTTTAAAAGAATGCTGTATTTACAAAGAACCAAGCAAATATTTTAAAATTAAATAAAACAATTGTGTAAAGAAAATAATTTACAGTTATTGATAATTGTCAAAAAATTAAATCTAAAAAGATTTTTTTTCATCAAAAAGAAATCAATTATTTTTACGTTGGTGGGCTTTTGTCCGTGTTTGAATTATTCAAGTGGGCTTTTGCCCGGTGGGATTTTGTCCGGTGGGCTTATGTCTGGTTAACTTTTGTCCGCTGGGTTTTTGTCTTACAACCACTTTTCTCCCGTAAACTTTTTTCTTCTTCCTTTTTCCATTTAATATTTAGACCTCCTACCCCTTTTCACTCTTACTTCTTTCCTCTTACTTGTTTCATTTGTATGTTCGTTCTTCTATTTTTCCACATACTTTTGATTCTATTACATCATGTATACTATTTCTCTGTATAAGTTTTACTCTGTTTACCTTTCCCCATTGTCCTTTTTGCCCTATTACGTATTGACCTTCTATATTTCCCTCTTTTCTTTTCTCCTCTTTTTTCATTTTAGGTTTTTAGATCCCTACTTTTTCCCTCTTATTTTTCTCCTCCTACCTTTTGCCTTCTTACATTACCCCTCCTACTTTTGACATACGATTGGTTTCTCTGTGACATTTGTTTCCTCACTTTTCTGTTTTCATTTATTTTATGCTTACTTTTAACCCCTTAATCATTCACCTATAATTGTTTCCAACTTTCGTGTTTGGCTTACTTTATTTTTCTCTTATTTTTTAAACGTTTTTCTATATTCATGTTCTACTATAGGCATCTGAAATCGCAGTATCTATTTATTTTCAATTCCCTTTGTTTTATTCGGGATTTTATAGACAGATTAGGTGAGGCTACTCTTCAAAAAGCTCTTGGCCTTTTGGTCAAGATCAAAGTGTAGTATCTGTTCCGATGGATACTGCACCCCATAGACTGGTATTGTCTTGGCCTTCGGGGCTTGATTTACGCCGATCTATGGGTCTGTCCTGTGCAGTTCTAAACGGTCCACCCTCCCAGGCTTCGCTTCCCCTCTTTGGGGAGGAGTAAGTTTATTGCTTACTGCCTGAGGCGCCCCTACTGGGGAATGCCGATGGGGCTGCCCAGGCAATTTTTAAACCCCACTTTCCCGACCCGACCTTGGGTCACATCTTACTTGTGGGAGTAAGATAAAAACTGGCCTTGTGCCTAACTCCTGGAGAGGAGTAAATCAATACTCTTCAAAAAGCTCGTCATCCCTATCAAAAAGCACAAAGATAAAGTAACAATCACGAAAGCACAACTCCGTAATATATACACAGTTCATTTGGTGCTACGAAAATGATCGTGTTCATACACACCTTTTCGATTTGTTGCCGTGTTTATGAAAGTGAATACACTGAATCCATTACATGTTATCTTCTATTACTTAATTACTTGTTCGATTGTTCTGATCTTGTTTCAATATTTTTGAAGTGAATAAACTAAATCTAGGATGTGTGTTCCGTATTGCTGTATTATGATTGCTTCCATTGTTTTTTTAATTTTTTTAGGGGTGTGGAGACCTACAATGGATCAGATTTTCACCCTGCCACGCTCAAATAACATGCATATGGATCATTCGTTGGAAATAATAAGTATGACATTGTATTTTGGGACCAATCAAAAGTGTCTTTTGATGAAGGGAGTGCGTTGATTTAAAGAGTGTGAAAAAGCAACACTAATTGAAGTCACTCAGTAGCGTGTTTGGTGACTATGATAATTTTCACTTTTATTCGCCCGGCGCTTCCAGTTGTTTTACTCGACAAGCAACCCTGTTGTGACCTTCAAATGTTACATAACGAGAACTGTGTTTGAATGGAAACATGTGAATTATACATTTACATGTCAGAAGTGACCCCAAACGGAAGTCAGAAAACCACGTGACTTCAAGATGAATGTTTTCTATCTCTCTGTCTGGTGATACTTCAAGCAGGAAATACGTGTCTAAGAAGCTATCTCCAATGAGGTGGGGGTAGGTGTAGTGAGACGAACTTTATGTATATGTATCCCTCTCTCCTACGCGTACGAAATTATCTCGTCACTTTGATGTTATTTTGTGATTGTTCTTCTTTTTGTAATGTATCTGCATAAAAAATGAATATATCGGTGTCCGAGTGATTGTATTTACAGATAAGCAAGAACCTGGGTCCCTACCACAACACGGGTGTATAATGATTTATACACTCATTGGTAAGTGAAAATACAACACAAGAACCCTCGTTTTCCCCGTGCTTTAATTAATTCATCAACCCGGATCTTGAGGAACTTTAAGTATAACAGTTTTATAATCTAAATATTTACTCCGGTCACATGGCTTTTCTTTCCTTTCTTTTTCCCTAAGTACTGGATTATAAATGCATAATCTTCTTTCGCACTCCTGATGAATAAACTCATTACCAAAATGCATGCACAACATTTTCCCCCGTTGATTCATACACGTGTATGTTTTCTCATTCTCCCATCACATAAATATCATCTTGTTAATGCTAAACATGCTTCAACGTTTCTTTTTAGCATACATTCTATTTACATAGAATATACAGTGCCCACAAAGTCTGAGTACGCGGTAAAAAACATAATTTTTAAATGAAGACAATTTCATTCTACTATAATGTCGAGAAATAATATGTTCATCATGGTTTCCAAAACGGAGTTTGTTCAAGACACTGAACAACTTTATTTAGACTTCGAAACCGATTTGCTGATTTATCCAAACTTAATAGACACCCTGCTTTTTTCTGTTCAGTGTCTCTCTCCACCAGTCGCTAAGTAACACATCGTTCCCATTTATTCCAGTGGCAGAATGACCATCTTTACTCTCCACACAGCGTGAATAGATGAACAACCATCGCATGCATTCTATGGGATAACAGATCTTTCGAGTTCACCCTGTATGTTACGAATAACTTTCTCGGGTAGTTCTTATTACTTACCTGCCAATGTTTCTCAAGTTACAAGTAAACAAAAGTTACATGAAAACATCTTAATTTAGTCTTAGTTACATTTTTCAAAGGGAGCAAACCAAATTCGCCTTTCATGATTTATAATTCATGATTGTATTTGAATGAAGTGTTACCTTTCTGATTTCCCTACAATAAATGACTTGATATCTTGACATCTTTTTCGCACGTATACAGAAGGGACACAACTCAGAAGCAGCACACATTGTCGGAGGAGGGAGGCAAGAAAAATATTTTACTATCATTAATGATAATTCGGAATCAAAGGGAAGATTGACTCCATACAACGCACAGCACTGATGAATACAGGTGAAATATTACAGAAAAAATTATCGACTGCAGAAACCTACACACATAACGCAAATGAACCAAGGGCAAACTGAAATAGAAAAATATTAAAAAAGAACATTACACAAATCCAAGGAAACTGAAACTACCACAACTCCTATAATCTGACCGACACTCATCAGAAAAAATTGTGGAACAAGCCGCCATTGGTACAACAGAAAATGGTCATAGAAGATCAAGGCGGTTGATGTGAGTCTCCATTTAAGGCTCCGGCGCAAATAGCTTTTGCATCTTTGGGAAACGTATTGCCACTCTGATTCCACATAAAAGCCTATGGTTGTAATGTACGGGAAATTAATAATAAACGGCTGTTGTGATAACGCAACGTGATTTACAACGGTTATTGAAATAGGTGCAAGACGTTTGAAATCCGATGAGACTTTTGTTATTCATAACTCAAGAAATCTACTTGTTTTGTCAGTGAGCAATCACTAATAATAGCGAGAGGTGACGGTTATTAAGTGGATAACGACGCGCACTATCGACATGGCTGTGCCAAGTTCGAATACATACTAATACTCTTTCTTAGTAATATTGACAACAACAAATTTGCCCCTCTTGCAAGAATGCCAACAACAGAATCAAGCCGACCAACTAAGTTGTATCATGCTGATCGATACGAATTTACTTTACTAATAATCACACTGTGTAAACTCATAGCGAGTAAAAGAAATACAATTTTAAAAAACACTACCCCCACAAAAAAAAATCACAAGCACCGTAGCGATTTTGTCCGGAAGAGTTCTTAGGATACTGTATGTATAAACATTAATAAGAGTAATTGTAATGTCAAAATAAGTACACAAAAGTCTTCCGTAAGTGCGATTCGAAAATATACTATGCCCGCCATTTTGGCTTTTTGTGCTTAAATTTTTACGATGCTTTTCCTTGAAATAAGATCGTTGAAATAAGCTCGTTGAAATAAGACACTTTCTTCTTTCAAGTATGAGAAATCTGTATAGACACATCGGGGGATCGTAAATCCGCAGTTATTGTTCTGCAATTTATGTAGCAAATATCTGCAAGCACGCATCATTACAAACAATAACTGAGCTCAAGTAATGCACACCAAATGCATTACCTTACGTATGAAGAAATACAAACCATTGTATGCGTATGTACAGAAATCAGAGCCTAGCTACTTCAACTTCAATATTTTATTCCGTTGCGCCATAATCAACCGGCGCAGATCCAGCTATGTTGTAAAAAATGTATTTCGTATCAATTTTATCGAAAATAACTTTAATCCGTATGGATATTCTATTTTATTTTATCTTTTGAAAATTTCCAGACAAGGCATGACGCCACTTGATGTAAGGAGCTAACAGGAACGAATATGATTAACACAAATACAAGAGATGCCTATTGCCCTTAGTCTTGAAAATACCAAGGTTATAGGTAGGAGGAAAGCAGTCAGTGAGAAGAGTTCCACACTCTTGCAGTTCTTGGGAATACGCTACTTGAATAGGAAACTGTATTACAATGAGGTAGCGAAAACGCGAATTGATGAAGACAACGAGACCAATGAGTCAAACGAGCTGGAACAAAAGAAGCAGGGCATGGATCACACATTTACGAATAACACATGTCATAATAGTACATATAGAAAAGACTGAGCCTAGTAACATGATGTATGTGAGAGAGAGGATGTCGAGAAGAAAGGGAGGGGGCAATCAAATTACAGATCTGTTTCTGCACCTTATCAAGAACCTTCAAATAGGACAGAGATTCACCATTTAAATATAAGACGAGTACTCCATTAGTGATATCAAGAGGAATTAGGATGTTTTATTGCGTTAGAGTAGGAATACTAGTACCACCAAGCACTTACAACTGTAACGTTCATATTTTAATTAGATAAATACTCATTTCAAATATTGTTTTTAAATAATTTAAAATTGTAAAAAAAAAATTATAGATAATGTATAATTGGGCATTTTTCGTGACGTTCTGCCGTTGAGTAACTTGTTTAGCAAAGTATCCTATCTAAGCGGTAATACTTGACATTTAATGTATAGCTTGCATACTAGTTATTTACAAAATATATACCTACCAAACTCTATAAATAATTGAAGTTATTAAGTGCTGGAAGAATAGAAATGTTCATCAGCATCTGTGTATTTGGTAATAAGTAAAATAAATTCTTATGGATAAACACAGTACAGCTTTGTTGAGCGGCTGTATTCTGTTGTTGGCATTTTTGCAAAATAATTCATTATAATTTCAAAAGTATATATTATTAAAAGTCTAACAGTTAACGGTAACGACAAGAACTGATGACCTAGGTGTGCCAAGTTCGAACACAGTTGGTTTCATTATATCAATTTCACTTAGAGATGTCGGTAACCATTACGTGGTCTCTCGAGCGCTGGCTTTTCAAACCCCACTTTCTCGACCCGATCTTGGGTCACATCTTACTTGTGGGAGTAAGATAAAACTGGCCTTGTGCCTAACTCCTGGGGAGGAGTAAATAAAACCATTACGTGGTCTTATGTGTAAGAATGCCAACATACATAAGCAAGCCGGTCAACTAGGTTTCACCATCTTGTCTCATTCGAATTAATTTTACTATAAAATATTTATATAATTTGGTCTATTGCAAGTAAAGGTTAACTGATATATTTAAGTTTTAACGTGTATCTATATAAATAAGAATAGTATATGAAAACTTAAATTGTGTGTGTGTGTGTTTCTGGTGTCAACGTAACTTTGATAATTACACAAATAATTATATTTTATTTACAATTAATCGAATTATTATTGAAATAAAAAAGGTAATACCTGAAAATAATATTTTTTCAATCTTATTTAAAATTATTTTAATTACGAAATTAAATCCACACTAATGCATTTCGTTATCTTCATAACGATTATAGCGATTAAAATATTGTGTTAACAGTTGAAACAAGAAGGAATTATATCGTGACTCTTTGAAAATTGAAATAAATTTGGAAGCATTAAAACTGTCGAATAGAATGTTAGCCCCGGATTTTAAAATTCTCATTAAATTTAAATACATTAAAATAATTAAAAATGTTGGAAGCTTTTCACATCCAATAATTAAAAAAAATAGCATAAAAAAATTATAGTTTTATAACAATTTTTTTTAAATTACTTATTTAAATGACAACCGTAATAGATAAATAATCTTCCAAAATCTCATTTCTATAATAATATCCTAAGACTATTTCATGTTCGTACGTAAAAAATCTATCGCCGATAGTGCAATGCAGATAAAAGTCATTTTTTATTTTCATCTGATGCCGCTGTTGTATGGAACGTCAAAATAAAACTAAAATACAATTTCTCTACCTTCGAGCTAGTATCAAATTAAGTATCTGTTTTGTCAACAGATGGTACAATCATATCGAGGGGTCTGCGTTCGCGCTGAACGTTCATAGAATGGAGATATGCCACAAACCTCTTCAAGGGTTTTGGAGATAGATCCCATATAAACATAGATATATTGAAACTACCTTTACCAGAGTAGTTAGATAAGTATGTTTCCGTTTGAACAAAAGGGGTACAATGATATTGCGAGGTCTGGATTCGCATGTCAAAGACTCCATTTAATTCGTTAAGAAAGTGAAACGGTATAATTAAAAAGGAGAAATAAGAATGACGGCAAAAAGACTCTCATGTAGATAACGCTAGATTAATATACTTTAAATTTAATAAAATATCGAATTTTGGGATAGACATATTCTAGCATGTTCTTAAAAGTACTTTAAGGCATGATGAATTCATGGCCAATAATTATAGATTCATAAACTTTTAAAATATGTGTTGCACAAATCAAATTCAGCTACGGAACGTAGGTAATAAATAATCTCTAAACTAAGATTCGTCTATACAACTCCCTGGTAAAACTGGTTTTGTTGGATGTGAGTGGACATCAATGACTAAAAAGGATATAAGCGGCATTGGCTAATTCACCAGTGGTATACATTATTTCCAAATAGCATTTCGATCAAGCAATCCACGTCGGACAAGCTACCAAAATTTAGTTTCATGCAGTTGCTTGGAGAGGTTCGAGCAGGGATCGAGACCGGCCTTCAAATGAACACCATCTGGGGTAGAATGTGTGGTTGACCTCAAATCACGTGTAGACGCCTTCTTGGGTGAGATATAACTGTTTGTCAAGAATCGTGATAAAAGGATAGATATAATCGGAACCTTATGTTCCATCCCAGGATGAGGAGTGGTAGCCTTTTAAAAAAGAAAATGGTCGTGTCATTTCAAACATTAATATATTAGTATATTTCTCTTCGACCCTAGTAAATAATGATTAAGTATGCATACCGTTTTTACTACCCCCTGTACTTTCAAGAACATTAACTATTTTTTGCCATATTACTCTTTTATTTTTGTTAATAACAGCTCAAGCGTCGAAGGTTTCGAATATACACTGTAATTGGAGTAGAAAAACATCAGGAAAATAAGCGTTAGATTTACTACAAGGAAAGGAATCCAACGTTGTCCGAGAGCAATACGTTAAGGACATTTTATTGTTGTTAATGACGTGTTTCTACCTTATATATATATATATATATATATATATATATATATATATATATATACTATCGCAAGCATGAAGGAAAGACGAATTTTATCGTTCATGATTAAAAGTTAATCAAAAATATATGTCAGCCGACCGTTTTCGCCCTCTCTTAACAAAGGCTGTATCGAGGGATTTAAAAAAAAACGAGGGATTTAAAAAGGGGTTAAAAAGAGAGAGTAGAGAAAAAAATTAAAATAGCGTTGTGGAATATGTACAATGAAGGATGAATCATAGAGACTGATCACATCTAGTCCTAATAGACACTCGCTTTGTTTACAAAGGGAGGGACGTTTTCGACAAACATGGGCCGTCTCCAAGATTTCTAGATGGTATAATTAATGAGCAGTCTGAGATACATGGTGTCTGTAATATTTCTGGATTAAATACAATTTAAAAAAAGATTCATTTGGAATTTAACGCCATTAGAGCAGGTGATTGATTTTATTCATTTCTATATAAACTCTTTAGAAACGTTCATTCTTTTTGTTGTTTATGGACTTCTAGCGCAAATAGGGAACCCAATATATTAATGTAAAAACACCTCATAACAAATAAATACTAGCATTTAATACTGCGATAATTTTTACTAAAAAAATGGTTTACATTGATATTAGGTTTTCAATAATATCCCTGAACAGAGAGGCAAGGACATCAAAAATATATCACAGCTTATTAGATGAACTCTTTCTCCAGTATGCTGCTACGTTAATAAAACACAAAGTCGAATTATGATGTCATATTTAGTAGAAGTTTCGACGCATTTACTTTTAGGTAAATATATGTATCGCCATTTTTCCGTAAAAAAGAGTTTTAAATGTTAAATAATCCAAAACCTGTTAAAACACAAACGAAACGAAACGAAACGAAACGAAACTGTATCTCTTTTATTAATGTGACCCTTCTAATGCATACGTTCTCATCACAAGTGATATTTTAAAAGACTTTTAACGTTTGATTGAGTGTTAGTTTCCGTTCTAGCAGACGTAATATTAATCTGGATAGTTCTGGAAGTACACCAGAATGCATTTCGTTATATATTAATTATGTCTCTTTTATGCTTCTCTTCGTTTGTTCAATAATTTCATGTAAACTTTAAAGACGAATTACATCCTATACAATATACAAAACGAATATAAATTCGCTTAAATATTTAATCAGATAGACCCACAATGTATTTGTGTATCAATTTTTACGATTCTTTCGGAATTCATCCAGTTCATTTTAAAAATGATTTACATTAAAACTCCATATTTAATCCTGATCAAGCAATTCTTGGAAAAATAAATTCATATAGTAGAAAAAAATCTTATTGCTTGAATCTTTATTTTTTGAAATCTTGAGGGAGCGTTTTGTTTTTGTTTGGGTATTTCACAGCAAATCAATCTGGTTACGGTTATTTTATGCCATGGCACGCTATATATTATAAGCATTTTCTTTAATACTATTAATGAAACGAAGTTGCTATTTTACCAATGGATGAATTTCATAACTATTCAAGACAGTACTATCGCGCATTCGATTCGATTTGACTTACACACACCATAGTGGATTGTAAAGCGTGTTACTGTATCCATTATTGCAGATTTAGTCATCTTAATTCGTTAATTTATTATCTATATATAAAAGACGGATGTTGAGGGTCTGTTTTTCTTTTCGATATTCCCGCTTTCCCCATTCATCGCAGACCAAAACCCATGCCAATTATAAATCACCGAAACACAATGAATGTTTAAAACACATAAATATTAGGAATCATGTTCTGTTCGCTATTGTATTGATAGATTTCTAATCTAAACAAAGGACGCTCACTTTAAAAAACAATCATGAGTACGAGAGATAATTTTGTTTTTTTAATTTAACGCAAAAATCCAATTACTCAGCTTTTGTAATTTTGTACATACGTTTTCATGTTATCAATATCAAATTGTGTTTAGATATTCAAAGAAAGTTTTCGTAAAGCAAAATAAATCAAACAAATAGAATTACATAAGTTACTGATATACGCTTTCTCAGTCTAAAAGAATGTGAATTTTGGTAATTTTAATTATTTAATTTAACACAGACTATAACTCATTATCGATACATGTTATATGTTTAGTGATAAGAAGGGGTATATGATAGTTTGTTTAAACATAACACGTTTATTGATTGAAAAGAGCGTCGTGAAGTTAAGATCGATTCGAACGAACGACAGGAAGCTACTGGTTTGAAAGCCACTCTCTTAAATTCTCCGATAGTCTAGCTACCCCGTTCCTTTTCACGTCCCAAAACGAGTAAGAATGTTCACATACTGTCGCAAACTCAGTATTTTCGGCTAATGAAAATGATTTAATCTTGTTTGAAACGACCGAATTCGCGATCTGTTGCGAAAATAAACATTTAAAAAAAGAGAACCAAAGCCCCAGATAGTCAAATCAAGGACGCCGAACATCGGGATAAAACTAAAATCTACGCTTACTTCACCCTGTCCCCGTACACGCCAATCATCCTTTCTCGTCTGTCGCACGTATTTTCACATATACATTTTCGCCCATACAAGCACAGTGCCATACTATCTATGACCCAATCACGCATATTACTCACACTACAAACAAATACACAACTTTAAGCCCCATGTCTATTTACTGTCTGAACTTTATAAATAACAACTATTTATTGAAAATAAGTTTGATATTGTTGTAAAATTATAGTTATATGAATGTGTTGTCATGAAAAAAATATCTCGATAGTTGATTCACAAAACCCTGTTGATATATTTAGTTAGCCGTTGATAACCTGTAACCCTTATATTCTCTTAATCTTTCATTTATTTCCATTATAGTTTACACATATGCGTTTATTCAATTATCTTCCTTCACCATAATATAACATTTTATAACCATTTTAATCACATTTATATTAATTGTATGCGCGGTTCTGTGATAATTTCCCAAGATGCGTCAGTCGTCAACTCCAGGAACCACGCTACACAAGTTTTATTTACTCCTCGCCAGGAGTTAGGCACAAGGCCAGTTTTATCTTACTCCCACAAGTAAGATGTGACCCAAGATCGGGTCAGGAAAGTGGGGTTTGAAAAGCCAGCGCCCGAGAGGTGAGCACTCTGGCCATTAAAAATTGCCTGGGCAGCCCCGTCGGCATTCCCCGGTAGGGGCACCTCAGACAGTAAGCAATAAACTTACTCCTCCCCAAAGAGGGGAGGCAAAGCCTGGGAGGGTGGACCGCCTAGAACTACACAGGACAGACCCATAACCCATAGACCGGCGTAAATCAAGTCAATACCAGTCTATGGGGTGCAGTATCCATCGGAACAGATACTACACTTTGATCTTAGCCAAAAGGCCAAGAAGTCTTTCGGATATAGGAGACGTATAATAGGAGCTTGTTCCCTCGAGTTCGTGACGACTTTCTCGTTTACGCGATCCATAATTGTCATCAGAAACCTTGTAACACTGTGGACGCATGCGCTTGAGCCCGGGTAAGGATGTGGCTCCACTAGTAAACTAAACAACACAAAAGGTGTGTAAGTAACCAGTGAAACATCGCATTATTAGTCAACTTTAAAAAAAACAGCTTAGAAGTGGCTGGTAATAAAGTCGCAGCTAAAGCTGTCTTAAACAACGTAATAAGTCTAAACAGTATATAAGTGACGAGGAAAACCCTGAGATAATTTGGTTAACCGTATAATCAGCCTCAGCTGGGCTCCACAAACGAAAGGGTCATGAAACAATCGTACATAAAGTATAATTCAACAATCCAGTTATAAACTATGAGAACCCGAAAATCAAATTAACTATGAGCATGACAGTTCAAATAATCATGTTAGATATGTACGATCTACATTCGTAACACCTTCACATCTATTTCTAAGGTTTCATAGGCTTCATTCTCATTCTGAAACGGCATCAATGCCCCCTTACTACCCAACCGAGTCACCCCATGTATGAATGTAAGTTCGCCCCCTTTATCCACAAAATCAGTAAATCATTTTACTTAAAAAAGGAGAATATTTTTTTCTCAAGTCAACGTGTAGTAGTGATATGTTTAGGATACCCGGCGCAGACGGATAACCCAGCTACTTTTATGCATATATAGAGAGAGAAAGAGAGAGACACAGAAAGAGAGGGAGAGAGAGAGGGAGGAGAGGTCGTCAATCTGTAATTGTTTTTCATTTAAACCTAATTTTCATTTTATAATTTGAGGAAAGCAATTAACTTTTCCTTCGTCGTTCCCCGACCAGATCACACTCATTTAATTTTTGTTGGATTTGTTAATTAATATCTAACGACAGTTCGACAATTGCAATTTTTCCCCATGAAATAAAGAAATACAAATAAAAACGATTAAATAAAAATAAAAATAAAAAAAACGCGTCGTGATAACTTCACAGTGCTTAAATGGCCGCGGCACCCAAATATTTTCTAGGTCAACTTTTAAAATAAATGAAACGTAAATAATAACTAATACAAATACAAAATAAAAAGATACTAAACTATGACCCCTGTATTCACCCCATTTCTCGATCCAATTCAGTGATTTCTGAATATGTTAAACCAGTGAAGCATTACTACATCGCTCCCATAGAAAAATATGGTTTAGAATTTTGTTTTTCTTTGTTTACTTTTTTATATGACTGACCCGAATCGGTCCAATTAGAGTTTTTAGCGATAATATCAAAGCCCCGAATTTATGTTTCCGAACAGATTTTTGATGTAAATTGTTGTCCTTATACTTCATTATTACGTCTCGAAAATAATTAGAAACATTTAAATATGTATTTGAAAACCCTGGTAAATCGCCATTTTGAATTAAGTCATTGAAATGATCATTGTTATCGAAGTCTCGTGTCGATAGAAAATTCCGTGCGTTTTGGCATTTAAAAAAAATATATTTTGGATTTTAGAAAGGGGGGGTCAGTTTCCTATATACATTTAACGTAAACTGATCCCCCACTTTTTGACAATAACAAATTTAAAAAAAGTATGTGTACAATTACCTGTCATGTCGCTAGAAAATTCAGTATTTTTTTGGAAATGTTATACGAATATTTTTAATTTTAGAAAGAGAATCAGTTTCCTATATACATTTTCCGTAAACTGATCACCCACTTTATGACCATAACCAATTTGACAATTTTGTTTTATTTATTACTTTTTTTTGTAACGGTAACCATTTTCGAGGGGGGGTCTTTTATAGTCTTTTGGGGTTGGAGATAGTTCTCTGACCAATAGCTGTATTCAGAAATTTTATGACCTGGGATTAGGGAATTTTATGTCCTGGGAATGGGAGATTTGTGCAAATTTTTACTTTTCCCGCTTAATATTTAAAAATTTCCATGACCCTCGTGTTTCAGAGATGAATTTTAGAAAACTGCATAGAATTCACCACTGACACAGCATCTACCATCTAAATTCTTAAAGACTATGGATTACTGTTTTCCCAACGCAGCTGCTCAAACTGTATCGCTCCAATGCGTGAAATCAAGAATGTTCAGATAACTGATGGCATCAGATGGAGATGCACACAACGTCCATGTAGGAAAGAGATTTCAGTGAGACAAGGTACGTTTTTTTCAAAGGTCGAAATTACCATTACACAAAATGGTGGATATCTTGTACATGTATTCGTACCAAATGGCTACATACAAACATCTGGCACGCGAGATTGGCATGGCTTCAGACTCCATGACGAATTAGAGGAACTTGATTCGGGACGTATCTGGCGAATATTTTGCCGCCCATCCACAACTCATTGGAGGTGTTGGACATGCAGTGGAAATTGACAAGTCACGTTTCGTCAGGTGCAAACATAATGTTGGTCATTATGTGCGAACTCAATGGAGTTTGGTGGTATAGACACGACCACAAATGGCTGTTTTCTTGTGTCTGTTGAACAACGAGATGCAGATACTTTGTTTTCACTTATCTAACGATATAGTTTGCCTGGTACTACCGTGGTGTCGGATTTGTGGCGTACCTACAGCATAATATGGTCGCATGGATTAAATAGTGAAAAATTTATTTGAACTTCGTTGATCCTTTGACACACGCGACCACTAACCATATAGAAAATGTACGGAATCAGGCAAAGCTACGCAATAAAAGAGAGAGTGTGGAACACATCGTACTCTGTTGGATTCGTACCTGATAGAATTTATGCGGTTAAAGAAGTTTTGACATGCTCCATTACAATTTCTGTTTCAAAAGATCCGCGAATCCTACCCAATTGTATAATTTAAACATTGAAAGAAAGACACACGATGTGTGACCGTTGTAAAAAAGAAAAGAAAAGGATATTTATGTGTGACCCATGTAAAAAGAAAAAAAATTGTGGAAGAAAAACATTTTTCAATTGAGCCTTGTAAATAAACGCTTTTACTTTCTTGAATTAAAATTAAAATAATTGCTCGTTTTCCATAATTTTCGGTGTACCTTAATATTTTTCAATACCAAGTAAGTACTTCATAAACTTTTCATAAAATATTTTGAAAAAATTTCAGAAAAAAAACGGAATTCTCTAGAAAAAAAAAACATTAAATAAATTTCTGATGGTCAAAAAAATGTCTGATGGTTAAAAATTATTTGAAAAAAATCCAAAAAGCACGAAATTCCTTAGCGACATGATAGGTAATTGTACACCGAAAAAAATGGTTATCCCTTGAATATTTTGTAATGGACGCCGTATTTTCCTATCATTCGTTTATAGGTAACATTTATTTTTTATTTATAAAATAAAACTACTTAATTAATTTACGTGATATTTGGTATAGGTTATATTCAGCCCGTGACAGGTACGTCGTCTGGTACAAATCGGCTCGTCATCTCTCGGGCGATTGCGTAGGATAGCCGAACGCTTCCGACAAGAAACTCGCGAAAACTGGGTCAAGATCGATATAAGTACTAAAGCTCCGAAATAAAAAGTTATTTCTTTGCTTATTCTACATTGTTTCTAATCGGCCTGGACTTTTTCTTGAAATTAGAATAAAGAACACAATACCACGTGGCTGCTTTCACAGGTGACTATTGTCGTTTTCAAGCCCACTGTAAAATAATTCTAGTTGAGCCGCCCTCTTAAATAATCCAACTTCTGGCCAATCTCAACCATTGTTACCAATCCCTACGTTGTAGTTTCACAATCCTCCTGAAATAGTCATTAACCCTTATATTCTAGTGGCTTGTGTGCCTTGATAATTAGTGATTCGTTTGTACATAAATATATAGAGAGAGCTAGAAAAATGCATAAGTACGATTGTGTTCTCTTATGCTATATGTCTATGCTTATGCTGCCATATATATTATCCTACCATGACACAGGTATGTGGTTGGGTAGAGATGGGTGCATGCCTTTTCCAAGTGTATTAGTAGATAGCAAACATTGTATACTAAACCAAAATGTAAAAACGTAGCAGCTGCCTTGTACTGTCGTCATGACAACGAAGAAATTTCGCACAGAAATTAATTTTCTTCTTCATTTCTTTAGTTTCATTTGAACAGTTCGCGGCTGGTGCATTCCAAAGACCTTCAGATTAAATTAAATTTAAATTGTGATAATTCAGTACTAAGAATTCACGATTTTTCAATTAAATACATTCTTCAGACGGCTGAAATTGAATAAAATTTAATTTAAATTGTGTGAATTCGAGATAAAGAATTTACGCAGTTTTCAAATTAACTTTAATTCAATTTCGTTGTGTGAAGAATGTATCGACCGTTGCGAAAGAGAAGAAAGCAAAATTTGATACGAGATGATTTAGGCTAGTAAGGTCAAAGGCCATCCGAATTACTACACATCAAGGAAGATTTTCAATAGCTTTCAATCCTTCTCCCTCTACCTGTTTTTTTTTTTAATTTATATACATGATCAGCCATAAGTAACCATGTAGTTTGTTTGTAAGTTTGTTAATACTTAAGTATTTCTTCTATATCATGTGTCACTCTAATGCGGAAATCTTTTTATAGCAGCATTGAACTGAAAGAACAAATCCGAACTGTCATTTGTGAAGTGTCGTGGGAACTGTAAGCAGAAGTATGGCGTTAGTGAAATGCAGAGATCTATGTATAAAGCACATAAAGCTTTACTATTTTTTTTACATCACGTTATATCTTGCATAACAACTTAAGTGTACTTTTGTTTAGTTTCTGTATTGCAGTTTCATGTTACATCTATTTTGTTGAAATAAAAGTATATAGCTACTTATTGCGTAACAGATATATATATATATATATATATATATATATATATATAACACAAGGTGTTGTATTTTTTGGTCTCACTTACCTTATGAAGAGATATCTACCCTGATATTACATACATGCCTTTATAATATATATATATATATATATATATATATATATATATATATATATATATATATATATATATGGCGTCTGAAATTGTTACTTTCCTGCACTGATGAGAGCAATAATTTAATATTTATTTATAAATATTATACTAAGCCTCTTTAAGAAATTAAAGTTGAGCACTCTCGGGAATGCTAAAAATAGACTGTCAAGAAGCTCTAATGCACATTTCCGGATACGTTCGTCGAACACTCTCGACTAGTCTTCTATCTGTGCCCGCTTTGAGGTACATATAGATCTTAATTTCCCTAAATTATGTGACGGTTTCCGTTGGCCGGGTGGATATGGGGACTGCTTGAAGATTCTAGGCTGACTCTGTGAATCGGGTTCGCGCCTCCCGACCGTCTGAAATTGTAACTTTCCTGCACTGATGAGAGCAATAAGCTTTAAATGCTAGCGTCTGTAGGTATTAATGATTTAATATTTATTTATAAATATTATATATATATATATATATATATATATAAATATATTATTTAAATTTTATTTCATAAGTATATATGTACACGTTTCTATGATTATTTAGCCGTCATCTACATAGTTGACTGATGTAATGATCGAACTACATAGTCTGCAGTCTGGAATTTAACCACTTTAATACGCCACATTGCCCGAGAATCTGTATGCTTTTTATCGCCTAAAGATGAAGTTATGTATGTTGTTGTTTTTCTTACTGGCGATAGCAGCGTTTTGTATAATTGGTCTCACTAATCTAAGTGATGAGTAATTATTACCCTTAACATTACAGACATATGTCTGGACATCATCACCATTTATAACCGGAC
>OY744515.1:41954893-41969893 GCA_963556195.1 Sepiola atlantica
ACACTACTAGTTAGCTCTCGGAGTCGACAATTCAAATTTAAACAAATATATACGTTCTTTTAATCCGTGCAACCCTAATAGCGTAAGAGTATGACTGCTGACCAGACAGTTAGGTTTTGAATCTCAGCTTGAAAAACTAGCAACACCGAATATGCTTCATACGGCGAAAAAGCTACATGTATATGACAATATATAACCATATATATGTATATACATATCGTGTATATTTTAATAGCTAATCTTTTTAGTTTACCCACAAGATAAAAACACGCACTCAGATGCATTATGTATAGGTTAGTGTCCTCTAGGTGTGTGTGTGTGTGTAACACCGTCGTGAACTGTCGAACCCCCCATTGTTATTACTAAAAGTTGTCATCTCATCTCATCATCTGCTAATGATCTGGCTGATCTGCTCCGATCTGATCGTTTTCTCTCCGAATCGCCAACCATTGTAAACTACCGTAAAAATCACACTGTTGCACACAACGCTGCCGTCTGAACATCCCAACTTACGACCGGTAATCTCAAGTCCGGTCGTTTGGTATAGTCACCGATAAGCGGAAATGACTCGGACACTCCTAAAACGACTGGTCAATAGAAATTGACTTATTTCGCGCTCACCTTTGTGTGTTTTAGTCCCATTGTATGTTTACCTGTCCTACTTCTGATAAGTCGATCTCTTTTTATGAATCATTTACACGGCTCTATAGAGGGAGCCCATAGTATCACACATGCATATATCTCTATCTTTTAAATTACATGCGTTTATATGTTTATATATTTACATGCATAGAATTTACTCCTAAAAATAAACGGATCATTATGGATTTTCAACACAGCTGCTAGGTGCAAAGGGTCTAAATGCAGACCATATTTAAGTTAGTTTCATGCAAATGGAGTAAAAACGAAGTCGAAGCCATTCGTGAAAATACAGATACGACCGATTTTTTAAAAATTGAACAATATGTATTTGATAAATATGTATTATATTAATAAATATTCCACAAATGTAAGTTTTATGGAGTATTTTATAATGGGTTTAAGAGTCATAATATGAGCACATCTTTCTATATCAAAATAAAAATATATCAAATTTGCAGTAAATACATGCATGGTTACTAGACACTAATTAAGAAATTTTCTCTTAATTTCAATTTGTTCTTAATACTCCTGAATCAATTATCAGTCTATGTAAGGGATACAAATGGGCATTTTAAGATCAGATAAAATAACTGCTTGTAAGCATGTAGCTTAAGCCTAAAATTATAGACCTTTTTTTCGATATTCGAAATTATACAATGGATTGTTTTTATGATTGGCAGAAGGTTTAGTATCATTATATCTTGATTATTATTTCAATTTACTACATTTATATTTTCTGCCTCAGATAAAACTGAACATTGCTTCGTATAAGTAATGCTCCTGTCCGATTGTCGTCTGATATATTTCATATGTCCTGTTACGTTATCAATTGTTCCTCCTAGTGGTCTTACACTACATGATTACAAGCGGTTATTATACCTTATCTTAAAATGTCGATATGTATCCCTTACATAGACTGATGATTGATTTGCCTCTACAACTTCACATTTATATACTACTTTGGAAACTTTACAATTTCAGTTGAAAGTATCCAAAATAATACAAAAATGCAAAGTTGTAGAGACAAAACTATATTAGATTTGATTTGTCTTTTGTATTTAGCAAATATCCACGTTTCCAATCTTTATCGGCATTTAGCCTGTCGAATTCTTTCAGGTATAAAACACCCGCGTGTCTGTGTTGATCAATTACCACACGTATATTTGTATATTGTACGTGAGTAGAGCTTAGTAGTAAAGCGTGATAATATATTTATGACAATTAAGCTAGAGAGAGGCATCTGCGTTTCATCCTGTAGGGAATCGTCAGGCTAAGGGCACTAAGCCTGCCGATTTCCTACGGGAATGAAACGCAGATGGCTCTGTGTTGCTTAATTGCTATAATTATATGTTCATATTTTACTATGTATATGTGTATAGTTTATGAGAGATGAACACAGGTTGCTCAATTACGCATGTACGAGTAATATTGATTCATTGTGATACTATACAAAAACCAATGTAAAATTACAATGCGGTATCTATGGGTCTCTAACACGAAATACAAATTTGTTCAGGAACAACATATTCGTACTTTTCTCAGACCAAGGGCTACTGAATACTGTGATTGAACAGATTATCCATGGCATATATTAAACGTTAATCAACTGTCAGTTTAATGACACAGCATTAGCCAAGAACATATATAGGCGAGAAAAAGGCGTGTGTACAAGAAACCTCGAGTGTTTTAATCATAAACCTCGTGCTCTAATTATTAATGTTGACAACGAAATTCTCCATCGTTATCATGGGATACAGTGTTGTTATATTAAATAATCTAAAAAATGTTTCCTTTTCTAAATATTAAGCCATGCATTATAATTTTAAAATTCCTTTCTTTCGTAAATTAAGAACTCTTTTATTTGATTCCTTGTCGCTTATTTAATTAATTTTCATTTTCTCTTTCAAAAATTAATAACTCCCAACTATATTGGAGGTTTAATCCAATTTAATTTTAATTAAAATAAAAATTAACGTTCAATTGATAAAGTAAGCACGTGAAAAAACATTGATTGATTTTTTTTTTCTTCCTGCAAATTTAGATATTTCTGGTCTATTCACGAATTTTGACAAAAATCTAATTATATTTTATGTTTGTTTAATCACGTATAATTTATTAAATCTTTATTTACATTCCCGCGTTTTGTTCAAGACGCCATCTTTTCTGTCTCTCTGTCTTTTTATTCAATTTAAACTCAGCCAAAGTTTATTTTATTCTCGAATTCGTTATTTAATTTTGATCGGAGTTAAATGAAGCAAAAATATATGAAACTCAAAACGAATATCAAATATAAAACGAAACTTTTTTGTTTTAATTTTTTATTTTATATTTTAAATTTTCTTTCTTCATTTGGTGAACTGGAAATTAATTTAAAATTAAATAACGGAACGACTTCGTGTAATTTTTAAAGCAATTATTCGAAAAATTATAAAATTATCAACTTTTCCCATTCAAAGAATGTATTATGGTTTCTTCTTCTTCTTTTTCTTCTTTTTTTTTCTTCTTCTTCTTCTTCTTCTTCTTCTTCTTCTTCTTCTTCTTCTTCTTCTTCTTTCTCAATCCGCTTTTTAGCGAATATTTTATTAGCGTGCTTTCTTTTTTCTTTTCTCTTTTAAGGCGGTATTATATTCTTGCTTTGTTTATTACTAGTAGGGCTCCGTAGCATTGCCCGGTGTCCTGAATAAGAAAATAAAAGAATGTGTACATCTTTTTTGAAAAACCTATCTCTCACTGTCTCTTTTTCTGTCTTTTACTCCCGCTCTCTTTCTCTCTTCATACCTCTTTTTACACATCTTCAGCCATGTTACTTTTTACATCACACATCTCCCATAACTGCCCCCTCTCAAATTCTTTTTTCTACTTCTATAGAAAAAGAAAGAAAATTATCAGCTGACGTACTCTTTAATTTTATTTTAAAGTTGTTTTTGGAACAAATACTAATATTTTTCCTGCTTCTGATGCACTAATAACTGTGAAAATATTACAGTATATTTAGCATAACCAGATCGGGGTTATACGAGATCCAATGATTTAATGTTTGTAAATGTATTTGTAATAGTTTCTGAGTTTTTGCCGAATAGATTAAAACGTAAAAAAAGACCAATCTTTTTTTTTTTTTTTTTTTTAAACATGATTCACCCCAAACAAGGCAGGCCGCCACTGAAAACGTAAGGGACTACTGAGAAAAAAGAAAAGGGAGAAGGTTTGAGAGTTCAGCTTAAATTGGGATCTGAGCAGCGAGATGTCTGTTTACATTAGTTTTTAATTTCTGCATGTCAGTACTGTCGGGGAAAACGGGGGCAGGAAGAGAGTTTTAGAGGCCAGCAGCACGAGGAAAGAAGCTATTTGAGTAAAAGGCTCTCCGGCATTTGGGGACCTCCACAGTGAATGAATGAGATTTAGTAGAATGTCGAGTTAGTCTAGTGAATTAAGGTCGAGGGGGCACCAGAGTAGCCAACTCATCGGAGCATAATCCATTGAAGTATTTGTAAAACAAACATAAGGATGCTACATTGCGGCGATGGGACAGGGACTGGAGCTTAGCTGACAGTGATGGACCTATTAGGTCGGCGATTCTTTTTTGAACTTTGTCAAGGAGGGAGAGACTAGTAGATGATGCACCAGCCCAGATGTGGCAACACTACTCCATGCATGGGCGAATGGTGGCTTTGTAGAGATACAGGATAATGTCAGGTGTAAGGAGTTTACTAGCACGGTAGAGGGAGCCAACCTTCTTTGCGGTAGCCTTGGCAATGTCTTCAATGTATGTGTTCCAATTCATGTTACCTGTGAAGGTTAGACCGAGGAGTTTGAATGATGAACTCTCAGTTAGGGTGTTATTTGCCATGACAATCGGTGGTTGGAAAGGCTTCTTGTAGTTATTGAAGGAAAGAACCTTTGTCTTTGTGGCATTAAAAGTTACCAACCATTTATGACCCCAATCACTACAGCCTGGAGGTCATTTTCTAAAGATTCAGCCATTGCCTCTAATATGATCGCGTCTGTTTTGCCAACATGGCGAGAGTAAAGCGTGGTGACGTCAGCAAACAAACCAATCTCAGACACTATGTCATCAGAGAGATCGTTTATATGGATCAGGAAAAACAAAGGCCAAATAATAGATCCCTGGGATATACCAGCATTTATGTCATGTTGCTTAGATGAACGGCCATCGAGGACAACCTGGATTTTTCTTTTGTTTAGGAAGGATCTAATTATATTAAGTAGTTGCCCAGTAATACCGTATGAGCGTATTTTCAGGAGAAGCCCTTTATGCCATACCTTGTCAAAGGCCTTGGATGTATCAAGCGCTACTGTCCTAGCTTCACCTGCCTTGTCGAGTGTATGATACATGCATTCAGATATGACCGTTAGGATGTCTGCAGTAGATCGTGGTTGTCTAAATCCATACAAGCGGTCAGATAGAAGTTTAGCATTAACTAAGTGCCGTTCTATCGCTAGATTGATTAAGGATTCAAAGATTTTGGCAAAGATCGGCAGTAGACTGATTGAGCGGTAGTTCTGAGGGGCGATTCTATTCCCAGAACTCTTGTAGACTGGTACGACGGAGGCAATTTTCCAGCTATCGGGGAAGCAAGATTCGGCTGTGCATTTATTGTAGAGTTTGGAGAGGACAGGGGCCAGTTCAGCAGAGCATTTATTTATTACTATTACAAGTATAAGATCAGGTCCACAAGCTTTAGTGGTGTCAAGGTTTTTTATGATGTCTCTGACCTGGGATGGGGTGACGACCAGGTTATAAAGTGTGGCTTCGGTCCGCAAAGGTAATGCAGGGAGAGGGTGGTTATCTGAGTCTAAAGTAGAGTTAGAAGCGAAACACTGTGCAAGTAGTTCAGCCTTATCAGTGGCCGTGCAAACGACATCATTGTGGCTTGAAAGTGGGGGAATCGTAGATTGACCATTATTCACTACACTATTGTAGATTTTCCAGAAATCGCGAGTACCTAGTTTCTGTGACTGGATGCGTTTTTTTGTTAACTCATTATACCTTCTCTTCGCTTCGCCTATCACGGCCTTGCAATTATTTCTTGACTCTATAAATGTATGCCTATTAGTAGCTGACTTATGGCGGCCGAATTTACGGAATGCTTGTTGCCTCTCAGAAATGGCAGCTGCACATTCCGAAGTGAACCATTGAGGAGAGTGGGGCTTGCTAAAGAATGTTCGCATGGGTACATAGGCTTCAATGCCTGCTTTGACCCATTTAGTTAATTCGTTTGCACATTGGTTGGCAGGGAGTTTGAAGGTTTCCCTCCATGGGGCGTCACTGATGTGATCTCTGATTGACTCAAAATCAGCTTGCTCAGTGTATGTTGTTTTGAGCAACGGTTCATCAGCTTTTGGACGACTTTTTAGAGTGATATGTATCATTAGCACAATGTGATCAGCATTCCCGAGTGGGCTATGAGCTTTCGTCACACAAGCCTCGGGTATTGAGGTCAAGAAAAGGTCTAGAAGTGAGGCTTGTTGGTCTACTCGATCGGGGAGCCAGTCGGAAAATCGACAGTCTAAGAGAGGGAGTGAGCTAAGGAGAAATCATACGTAGAGGTGCCGGCTGCGTCAGTAAGACTGGAGAATCCCAACCAGTGGCGGTGGTGGGCATTAAAATGCCAAAATACATGTATGTGGGCATTCGAGTCAATTAAGAGTGCTCTATCTATGCTTTCCGAGACAGAGTTTAGCAGAGTACAGTCCTGGGTCGACGGGGAGCGGTATAGGAAATATAAGTAACTAACGTTGTGATGTAAAGTCAATCTAAAGCACATGTAGTCGTAGTCATCTGATTCTAATCTATGTTCTCATGTCAGGGGGAGGGTGTTCCGAACATAAACTCCTAGCCCGTGCATGTGTTTGTCAGAGTTTTACGGTAGAGTGGGAGGTAGTCAGTCATGTCTAAGTCGTGAGAAGAGATTGAGGATTGAAGGTTAGTTTCACTAAGAGCTAGGATATCCGGGGAGTTTGTCAGGAGAAAGGTTTCTACGTCGTTGATGTTGGTTCTAAGTCCCCGGATATTTTAGAATGCAAGCCTCAAGGGCGGAGGCGAAAGTGTTTTTCGGGTGTCTGGTTTGGGTTTGCTTTTATTTCTTTGTAATGGCATGTTTGATTTTATTATAGAGTGGGGTGGCCAAGGTGGGTACTTGTTTGGTTCCAATAAGCTCACACAACCAGTCCATTAGTCACGACCTGGTCCATGGGGGTTGTGGCCTCGGGAAAGCCCACCGGAGATGATTGCAGGGTCCCTTTCCATGCGCGTCATGGCACATACAACTACCCACGGTATTATGAAACTGATGATGGAGCAGCCGTTCTTGTCGCTACCCAAGAGTTTGGGCTCCTTCTTATCAGTCGGAAACAGCAGCCAGACAAGCTGTCTAACCTGTACCCTCAACCTGTCGGAACAAGGGAGACCCAGACTGGTCATGTAAGACTTACTAACGAAATAACTTTCCCCAAGTTGTCTAAATAGAGAGAAAGACAACAGCGTTCATTGTCCTAGTAAGGAAACAAGGCAAGGCACTGAGTGTTTAGAGGCGTCCCAGCGCTGTTACCTCTGCGCCTGACTATTAAACAAAGAAGCAGTGCAAGGGCAGGCGATAGGTAGAACCTATCTACTCCGGATATTTTTCCGAGATTCCAACTCCAGGAAGGTTGTCGATCAGGACTAAGGAAGCCTCCCTCCCTCAACAGTTTACTGCCATGGCGTAAGTAGCTGGTAGCAAGGTTTTTTTTTCAGATATTTCCATTCTCTTAGATGGATAGCCTTACGAGGTCTTACGGGTCCAACACTCCGAGAGGGGTAAAAATAGCCGGCGCCCGTGTACTAGTCGGGTATTTCCTAGCCCCCGCAGGTAAAAAAATCCATATAATATATATATATATATAGATATATATATATATATGTATATATATATATATATATATATATATATATATATATATATATATATAATGTACATATGTAGATATAAGTTCAAGTGCATACTAAGGGGGGAACAGTAAGTTGAAGATAGTTTTCCCTCTCTCCACCCCCCCTTTCAACCCCGAACGCAAATTTCGGTCTCTTCACTGCCGAAGCAGATATGAAATGTGTCTTTAACTGTAGACTGGCTTGGTTAGTTTGGACGATATTCTTTTCCTATCTACATTCGCTAGTGGACTCCCCCACACACCCACCCCTTTTCAAACCTGAAAGCAAGTGACCCCTCAGTAACCTGCAGAATATAGGCAAGAAAAGATAAGAAAGACAAGATACAGATTTTTTGAACAGTCAAGAGATCAAGAACCTGGAAAAAATATTATTTAGCTAGATACTCATTGCATGTTAATACATGGATTAATTAAGAAAAAGATTCCAGAGTAAAATAATTTAAACACTTAGCTTTTTTTTGTTGTTAAACGCCACCCATAAATTTCAGTTGAAA
Organism: Sepiola atlantica; assembly: GCA_963556195.1. NCBI lineage: Eukaryota > Metazoa > Mollusca > Cephalopoda > Sepiida > Sepiolidae > Sepiola > Sepiola atlantica. The sequence continues at coordinate 41,962,978 of OY744515.1, forward strand.
TTTCGGTTTCTTAACTGCCGAGGCAGATATGAAATGTGTATTTAAATGTAGACTGGCATGGTTAGCTTTATAGATAAATAGATCAGAGGGTTTCTTCTTTTTTACTCTTCTTCTTTGCTCTGTTATTTTCCGTTATTTATTTGTATTTGTTTGTAATTGTTTTCCCCCTGACTGCTATCATTTATTTGATGTATGCTCTGAGTTCATGAAATAATTCCTTACTTAATATTCATTTTCTGTTTTACTTTTTTTAAAAATACCATCAACACTTTAATTCTTTAATTTATTTCTTAATTTATTCGCATTTCGGGCGGTTTGGGGGTAGGGTAACTTTTTTTTAAATGCGTGGGTACCAGATCACGTGAACGGTAGCGTCTAACAATCGGTTGAATTTACTAGGTAGTCATCGATATAAAATGGTTAATTCACCACCTACTTCTTCTTTTCTACCTTTTTGGGCTGACCGCTGATCGAGCAACATGTTTACCAGTACCCATCTCCCCACCCCCTCCTTTTATGTTCAATCACTTCAGTGACAAAACTCGTTTGTCTGCTGTTCATGTTTTACCCAACGCCGGTCTATCGGTTGTCCGTCCTGTGCAGTTCTAGGAGGTGCACTCTCCCAGGCTTTGCCTCCCCTTTTTGAGGAAATGTAAGTTTATTGCTTACTGCCTGAGGCGCCTCTACCGGGGAATGCCGACGGGGCTGCCCAGAGTGCTCACTTTCTCGGGCGCTGGCTTTTATAACCCCACTTTCCCGACCCGACCTTGGGTCACATCTTACTTGTGGGAGTAAGATAAAACTGGCATTGTGCCTAACTCCTGGGGAGGGGTTAATAAAACCCAGACTAGCTCTTAGCAGGAAATACAGTCCCCTCATCACTACCAGAATAGTTATGTCGAGTTGTCTTTCAGACACCCATGTGGCCAGTTGTTACCATACGTCCAGAAAAGTTCTGTGACATGTGTTTTTCTACCTACACATCTGACATGCTTTTTCATATCTTATTATTTATCCGTGATATGTTCTATACATTTCGTATACTACTTAAATGAATTACATCTTTTTTTATAAGCACGTGTTTTAGTCTTTTTTCGCTTTTACTTTCGATTAACGGACCAATATATAACTTGGAAAGGTTTTCTTTATCGTTATAGATAAACTAAAAAACTACCAATCCGTGGAACACAATTTCACGGGACTACTTTCCAGCTGACTACAACGTGGTTGTTTTCAAGTTCAATGTAAACACATTCTTCCTGAGTTGTCCTCTTAAATAATAATCAAATTCTTCCACGTCTCAACCATAGCTAAAAAAAACACACGGTGTCTCACTGTCCTTCTCACAAACTCATTAACCTTTATCTTCGAGTGGCCTTTGGACCTTAATAATCAGTGATTGTTTTATACATAAAAAGGCCTTTTTTAAATATTTATATTTATTTACATGAGTGGATTTAATTCCTAGAGTTCTTTCTGTCTCTCCTCTGACACGATTTTCTTTTAGACAATTCTCTTTCTTTCTATCCATCTTTCTTTATTCATATTTGGTGTTTTTATTGTCATACTTGCTTTCTCTGTACGCACTCAATTATTCCTTTTCTTTTTTGGTTGCTTCTGTCGCTATTTGTTTTTTGATGAACCTTATTTATTATTTTATACCGCTCTTTTTTTCTTATACTCATTCTTTCTTCCTATCTCTTCTTACATTTCTGCTTTTTAAATTATTTTTTCACTTTTCTTTTTGTTTTGGCTTCAAATTTTATTCCTTAATATTTGCTTTTATTCATACGGTGTTTTATATATTTCATTCATTCATTACTTAATTCTTCCTTTCCTAGTATTTTTCTTGTTTTGTTTCTTTATTATTTAATGATAATTGTTTTATATTATTTAATGATGTTTTTTTTTTAATTTAATACTCGTATTTTTTAACTTTGTTTCTAGAAATGTTATTTCACTTTTTGCTTTCAGAAATTTATCATTTTTATTTATTAACATTTTGTTTGATACCAACTTTAAAAATCATGAAAAATACCACTCGGCACTATGTCAAAACGACTTATAATCGCATAACATATTATATTTAATTAAAAAAAAAAATGAACACGCGAAATGGTGAAAAACACCTATTTCATATTTAATTATAATAATATGGCCGATATAAATAACTGGTGAAAGCTGGAAGGCAAATGTGTGTTCGTATTATAGCATAAGGGAAATAACCCACGCCGTTTACAAGTTTTTTTTATTAAGATGCGAGGATTATTTCTCTTGTGAGGCTAAGAAATAAACATACGCGGCTCTGGACGTGACTTTCATGCACATTTGTGGCAAGGCACTAATTTCGGAGATTTGGGAGGCGTGCAATCACCCTTTAGTGATAATTACTTCCAGGTATTTTTAAACCAGCGTGGTAGTACCTGCCAGGGCCTTATTTATAGATTAAATAGAATGTGTCCCGGGCACGAGATTAAACTTATTAGGACATCTTCGGTGAAGGGTTTCGCCCCTTCACCACACTGAAATCAACTTTTAACAGCTCTTTCTATTCTTTTCTCTGCCTACCCTATTTCCCAACCCTATTAAATCCTCGAGTTCTCTAGTCTAGTAGGGCACACAACTACATACAATGGTGACGCATCAGATTTGGAACGTTGGGGAGTGCAGAGTCACCCTTCGTTAGCTTTACTCAGAGGTCGACTCTTCCCCGGAATGGTAGTTAGGTGTCATCATATATTCGTTAAATCGTAACAAAGTACAATAGTATTTACTTAGAAAATATAAGCCTACAAAACAGTACCAATCGTGATATACATTTACAGAATGTAGAAACATCTATATAATATAAAATATGTATATAATATAAAATATATATTTATAATAAGATATTAATAATTTTAAGCATAACACTTAGTAAAATAACTGTTTTCCGCATAGAATAACGGGTGTATATGTCTGAAAACCAAACAACACACCAACCGACCTAACATATTACTCAAAGGAAAAACCAAAACATACTGCTATAGTAGAAAGTGTGTGAACTTTATATTACACTACTTATATTATAGATTTAGTGCAGTTTTAATTTTCTTCTTATATAAATCAGTCGCGATTCTTTTAAACGTAATAAATACATTGCGGAATTCGTCTAATTCGAAATATCAGACATCTTAACTACTTTTAGAAATAGAGAAAGTAGATGTCATGACCGGAAATCGAAAACGATACCTTGAGATCTTCAGTCTGAGGTTCCATCAACTGACCTATTCAGACTTTCTTTTAAATAGAGCTTAAAACATCACCCTAACAGACTAATTAGTTTCCGTGTGACGTCATATTTAATTTACTACGCTAAATGGTCCCGACCGTCACAGTAATTCTAGTGAGTTAAATTCCGATGAAAGGGGATTTACACGGATTAAAAATTCGGGAACAGTTAGAATCGATAAAATCATATCTTCTAGTTAAACCATATTAATTTGGGAAAAAAATGCCGTTTAAACTACTATAACACACGTTATTAGAAATAACACATCTGTATCGGCACGTTATAATCTCCACTAAATGACATGTTCTCATGTTTAGTAGTCCACACAAAGGTACGGAAGAACAAGAAAACAAACAGATACACGACTTATATATATATTAGTATATACGTACCTTTAAATAATTTTAGATTATGGTGTATTATATGTTAATTCCCATGAATAGAACTAATACAGAATTCGATGTTTGATTAAAACCGAGGCGAAAATCGTAAAGCGGAAGTTTGAGACCACATGATGAGACTACGTTTAAGGGTGAGGCCGAACCGACCTGTGTAATTTTGAAAATAATGCCTTAGACGTCGAATTTAAACGATGGCCGACCAAAAAATGTTTAAAATGTATTAAACAACAAAATAGTTATGGTGAAATCCTCGCCTAGATATTTAATTAATTGTAATTAACAACGCTGCAAAGAAACAACGAAACCTGAAAAAATCACCATCTGACTGACCATGGCAGATCTCAACAATCCAGCCATAGAAGTTTCTAGCAGATCATCGTCACCGCCATAATTCCCCCGTCCCGATGACAAAGTTCCAAACATATTCCCGAGTTTGATCATTCTTCTTTTGATATGAGAATGAAAACGTTGACGTCTACAGAGAATTTCATAACGTTTTTGACAAATCAAAATTCAATTTCGAGAATATTTAAGAATATTTTCATCCGTGACCTTTTTTTAGGTGTAATATAAAATATGGTGACCCCCATTTTCTCACGCAAATGGTTTATTGCTATTTAGACATAATAATGAAGCAATTATTTAACACAACTAACTTAAAATATAATAACTAAAAGTAAATTATGTTGATTATTTTCTTTCGCGATTCTTTAAAATCTGGTACTTATAGTAGGGACCACGCGAAGCTTGCAACACTCATATACGAAAGTTATGCTATGGAACTGACTGGATTCGAACTTGGCACACCCATCCTGTAAGTGCACGTCGTTATTCACTTCACAAAGTCAACCTCCCATTATCACTATGAGGTTTAGATGCATACACACATTTCTATAAAAGGCTTTGTCAGTCGTTCGGTCGATCAATCATTAAAGTTTGAATTCGCATTTTCGTCTATCTCTCAGATGTAAGTTTTAATTGCCCCGTCATGCTTAAACTTGAAATAGCATTTTCGTTTATCTGTAACTCTTATGTTTGAAATATAAGTTTTAGATACGTCTACATATCTTCCTAAGAGTCTCTACCCGTAAGTTAGTCGGTTAATCGTTATGTAAAGCTTTTGTCTGAAATATCATTTTCATCGCTAAATATAAAAGTCGAATACATTTAGTACAAATTAACGCACATGAATAGAAACATGTTTCATAATATACAGTTATTATGTTGTATATGACTTTTTATATCAGTTCAATTTAGCTTAGTATGTTTTTGCTGACAAAATATATGGTGAGGGTCGTCAAAACTGGAACTAAAAAAATCTCAACACTGCTATTTAAATCATCCATTTTTCAAACCATCAGAAATTCGGGCAAACCCCGGTTAGGATTTTGAAGTAGGTATTACCAGTTCTGGCTTGTAAGATAGATTTATTGATAGACTGAAAGATATGAAGATACACTATGCTATTATAAGTAAAGTGTATGGATTACCAGAAATAAGCTCAATATTTTAAAGGAGACCATTCATAGAACATCTTGGAAATCAACAAGTGTAACCTCAGAATGTCATCCGAGAAAGTAGGAACACATTATTTGATGTGTGACCTTTTAGCAGTACTAACTCAACTACATAACATGTGAATGTTTATGTTTTTATATAAAATATTTACATATTCAATTCCTCCTGCCATAAATCTTTATAAAATGCAAATACACTTAACATCTTTAAAATTTACCAATGAAAGATGATGATTTTTCCGGGAATGAGATGAATTCTGCAATAAAATGACTCATATTTGACTCATGGATGAATGTTTGTTGTATGATTTAATATAACTTCCATTATTTAAAACATTTACCCATGAGAAACCAGGCTTTGGCATTTAAATACTCTTAGTAGAATTTTGGCCAGTTGCCCATTAGAACTTTTCACGTTATCGTAGCTTGATAAATGTGCGGCTGAACAGGTGGGAAATCAGATGAAGTCATGGGTGAGCTGCAATGGAAATTTGACAGCTGTTCCGAGCTATACTAACTGATACTGGATTCGACGCATGAAATAAATGAATACCCCCTCAAACAAAAACATATTCCAAGAAATTGTTTTATTACATTTTGATGTAGAATTTAGATCAATGAACATGGTATCAAAAAAGTTAACATGCATAAGAAACTGCCAGAATCTATGATGGTGGCTTCCGCTATAGTGGTTATTATTTTTAAATTTGATAAAATATAGGATTATGTAATACCCTTTTGGAGTGTTAGAGCCTGTGAAAATCATTTTCGGGATATTGGGTTAATATTTAACTGAAAAAAGGTCAAATGGAAGATTTAAAATTTAAAATGATGGTTTCCACTGTTGTTTTTTGTTTTTTGTTTGCTTGCTTGTAAAGCGAGTGACATTTTCACATAGAGGTCACAAAGATAGGGCACCATAATTGTCTGGTCTGTATAAATTCACCCTCGTTGGTCGAAGATATTTGTTAAACTGCAGGAGTTCGGGTGTTTATACCCAACAACGAGAGTAGCAAGGCTCATCGGTTGCATGCGAAGTTGGGGAAGGTTTTTTCCCATAACAGACACGGGAGTAGCGCAGAAGCAACATTGTGCCTTTCACTCTATTGATTTGCGATTCTGCGTGTGACATGTATTTGCTTGCTACACGCAAAGGCAGAGACAACCATTAGACGTCGAATCGTGACGCCGGTCTCACCGTGATTCATATCTGTGTCGCGACCATCTGTACACCGCTCGTATGTTTACAAATCTAAACGCGCCTTTTGTAATGCGTGGGCGTTAAGCAAGGCACCGAAAAAATAAGCAGGAACAGCTTAACGGAAAAATACAAAGATGCAGATATTTTGTGGAGGGCTCGAATGCTCACACATTTTCACGAACGACCACACATTTCGGCGTTGCATAACCTTTTCTCAGTCTTAAGCAACACATTTGCTTTTTAGACTTGGCTGTAAACTATAAAAAAAAAACTCAACTATCACTCCAATTATTTAAAAGCAGCATAAACTCGGCTCGGAATTCATCCTAAACGTTTATTTATTCCATAGACCCACCTAATATAACATGATCTTTCAGAAAAAAATTCCAGTTAAGTCAGAGAGATGAAACGAACACCAGAATCCCACTAAGACTTGTTCTTGTCTAGTCGTCCGGTCCAAAAGCAAAATAATTCAGCAACAATCAAACTGACTTTTTAAGGGCAACCTCAACCTACTGCAGGCGAT